>VXAD01000581.1:9944-227303 GCA_013399195.1 Dicrurus megarhynchus
ACCCCCGCGCTTCCTCTTCCGGCAGGGTTGCCATGGCGCTGCCCCCCGGCCCAGCCTCCCCCCGCCCGCCGGTGTGTGTTTACATCGGGCAGGAGGAGTCGGAGTCCCAGCGCCGGGGGAGACGGGCACGCAGCCGCCGGCCGCCCGCCCTCCCTCCATCCCCTCCGGGCGGTGCTCCGGGAGACGCGGCATGAAGGTGATGCTGGCGGCTGTTCCCGGGGCGGGGGGGTCGGCTGGGCCGCGGCGGCTCCCGGCGGCTGCGGGGCGGGCGAGGGGTGGGGGCCGGGCCCCCGCGGTAACCGGTGGCGGGAGGTGGTGGTGGTCGTGCGCGCTCGTAACGAAGTACACAACTTCCAGAAGCTTCCAACTTCGCGGGGGATGTGGTGTCGCTTCTTGGATCCGTCTCCCGAGAAAGAATCCCCCCTTCTCTCCATTAAAACCCGGATCGTTTCCTGCGGCACTGACACGGGAAGGGAGTAGCGTGGGAGCCGGGGGGAGGCTGCCCGCGCCCGCTGCCCTTCTAGGCTGCTGTGTCCACAGAGAAATCGCCCTCTTTCCCCGGGCATCTTCCCGCATCCACAGCATCTCGTGGGCGGCTTCCCTCCCTGGCAGCCGTGGGGTTCGTGCCTTGGCGTGCGGCCGGGGCTGCTCCGGCGCTCACCTGTGCTGCTGCTCTCGCAGGCCCTTCCCGAAGCCTGCGGGAGATGGTCGCCTTTCTCCGTAGTTTGCTGTGGAAAACTATTAGGATAGAGAGTGACTAACCTGAGCCGGCTGTTGGTATGGGTGCCGAGGCTGGCTGGACTATAGAAGTATTAATATATAGCATTCAGATGCAAGGTTTTGTCTTCAGTTGTGTTGGAGTCAGTAGTGCTGTGGTATTGCTTTTTCTTCACTTTATGTCGTCATAGCTCTTTAATTTTCACGTTTATGACTTCTCAAGGGGTTTTCTGTCATTAATCAGTCTGAAACTTGAGACACGCCAGGCATTCCCTGTCTCCTGAATTTGTCTAGCAGTAAAAAAACTATGGATTAGCTAGGTTGTAAACTCTTTGAGGCAGAAACTGAGTAGGTCTGTACCAATCCGGATGGAGAAATTTGGCTCAGGCCTTCCTCCAAGCCTCTGAGTCAAGTAAGTGTGTGTTAGAAGTTCATCAGCTTGTGCAGGTGTTGGGTTCTGGGAAGTGCACGTGTGGCAGTCACTGAGGTTATCAACAATTGTCTCTGGGCACCAGGGGCTCTTAACCATAAGTGTCTGCACAGCTGGCAGATGAAAGCAAAGGGACAGCCTCCGAGTACATGCAACAAATATATGTAAAAAGAACGTCTCCTTCTGTGCAGTGTTATATTTTGTTGTGCATTTGTACAAAGCCTGATGAAAAGTAAAAAGTGTATTTTTTTCTTTCTCTCTGAAAGTTTGTTAATTCCAATAGTGTGTGATAATAAAAAATATGTATTGAGAACGTTATTGATAAACAGCGCTATGGCTTTGGGTGATTTGATGACTTACACTGTAAAACAAAAACCTCAGAGTACTGTCTGAACAGTACATCCCACTTGAGGTCAAAACTGAAAAGATTTCCTTCAGCTTCTGTTTTATTGCATGCAGAGTAAACAGCTGCTTATTCTTGCTAACCCCATTACTTCTGCTGAATTCCTTTTTTGCCCCACTAGAGTGGGGAAAGCTCATGGCTATTTAAGATGAGCTCATTCAAAATACAACAAGATGTGAGTGGAATCATGTTCTGACTGCAAGGAAAATGTGTCTGTTTGGGGGGGAAAGTTGTTTGTTTATTTTTAACCACTCATTTTTCAAGTATAAGCACTTGTAGAGCTTTTCAGTATAAAAGGGTTCACGTTTTTTTCTCTGAGAGGGTAATTTCTTTCAGTGCACGTTTCTTTCCACGTGTGCCACCTTTTGCTGTGGCAGTTGCTTCAAGTTTCTTCTAGGTAAGATCATTGCAGATGTATGATTTAAAGTCTTAAGCTGGGGGTGGGGATAATTACCTTTTCATTTAACAAGTGGAATGCATTGAAATGTGCAGTATTTTCACCCCTTTAAAAGAGTAAGGAAAGGAGAAGTGAAGAGAAGGAAAAGGTGTCTGTGTGGTGTGAGTTGGATCTGAATCCCTTTTGTGGGCTTGCTCGTGAGTAGTTCAGTGTGACTTTAAAACAAATAAGTTTAAGTTTTCGATCATTGCAGGGAATACGTTAGAACTAAGCTTTTCAAAAGTCATTGTGTCTGTTTCTCCCCTAATTATTGTTATATCTTGGGAAATACATTTGAGTTTGCGTTTTTCTAGCAGCATTGGCTTTGATGCTGAGCTCGTTGATGCTGGTTAGCATGTTGCTGAGAAGGCAGAGCAGTCGAAAGAAAACAGGTTAATGCTAGTGTGTATCAAAATGGTCTGCTTACTTAGGGAAGGGAAGAAGCAGGTAAAGGTAAGTGAGTGGTAACATCAGAGGAGTTCTGCTGTAGAAGTGATCCTTTCAGGATCCATTACTAATGTCTGATCATTGCTGAGGAAACTGAAGCTTGATATAGTTTAAGACAATCACACAATAAGTATCCTGTTGAAAAGGTAGAGTGAATTAAGTAGTATGGTAAAGCAATGCTCTAAAACTTGGTGTTGAAGCTGGACTGGATTCAAGATAGTCTTTATGTGTACTCCATTTCTGTTCCCATATCTTTTGAGCTGTGTCCATGGTGAAGGATGGTATCTCTGGGCCCTTCTAGGCTATGCAAAATACAAAACTGGTTAAAGTCCCTTTTCCTGCTTTTTAGGACAGGAGTAAGAGGCAAACAGCTCAGATTGTCAGGAAGTGGACCTTTTCTGTATGTAGTAATAAGTGATACCTTTTGAATATGTCAGTAAAGTTTGCTTTCCTTCAAGGGCAGATCATCCTGATGGCAAAGAACTACACCTTTTCAGGCTGCGTTAGGAGCCTGGGTAACATGTCTGTCATGTGGGGAGGGTGGTTCCATTTATTAGGGCAGTGAGGAGATAGGCGGGGATTTGGTTATCACAGTCAGCTGCTAATTACTGTCCCATAATTTAGTATCTTTCCAGTATTAATCTCTTGTGGCTGAACGCTGGATTTCTCAGGTCTTAGGCAGCACTGGAGAAGGTTCTCGTGACCTTGCTAACAGAACCTTGTCATTCTTCAATGGATGAACTAATTGAGGCATTAGGATAGTTCCTGGTAGGGTTCTGCTGTGGTGACTGCTTCTACCCCTGCTCCTGTCACTGGTCTAACCTAAATCCAAAATCAAAGAAATTAAAGGCATTGAGAGTGGCACGTCATATTGAAGTTCGCATTTGTGAAAGTAAGCTCAAAATGTGATTTCAGTTAAGTAGCTGGTCCCCTCTATTGAAATGATTTTTCAGAGTAGAATGAGAGCTTGTGGTGCTTTGGCATGTGCTCACAGTTAAGTTATATAATTTGGGATACAACAAGTGTCATAAATGTGACATTTTACTTTGAGAAACTTAAAGCTATATTTAAGAGAAAGAATGTGAACTTACTGCCTATAGTTCTCTTTTTCTGACTGCCTGTGATAGTGAGTGTTGACAGATGAATTTTAGAGATCAGAATAAGGCAAGATATTTTGAAGATGCAGCATCAAAATTTATGGAAAGCTCAAGTAAATATTTTTCTTGCTTGTGTTTACAGACAACTCTTGTTCCTTAAGGATGTCATGGATTGTCCTGTCAAAATGATGTATATGTAACCTTTTTTTTTTTACATGTGTCCAATCCTTTTTGGCAGGGCTCTTGATAGTTGAAATGAAAAGTACTTGGGAAAGGAACAGCATATAAAAATAAGAGACAAGAGGTATTGCTTTCTATGGAGTATATAGTAATATTTTGTTTCTCTAGCATGTAGTCCTGAATGTGGTCCAGGAATCAGGAGGAGCATGAATGTGATAGAGTAAAAGGGAACATGGAGTGCATATTCTGTAGATAAATTTGATTTAAATATTTGCCAGATTGGTCACATCTGTTTTTCTTTATTGCTGACCTGCCTTACAAACTTTGTAGTGGTTTTGTTTTCCAATATTTCAGCTGAATTTCAGAGAGATTGGAAGGGGTTACATATCTTCAAAGTTCTGGGCAAGGTATATTCTTACATAGATGAGGGCAAATAGAGCTCTGAAGTTTCTTCAGAAGAAATGTTCTAATGGAACTTAGTGGGTGTCACAGAAGTGGCTTGTGCTGGTGTTAGCAAATCTTACAGTCTTAATATGTCTGCAGAGTTGCTCAAGGTCCAGTGCAATTCTTGAGCTTTCATTCATTCTGAAAACATTTTGGAGGGAGAACCTGTGCACCTCACAGATCTTCAAAAGTAAAAGGCAGCAGTTACCAAAAACTGTTGCTTCCCAAATGAATTCTTACTTGTGTGTTCATGGTGATTGTGTGTTTTTTCTATCCAATGGCTGTTTGGTTGTGGAGTGTAGTAACTCTGGTTGGAATCTTGTATGCAGTAAGTTGTGATCTTTCTTACTACTTCTTGGAGTGAGTTTGGGAGAAAATGAGGTCTCTACGGAGCCTGAAATAAAAGGGGTGTTACTGCTGGCAGTGCTTCTGGCAGGCAAGTTTTGATGTGCAGGCTAGGTGTGAAGTTGGACAGCTTAACAGTACCAGAAGATGTAGCTTTTGTTCTGTAGACACAGTAAATATTTTATCTGAAATGTTTCTTTTTTAAAACACTACAATAAGTGCATAGAATGAAAACACTGGTCTTAAAGAGCTCTGACGTGAGTTCAAAACTCATTTGTAAGGAAGGAAATATTTGACTATCTAGCCATCAACAAAATAAATTTAAAAGTTGTGTGATAAATACATCATACTGCAATCTCCTAGCTAATTCCCAAATGCAGAAAATGCATTTTGAAATTCCTAATGAAATAAGGACACAGGAATAAGTTCTGTCCCGAATAAAATACTTCATATTTATCCTCAATTTCTAGCATCTAAAATTACTTTTGAGGGTTTCGAAAGAACTTTTTAACTTCAAGTGGATTTGCAGCTTTTTTTTTTTTTGGTCTTATTTTTGAAAAGGAAATTAATATTTTGGCAAGATTACTTGTGTTTCAGACTCTTGCAGTGATGTCTCTTGTGACTCTTTTGGGGGAGAATGCTCATATTTTTCAAGCTGTGTATATGCTTATGTACTTCGAATTCAAGTCTTATTGTAAAAATTCCAATGTTCTAGCTGTAAAAGCCCTTGAAAATTACTTAAATTTCAGCTCATTAAAGCTAAAACAGTAGTAGTGCACTTTTAAGGAAATAAATGCATGGAAATCAGGTAATATGAAATCACAGTTATAGAAAACTGCTTAATGCATCTTTCCATGAGTTATATATATATATATATTTTTTTTTTTGTCATTATTGTGACCCTACTGAGGATAGTGAAAAGGCTATTACATGATAAGTCTAGCATGGTTGAGAAAATCTTAATGACCTCTGTCATATATGCCTATATTATTAAGCAAAGGACTTCCCATTTTTCAGACAAATTTCTCACGCTGTCTGCAGCTTTCTAGAGTGATACTTCCACATCTTGTTAGGAAAATGGAGAATATTCTTTCTGTAGCGTGCATTATCTCATTTCTTTAGTCAGAGAAAAACTGGCATTGATTATTAAATACATTTGTCAAGGACCAGGCTGGAAAAACACATTTCTCTATAATTAAGTGTAGTTACGTAGAAAGCGCAATAAAACTTCAGGTCATCAAGTCTTATTATTGCTTGCCTTTGGTTCACCAGCTCAATTGTCTGAGTGTTTTGGGTTTTTTTACGTTCTCCCCACCAAGAATCTCTGATAGAGAGTGGCAGGATTTAGGAAGGCTTCTTCGCATTGAAGTTATCTAAATCAGTGACAGGCAGTTATGAGTTAATTGATACTTGGAGATTTCGTTATTGGTATTTAATTGCTCTCAGATTGGTTCACTGTGATGCAAGGTCATGCTTTGGTCCTGCATCATTCTGTGTTTCAGAGGAGTCTGTAGGTGTTTCTGTAAGAACTGTTTTTTCTATGTATAACCCTGCCCCTAACACTTTGCCTTCATGTACCTTCTGTTTCCCGAACAAATGCTATTCAGCATGGTCAATTTTTGAATATAAACCTTGTTGTGGAGAAGGCATACACTTCCCTGTGGAGGTAGTAGTTCAAAGGAGAATTGATAGCAAACTGTTCAGCCCCTTTCAGGGTAATGTCACACTGCTGCTGGCATCCTTTTGATAATTGCACTGGTTAACCTGCTGGGAGTGAGGAGTGTTCTCTTTGGGCCAGGTCAGTACATGATCAAATGAAATGTGGTTTTCTTGGTTTGGTTTTTGAAAACCACTCTTATATTCTTTCTGTGCTAACATTGATTTAGTAAGTAAAATTCAGATGGAAAATAAATGGTCGATCAAGACAAAATTCAATACAATAATTAATCCAAAATCCAGAAGTGTCTGGTCTACCACTGAGCAGACTGTATTGGCTGGTTTTTGTACAAATGGTGTTATCTACCATATACAAAACATGGACATAAAAAGTGTAAACCAGTTTACTGGCTTGCTGAATGGAGAATAGACCGTGGTGTCATTAGTACTCTTGAAAATTTATTTATGCCAAATAAACCCTAATTTGGATTACTGACAGTACAAAGTTGTTTTATTGCTATAAAAATAGGATTTGACTGTTCTGCTGAGAGCAATAGAACTCAGTCTTGACTTGGCATTTGCAACATTAAATCTTGCTCTCATTGCCTCTCTCCACTAGTCCTGTTGTCAGGACAAAATTAAGTGTTGTTAAAATTGTAGCCTCCCTAATGTGTTTGTCCAAATTCAAAAAAGAGCAAGTAATCTAAGCAACTTTTCTATTCTTTGTTACAGTGTACTTTGAACAAAGTGCTACAATTTTACACTACTGTCATCCTCAGCATTTCTATTTCTGTACTTTCCTTCCGTGTTCCAGGGGATTTATAACTGCAACTCAAATTCCCCTTGGGCTGAAACCTGGCACAGAAGCTCTCATTACAAGTGAACTTTGTTTTGTAAAATTAAAAGCAAAGCATCCATCAAGAGGCTTTCTTAAACATAGAGGAAAGCAAAAAAAAAAAAAGTTTATGGTTGCAGATCAATTTTACTCCCTCTGCAGGAAAAATCCAACTGACTTTGGAAATCCCAAAGGTGTGGGTGTGCAATCAATAATGATGGCAGATTCAATGGAATGTTCCTATTGCATTTAGAAAACTTTAAATTAAAGTCTTAATTCCTTAACATGCTGAAAATTCATTGCTGAAGTAAAAGCTGCAGCTGCAAACTGCCTAACAAAGATACAGTGATAAACTTTTTTCCAGTGTCTGAGCAGCAGAGAGTATGGAGGTGGTTGGGTTGTTATGGGCTTCAGCTGAAGTATCTGTAGGTCCTCAGCTCCCTGGAAAAGGGTGTCACCATGTTGAACTTCCTACCCAGTGGTTGGTTGTTTAATTTTTATTTTTCTTTAAACAGTAGCCCCCTTTTTTTTCTGTAGGAATCGAGACCTTATGTAATTGTGTAAAAAGCAGAAAGGGCATCGTGAGCCACAAGCCATTTTCAGATATGGAAGATGGAACAATTTAGTTTGTTTAAATATGAAATATCAAAGATAAGTTCTGAGAAACTTTGTAAGAGTGACTGGATAGAGGAGAGATCCCAAATTAACAGTGTCATTAACGATGTCATTTTAGGAAAGCCTGATGAAGGTCAGCTTCATTGTTACTGAATCTGACAAGCCCTTTGGCATCTGCAGACGTTCAGCCCAGTCATAAGATCTATAATCTCTCACCCATTTGGAGAAACTGAAGTTGGGATGAAAAGAGCTGGGGTTTTGGTTTTTTTTGTAGGAAGGGGCAAAGTACGCAAATGTGCAGGAAACTGTGGGGTTTAGTCTTGTGGATGTGAATTAAGTATTCTTTAAACCTGATATAAAAATAGCCAATGCTTTCACTGTGATACTTTAGCATCCAGAAGCACTTAGCAAACTGTCCTGCCTTTGGGGATTACTTCACTTGTTTCTTCACACAGACCCACTGAGTCTTGTCATTCTTTAGGGGTGCATCTAATCTTTATGATTATCAGTTGACATATATTTGGTACTGTATAAAAAAGGTATTGGACCTGTGCTGGGAAGGCTACAAGTGAAATCACAGATGTGGAGGCGTGAAGCCCGGACTGCCACTAATTTTCCTCTGCTTAATTGCTTTACTGGAATTGTGCCTACATAGAATACCAGGTCTGAAAGTCACTGTTAGACAGGACAGAGGACATGTGATTTATGCTGGCAGGTGAGGATTTGCACAGAAAGAAGCAAGTCTGACCTTCTGGGCTCTTAAGGAGAGGCTTTAGGAGGAATGAGGCAGTTTCTTACAGTGGAAGAAGTGAGATTCTAGGCTCAAGTCCAGAATGTAAATGAATGAAGAATAACGTCAGAAAGGAGAAACTGGAGTAAAATGTTTAGAAGCAAGAATGGAAATATGAAGGTTTAGATCAGGAAATAATTACCATTTTCACTTGAAAATGCACAGGGAAAGTAGTAGCTAAAGCTGCAGATTTTAGAATTATTTCTAAAGTATAGTCTCAGAACTGAGACAGTAAACTGCTGCTGAATCCATGACTATAAGCTTTAGATTCCTCCAGCTTCTGTTCTGAAAGGGGAAAAAGATTACTAATAAGTTTGAGTATAATGGAGAAGAGTAATTACATGGTGTATTTCCTTCTGGTTTTGCTTATGGTAGGGGGTTTAAAATTTATTTTTGTCTTTTGTGAGTTGAGTAGGAATGGCAAGAAGGAACAGAATTGTAAGATGTGTGGTTCTCAGAAGAAAATTTGAAGTTATTTGCCCCAAACTCATTCAATTTTATTATTAATTTTTCACAGGATGTATGTTTTTTTAAATTTTTGATTGCCCTCCCTCATTGTTGCCCTTCTTGGACTTTGTTTTGGAGTTTTGTATTTTGCTACTCATTAGCAAAATGAATTCCTGACTCAGTGAACAGTCAATAGACAGACTTCAGTCTAAAATTATATACCATAGTTAATGTAATGTTAAGTACAAAAGTAGAGTGTAAAAGGCCTAAAAGTGGTGGTGATGCAGGTAGGACTTTTTGGTTGCTTCGAGATGGCCTGTAGGGACTCTTTAGAAAGATGAGCCATATTGGGGCGTTTGCCCCAATGAGTGACAGTCTCATGTTGGTACTGACTTACAAGCAAAATGAACTGACACTGGTCGCTTGGTGTCGGGATTGCTCCTTTACTGTGTGGGTATTTCGAGTACTTATTACTCTTCTGAGACTAGGATAGTATGGCTCTTTTTGTGATGGACAATGCTGATATCATTTGTTGCTACAAATGTGGTGATAAATGGAGCTCTTGGTTTCAGTGTCATAAACTTAACTCTGTACCTTGTGGAAAACGCTGACCCTGACTGACAGGAATTTGCTTTCTGTCATGCATGGATTTACCACAGAACTTGTAAAAGATACAGTCTTTAAATATACTGAAAATCTGAGCATATCACTGAAGTTCTGGTCAGAATTATTTGCAAAATATTGTATCCTGTGGAAGAGCATGAGGTATACTCTGAAATGCTTGTATGCGATTTGTCACACTGGTTTAGTTCAGTACTGGCAGTCCTCTCTATCCATAAATACAGAGCCTTCTATGAAACACATTATAAAGCCACAAACACTAATTTGCCAGGTCACAGCAGTCCATAGTATTTGGGTTAAACTGCATTGTAAGGTCAGTAGTCGTGCAGTGTGATCAGAACAGGGGATTGTATGTTTCTCAGGCAGTTTCTGTGAGAATTCCTATAGGGTTTTTCTCTTGATCTTTATCATTTGTTGAGTTCCTGCAAAGCTTTTCAGCTTCCTTAAGAGTTCATTGTAACTGTTGGGAGGGGCAGAGTGAGGTGCCTTGAAATCTCACATCTATAATTTCATTTTGGAAGGGTGGGTGTTGCCTCTGCTTGAGTTTACTTGTTCTTGTTCAGCTTGGCGGTTGTGTTAAAATATGACATTAAAAATTGCCTCTAAGTCTTAATAGTGCTCATAGTCAGAAACTCATCAAGTGCTGAAAGGAACTGTATGAAGTGCTTGCTTGTTGAGGGCAGGGACTGTTTTTGGAGAGCCAAGAGGTTTTTCTTAGTTATATGTTCCTCGGCTCTGCACCATAACCTAACTTTCTGTAATAATACCTGTTTCAGTTTGTGCTTCTCCAGTGGTTCTAGCGAGGAACAGAACCTCATTCCCAATTTAAGAGGCTATACAAAACCTAAACAATTGAAAGAATATTGTACAGCTAGTATCTACTGATGTTTCTGAACTGTTGACTTCCTGCATCCTAGATATTCCTAAGGGAGTGTCAAAGCAGAAGCAATCTGGGTACATTCTTTCTGCCACAGCTGCAGCTCCAGAGGATTATTATAGAACCTGCAAGCCAATAACTTACAGTTGTGTGCATCCCATTCCCCTACTTGTCTGTCAAAGGTCCTTAAGAATGAAAAAGGAAAATGTAACTGATGCCTCATTCTTGAAATGATAGTGTAAAAAGAAAGCTTGAGACAAAGTTGTTGGACTCAACATAATTATAAGTCTTCTTAGAAGATAATTTCCTGAATTTTTTTGTTTGCTGTAGATGACTGTGCTGCCAAAACTGTAGATATGTTAAATATTGATTACCAAGCTTGCAGCAGGCACAGTGAATTGAACTCAGCAGATATAACTAAAAAAGCAACGGGCATGCTAGCACAAGAAAAAAAGCTATTGTAAAGAGACTTTGTAATCTTGTTAGTAACACCTGTCAGTGTTTGAACCTTAAATATTACTTCTAGATATGTATATGAGAACCTAGAATATAATCCACTGTTAACTGTTTTACATTTTAATTAGTGAATCTCAGTACCAAACTATGCATACTTACTGGCCTCAGTGATTGGACAGACATGCTGAAGTCTGATAAACTCTGATGTTTACAAGACTACCTTTTAGAAGCTCCCTGTATCATGGGTGAATATATATAGTGATAAGATGTCAGTGAGATAAGAACTGGAGTTATTCTGCAGAAAACATTTCTAACTTCATTTTAGGAACTAGGAAATCTCAAGATTTCAAGGTTTCTTGCAAAACAATTATTGAAAAACTTAAAATTGGTCATTACTTGACATGTCCATGCTTCAGTTTAGACTTTTCCTTTAAACATTAAATTGAGAAAAAAAATTGTAAATAGGTTTTTTTGGAGAAGAATTCTCAAAACCATACAAGCAATGTATACCAAGTACAGTTAAAATATGCTATGTTATGATTAAGTGTTTCTGAGTAGTGAAAAAAAATCCTCAAAAATTCTGGTAATTTCTGTTAGATATTCAGAATGTTTTGTAGGAGTAGTAGTCTTGGATTGAGTATTCTTCTTCTGTAGTATTCCAGTAGCAAGTGTTGAAAGTTTTGAATTGGAGGGGAATGGGTGATGGCAAACAGCGTCTCAGCCACAAACTTTGTGGTGTTCTGTAATGGGCTCTGTTTTTCTCACAGCTGGACTTGTTAATACCAGCTTAGGTACAAGGCTGACCTTCAACTAAGATAAATCTTTGTTTTGGAGCAAGTGTTGTCAGTGATAACCACCATACTGGAGTGTTGTATTGCTAGTGAACACCAAGCAGTGAGTAGCTCGTGCATGAGGAAGGAAAAACCATGATGCCACCACTCACTTTTGATAGCAATTTGCATCCTCTTTGTATTTGTGTAGATGACAACAACTGTAATCCGAAGGAGCATCACTTACTGTGGGCTGTTGTTGGGAGAAGCTATGAAGCAGGTTTGTCTCGTAGCAAATTGAGAATACTGACTCTTTTGAAGAAGGAAAGATAATGTTTTTCTTGCTGGCTTTTCCATAGTCCCTGAAAGTTGGATTGTCTCCTTGGGCAGCATATAGTTAATATGTGCAGATGGCTTTTACTTGGTTTAAAAAATTAAAATAATTTTGGTGTTGTAAACCAGAAAGTACAGGCACAGGATTCACATTCAAGACCCCTTCTAGTTTAGGAGCTCCATAGTTGTGATTCAGAATGTTTCCAAGGCAAATATTTGTGCCTCATGTCCTACATGTTTAAATGTTTTATATGAAAAATAAATGTTCTGATCTGGTATACTGCTGTAGCCTCATCTTCCCTTTGTCTTTTCTCTCTGTGGCACTGATGGGTAGGAAAGAAGTGTAAATTCATATATTGCCTGTGGTTGATGTAGAAACTTATTCAAATATATACTTTATATTCAATTTGTTGGTCTTATCCAGAATTGTTTACATGTTCTTAAAATCTGGATCACATTATTTAGTTGAAGTGAGGAGATGGTTAGATCTTGATGTTGATTACTGACTCCTGGGTTTAATTTTTTTTTTTAATTGGACTAAGGCAACTCACTACTTTCCCATCTGTACTGTGTGATAAACACTTGTTTCCCTTTCCATGATAACTGCTACAAGGCATGACAATGTTTGAACTGTTCACTGAGCAAAGCTGGGCAGTGTTGATACCAGGTGTTTTTAAGTGAGGAGAAATTACATGTAAATAGCTTAGGTAAAACTTGCATAGTTATGAATGGCAGAAATCCACATTGTGATCCTGGCGCCATCCCAGTAGACCTGTACACTTCACCTGGATGGTCTCTTTATTCCTGCTGTAAAACATCTGAAAAGTGTTGTGGTACTTTGTGTTTTCATGTCCATTTTGTTGAAAAAAAGGGGAATGGATGAAAATGCAAGCTACTTGTACAAAGGATGGAAGTGTGTTACTCTTCATAATGTGCAAACTGCGGAAAGGGATAAAGTAGCCAATGCTATTGGGGGTAACCTCGCAGTCACATTTGGAAAGAATGAAAATGAATGTTGCAGCTTTAGGGCTATGAGCCCCTTTTCTTCCTGAGTTCAAATAATAACATTTTGCAAGCTGTTGATGTACCAGCTGTATTTCTGTAACGTTCCAGCTGCGTATGTTAGTACACATTTTCAGATAGTTCAGACTACAAACCCGGTCATGTTTTCAAAGTGCACAAAAGCTTCATTTCCTAATGACTGCTAAGTCATTTCACGCTTTTGTCACTTCACTCTTCACTGTACTAACATTGCAAAGAAAATCAGTTAGTTTTTTTTTTAACGAGTCCTCTAGCTATGCCTAGTGTTTACTCTGCTGTTACTTTAAAAAAAAAAGGTAGGTTGGGGGGAAGCAGATGGTGGGGTTTTTTCCTATGATAGTTTGAAACTGAAAAAGCAACTACACTTTTATAGCTCCACATGTCATGAAAATATTGTGTGTGTAAAGTGAGTTCAGCTGCAAATCTCTTAACTCTGCTTGTGTCCTTCCAGCAGTAACATTGCAGGCTCTTTACAGGATCGTGAAGGCTGGAATGTGGAAATGGAAAACCTGGGAGGGTAGTCCAGTAGTTTTTCAGGAGTGGCTAGTTTGGCATATTACACTTGGAGGCACAAATGGATGTATTGGGGAAAACTCTATGGTCAATGGACCTGCATGGGTTAGAAGATTGTAAACCAGTTTGCTTTGTTTTCCTTTGAAAAGTGGCATTTCAGAATCTAGTCTTGATAAGACAAGGATAAGTTTTTATTTCCTGAGAATTCCAGTTGATGGTGAATCTGCTGCTACCATTGGTAAATAGACATTTTAATTTATTATTGCACTATGTGTTTTGGAAATAATAACTTAGAAATTGTGCTTCACTGTTCATTTTCTGGTTTTCACTCTTTTACTTTCCCCTTTCTGTAATTTGACTACAGACAAATCTCTCAGCAGCTTTCTTTCTCATCAGCTAAAGTGAGCTCCTTGTGTCCTTACTGTCTGGCATATTCTCTAGTCCTGTAACCATTTTTGTGGTTCCTGTCTGAGCTCTCTCCAATTTACCCCCTCTTGCTGTTCTGTTCTGCAGGGCCCTAGCTTAGAAACACAGATGGTGGATGATGAAACTGAGACTACAAGTGAAGAATTGCCTCCTCATCTGCGGGAAGAACCTCCCGAAGGTACAGTGCTGGCAGTCAATATAAACTCTTTGCAATAAATTGAGGAATATGTTCTGGCCAAGAAATCTGATTTATCTGTCTGATTTGAACCTATATCTGCCTGTTTTCTGAGAGGGATAAAGCTTTGTCAGAGCTGACAGTTCAGCCAACCTCCCACCCAGAGGTCTAGCCAGCCCCTAAGCCTTCTTTTGCATTCAAAAGGTTTTACCCACTGAGGTGCAGACACAGGTCTGCATGCTCTTTAACAATATGGCTTCTGATTAAAATTGTCCTGCTTGATCATCCTGTCTGCAGGCTTAGGAAGAAAATGCTTCCTGTCTGCAGGCTTAGGAAGAAAATGCTTCCTCTGCTGTCTTGTTTGTGATGTTTTGAGTCTTCATTAGGGGAGACTTCCTAAGTAGTCATTTCTTCTCTCTTTACCTCTCTCTGCAGCATCCTGCTATTGAAATTTTCCCCAGCAGAGACTTGTCAAACTTAGGTATTCTAGTGATTTTGTTTCTTTTCACTGTCTCTCTTGGAAGCCAGTTTAGCCATCTGAGGAGGAGGCAATGAGATGCTGTCTGTCAGCAGGAGGCTCAAAAATGCCAATTTTAATTAAAAACCTTGTTTGCAATGACATGCCCTGGATTTATACAAGGAACAGATTTTTTTCCCACTGTGCAAAAGTCGCAGACATTGTACGTGTGCAACAAAATAGGTGTTGCTTTCTTTTGAATAGAAGCTGCTAACGTTGCTGCAAGTGATGATCCATCCTGAGCTTTTGTCTTCAGTTCAGTGGCTTTTAAAACACAATCACTCATAATCACTGTGGATGGCTTAAACAACCCAGAGAGTGCTGAGATTCTTAGCAATTTACTGTTAAAATGTCTCTGGGAAACATAAGTGTGTTTTATATTTTTCCTGTAAGAGAACAAGATGCTGATACAGCGTTTATACTGACAGCCATTCTTAAAGCGGATGGTTTTAGGAAGTTGCTACTCCTATCCCTTCTTGTTGAGCATTCTGTTAAAGTTTTCTTATTAAGTTGTAATTTCTTGTTCTGCCATTTCATATACTTAGTGTTGACAATTACAGTATATGGAGGTAAGTGAAAGGTAGGTTTCTTTTACAACTCTTATAAAGCCAGAAGAAAATAAATATGGAGGATGTTGTGATTATTCTATATATACATGGAGGATATAATATTAATATTCCCTCCCCCTCCTTTCTTTGTAAGTAATGCCAAGTCAGCATGTAATGACAGTTCATTGTTGAAGTAAGAATTCTGATCACTAGCCTAAGCTCATGATTACATGAGCCTGGAGATTATATCCTGGAATGTAAAACCTATCTTGTCTCATCAGTTTATCAGGAATAGGCTTAGATTTTGGACTATGGCCTTGACTTGTGTAATCAGAAGGAGTTTTTTCAATGTGGCTCAGTATTTTTGCAAACTAACTTTTTAAATTGAATGTAAGTGCTTCTGCCTGCAACCCTGCTGGTCTGAGTGACAGTGAAACATCAGTGTTAATATTCTATTTCTGTGACATATTGGATGGCCTGGGGGAGGTATGTGGTCTGGATATACCCACTTTGCTGGTGTGAGGAAAAAGAACTGTAGCAGTTGAGCTGATTTGGTTAAGCAGTGATACAGTAGGTAAAGTCTGAGCTCAGTATGTACCTTTTGAATTTACAATGACGTCAGGAGTAGCAAAATAGGAGGGATGTTGAGAGCACAACTGAAACTAGGGTCTGCTTGAAAGAAGTGGAAAAATTTGTCCTGAAGGAGAGCAATCAGGATTATGCTGAATTTATAGCTGACTTTGGGTATTGGTGGAGTTGAGTAATAGAAGTGTTCCTTAGAAGCTGATGTCTACCAACATAGACCAACCAGAATTATTATAAAGAACATTTAGTTGCAGGAATGATTGCAAATACCTCATGAAAGAAAAAGAACTCCGAAGTTCTTTGACTTAAATACCATTCAGAGTACTATCTTATCTTTGCTGCTCTTCAGATTTCTGGTTTCTTCTGATAGCACTTCCCTAGCTAAATCAAGTGCTTTGCAATACATAGAACAATGTTGTTGTGACTGTTGCACTCCTGTTTCCTGGGATCTGTGAATTGGAGACCATGTCTGCTTGCCTTCTGGTATTGAGTGCATAAGGGATGGAAGGCTCTCCAGAGTCTCTCCGTCTAGCACAATCCATTATTTCACCAGATTGCATCATAGTGACTTCATTTCTTATCTTGCACAGCATATCCACTGCCCTTCTGAAAGGAGGGGAATTGGAAGCACTGTTCTATGTAAACATTGCAGTAAAATAACAGTTCATGGATTGTCGTATTTCTAAACAGTGCTGTACCATGGCCTTCTACAAATAATGGGACAATTTTACATATCCATCATGTGCATAACTGAATGGAGTAGGTGTATGTGTGGGTAACAACTGGTATGGAATAGCAAACGTTGGTCCCAGGTGCAGTGTGGCAGCCTGGCAGCGTTTGAGGCAAGAGAAATACCAAATGAGACATAGCCAAGACGGAGGCTGGTATCTGTGTGTAACCCGAATCTGTTTATTGTATCTGCCGTTAAATTTAACTTTTATGGTATTTAACTAAGTTAACAGAGCAAATGAGTTAAAAGTACAGCTCCCGCCGGATGCCGTGCGCGGTGTTCGATAGCACGAGGGGCTTTTTGCTGTGTGAGGCGGCTGCGTTCCTGGCGCGGCGTTGCTGCGCGGGGCCCGCCGCGGGGAGCGGCAGCGGGGCCGAGGCGGCCGCGCGGGGGCGCTGCAGGCCCGGCCATGCCGCGGCCGGCCCCGGCCCGCGCTCCGGGCAGCGCCCGCGCACCTCCCGGCCACGGGAGAAAGCGCCTGAACCGATCTACGAACGCCTCTCCCGTAAGCTGCTGGGTGATGGCACACGGGAAGCTTTCCACGCTCCGCCTCAGGAAGGCTCTTTATGCCCTAATGATACTTCACCTCTTGACATCGTGATCCATCTGCCAAATTCACTTTTTTTTTAAATTCCCCTTTCATCTTTAGTATCTCTACGATCCTTTTAACATGCTTTTTTTTTCCTCCCATCATTTAAAAGGCAGAACACGGGGGAGCAGTAGCAATTAGCATCTGGAGTGCTGGTGTGCTTAGCACTTCACAGAGCAGGCTGTGTAGGGCAGGTTTACCATCACTAACCACAGCGAAGGGCTGTGAGCTCTGCAGAGGAGTGCACTGCTCTAAAATGTATGAACTGCTTCCTTCTTTGCAAGAAATTTAACATGGCTGATCTGTGTTGCCACATGTCTGAGCTACTTTCATGTAGATTCTGTGCGATCTTGAATGTTAAATGGAAGAGTGATTGCAGTGAGAGAACTAGATTTAGTTACTCAAGTACAGCAACACCTTGCTGTACCTGTTGCTTCTTTATTCTTCAATTCCCCAATTCTTCACTTCAGAGTTCTGTTGCTGATCATTTAATACAATGCAGTGTTAACTGAAATGATCACTTCGCTTTTCTGTCCTTTTCCATTGAATTAATCAAGAAAAGTGATAGCAATGAAATCTGGTGGTGATTAAATCTTCTGTGATATTCTCCGTTATGAAATGTCAGCACCTCCTTTGTCGGATGACTCAGATCTGATCTCTTCTGTTGGATGAATCAGTAAACCTTATCTTGCTTGATAATTAAGGGACTGGTGCAACTCTCCTATGAGGAAAGGCTGAGAAAGCTAGGACTGTCCAGCCTGGAGAAGAGAAGGACAGGGCAATCTCAATGTGTGTAGCTGTCAGAGGGGAGTGTGTAAAGAAGGATGGGTCCAGACTCTTTTCAGTAGTGCTTGGTAAAAGGACAGGAGGCAATGACAAAAATGGAAACATAATTAAATGTAAGGGAATTTTTTCCACTGTGAGGGTGATCAGACACGTGAGTGGGTTTCTCAGAGAGTTTGTGGAGTCTCCTACTATGGAGACATTCAGAAGTCATCTGGACATAGAATCCTAGGAATCCTAGAGTAGTTTGGGTTGGAAAGGACCTTTAAAGGTCATCTAGTCCAACTTCCTTTGATGAGCCAGGACATGAGCAGGACATCTTCAACTAGACCAGGTTGATCGGAGACCCATCCAACCAGACTTTGAATGTTTCCAGAGATGGAGCATTGATCACTTCTCTGGGCAACCTGTTAGACTTTCTCACCACTCACACTGTAAAAACATTCTTCCTTTTATGTAGTCTGAACATGGTCCTCAGTAACCTATTCTAAGTGACCCTGTTTGAATAGGGAGGTTGGACCAGATGATCTCCAGAGGTCCCTGTCAGCTTCAACCATCATGTGATTCTTTACTTCATACGTACTACCTCTGTGTTTCTGCATATATTCCCCATTTATTACACTAATTTTTGTGGGAAAAGTAGCTTTACTCTGCCAAACTGCTAAAAACTATGCATTTCAGGAGTGTCTACTTTGTTGATACCGGGGCCTGGCTGTAGTTTGTTTTGGCCTTATATTGCTAGGTAGTACTGTGTATACTAAAGCTCATTTCAAGGTGGTATGGTTTGTTTGCAAAGCTATGCCACTGGTTAACAGTGGTAGTCCCTCTTGGAATTTACAAACCAGTGCTTTCTTCCATGGTCTTTAAGTACTAAGCGTGAAGGTTTTATCAGCCAACTACTATGATCAGTTTGGCAATAAGCCTGAGTATTGTGTCTGAAGAGTCTGCTACCTCTTCTGTAGTTTTTAGACCTAGCAGAGATGTTCCTTCTTTGTTGCAGACAGATTGGGCCTTGTGGAATAAAGCTTTATTAAAAGCAATGGCTCTTAGCAGCTCTGCAGTATATAACAGATCTTGGGAAATTTACTTTCCAAATAACTGTGGTGTTCTTAATCCAAATTGTTTTACACTTGCTGTGGGTAAAGAATACACAGAGATAGATATTGTAAATCAGATGATTTGCACGAGTTTAGAACATAGTATCTTGTGTGAGCCTTATAATCTTCCTCCATGGAGGCATGTAGCCTTTTATGCTGTTTTATATCTTCTGCAGGATAAAACTATATTGCATGCTTCTGTAGGAAGCTTTAGGACTCCTTATCCACAGTTTGAGAATCTCCAGTCCAAAGAATGTGGGAGTTTTGTGGATTGCTCATTCAGGATTGAGTTTTGATACCAGCATTTTACCTAGAAGTATTATATGTACAGATCTAACTAAAATAAAGTACAGTTGTATTTCAGTTGAGGTCCTACCATCCATTTGAAATGTCTGAAATTAATTAGACAGTTAACTTCATGTTGGTGTATTCTCTTATAAGAACATGACAATTTATTGAAACCAGCAGATGCCAGAAGAACATGCCTTTTCAAGCATCTTGTCTGTGATGAGACCTTCAGTTGAAGTTCATGATACAGGTGTTTAATGTTAAAAAGGTATATGCCTATAAACAGTTTTGATGAATGGGTGGCACTTTTCCTATTATTGTTGGGCCAAATGTCTGCCGCAACAATTGCCATACCAAGATTTAAATGATGCAAACTTTATCTGCACTGTTTTGCATCTTCTTATTACAAGTAACGTTTAGTATGTCTGTCTCCAAACTGCCTATATCCAAATAACCTCAAAGAAATGACATTGGAAAATGATGCAGTTAATAGCAGTTCAATTTCCTTTCAGTATCAAGCTTTCTGCTAAATTCTGTTGTCTTTTCTGGTGTAAAGTCACTTAAGCAAGTTGCCTGTGGCACTTAGTGTTGTCTGCGACATACTTAGGTAAGTATGTGTGTATGTAGTCTACCACACTAGTATTTTGAGGTTCTGTGAAGCTGGCAGTGCAAAGCTGTGGTATCTGCTAAGCCCTCCTCTACTTTCCTGACTCAAATCATTTTCTTCAGTGTGCTACCTCATAAGGTCCTACAGTTAAATCCTTCTACAGGGGACCTCTTTAAATGATGTGCTTTTTTTGTCTAATGGCCAGTTAGATGTTTTGAGCCTGGATTGACCTCTGCAGTTCTGTGGTTGTGTAACCAAAGCAAAAGACTGGGAAAAGGGACAGCTATAATCTGTCTCAGCAGTGTGGCCTGGCAGCCAGGAGGGCCAACCATGTCCTGGGGTTCATCAGAGACAGCATCACCAGCCAGGCAAGGGAGGGGATTGTCCCGCTCTGCTCTGGAACAACCCAAGTCCTGTGTGCAGTTTTGGGCACCACAATGTAAGAAAGACATTAAACTATTAGAGAGCATCTAAAGGAGGGCCATGAGGATGATGAAAGGCCTGGAGGGGAAGCCATATGAAGAGTGGCTGAGGTCACTTGGTCTGTTCAGCCTGGAGAAGAGGAGACTGAGGGGAGACCTCATTGCAGTCTGTAACTTCCTTGTGAGGGAAAGAGGAGGGGCAGGCACTGAGTCGGGGGAGGTTTGCATTGGGTATTAGGAAAAGATGCTTCACCCAGAGGGAGGTTGGGCACTGGAACAGGCTCCCCAGGGAAGTGGTCACAGCACCAAGTTTGACAGAGTTCAAGAAGTGTCTGAACAATACTCTCAGGCACATGGTGTGATTCTTGGGGTTGTCCTGTGCAGGGCCAGGAGATGGACTTTGATGATCCTTTGGGTCCCTTCCAACTCAGGACATTCTATGATTCCTAGCTCTGCTGTTGACTTATTCTGTGGCTCTAGTCAAGTAGTTTGGCCTTCCTTGAACCATAGTATTATTTGTGTATGAAACAGAAATTACTGTTCTTATTTAGAAATGAGGAGGGTGAAAAAGCAAACTGTAAGTTTTCGGGCTTTTAGAGGTGGAAGATACTTGAAAATTGAAACAGAAATTGTGATCACAATGTACAAATAGTACAAAACTTTGCCTGATACATAACTTGTCAATTTTTTCCTTTTATCTTTTTTTGTCTTTTTTTGAGTCCTCAAAAAGGTGATTGGACTTGTCAGATAACCTTAAATAGAAAGGCAGGTTTCTTAAAAGTCAGAAAAAGAAATTAGCAGTGAGGCTGTCTGTTCTTTGGAACTGGGACTTTATGTACCTGGCATGTCCTCTCATCTGTAAAAACATTTCCTGAGCTACTTCTGTAAATGCCCTGGGGCTGAAGAGCAACATTTCAGTATCATCTGTCTCTAAGGCACGGATTCCTTGCAGCCATGCTCTTCTGTTGGCCAAACCAGTTCTTGTTTCTGCAAAAGAAATGACCTGTAGTGTCAGCTCAGTTGTGTGCACAAAGTCGAGCTTAGTATTCCTGGTGGATTATAAAACACTTTCACATCCATCAAAAGTTCTAATGTGTTTCTATTAAATTTATCATCATCATTGTTTTAGTAAAGCCAAGGCTTTTCTTTGTTTAAATTCTCCACTGGCTATATTGGCTTATTCATGCTTTATTTAATTTAGTTCTCTGGGGGAGATTGACAGTCTGAAATGTGATTAATAAACAGTGTCTGCGTGTACCCCTTTCTCCCTCTCTCAGCCCCCCGCCCTTCTGTATTCCTGTTGCTGTATGCTTGTTGCTGACAACAGGCATCTTCCATTCAGCAGCTATGTTACACTGTCTCCTAGAAACAGCATGAAAGCTATTTAAATTGTTTTTATTCCACTTCTCCCTGTGTCCTATTCTTTCCTCTGCACTATTTTCATATGATTTAATGAGACGTTACTTTGACAGCTCAGCATCCCTTTTTTCTAGCCTACTCTGTGCCCGGCAAATCATTCTGTCACTAAGTGTTGTACGTGTGCACAGCATATGCTGTTAATGGCAGCATAAATAGCCTTCAAGTGCCTGGTGGATTCCAGGAGAAAGATTCTCATAAGTGTGGGAAACCTCTTAAGAGTGGATCTTGTTAATACAATAATGTTGTGAAGTGTGTGAGTAACCATCTGGTTTTCTCTGAGGGTCTTTGCCCATAGGATGGGGCAACAACAGTTTTACCATTTGCCTGGGCACAGTAACTGTAACAAAAGTGTGGGATCCAAATGTAAAGATATTTCAGCGTGAAAGATCAGTGGGAAGCCTCTGTCAGAAGATACATCTTGGTCAATTACTAGTGAATGTGTTTTATTCTAGCAATAGAGGTTTGTGCTGTGTATCTTATTACCCAGCTGAAGTGGCAAGACATTTGTCACTGTTTTTATGCTAGTTAGAGATATATGAAATTGTGTAAATGAATGTATGTTCTTTTACTATGTATTTTTTATTTTGGGGAGCAAATACATTAACATAACGATGCAGACAATTGTTCTTAAATAAATGTCATGGTTTAACCCCAGCCAGCAACCAAGGCCCACACAGCTGCTCACTCACTCCCCCACCAGCGGGCTCACAGAGAGAACTGGAAGGATAAAATGTAGAAAACTCATGTGTTGAGGTAAAGACAGTTTAATAGGGAAAACAAAAGCTGTGCACACTAGCAAAGCAAAACAAGGAATTAATTTACTGCTTCTCATGGGCAGACAGGTGCTCACCCATCTCCAGGAGAGCAGGGCCTTATCACATGTAATGGTGACTTGGGAAGACAAACACCATCACTCCAAACATCCCCCTCTTCCTCCTTCTTCCTCGCATTTTATATGCTGAGCACGATGCCACATGGTCTGGAATATCCCTTTGGTCAGTTGGGGTCACCTGTCCCAGCTCTGTCTCCTCCCACCTCCCATGCACCCCGGCCCCCTCACCGCTGTGGCAGCCTGAAAAGCAGAAAAGGCCTCGGCTCTGTGTAAGCTCTGCTCAGCAATAACAAAAACATCACTGTATTATCATCACTGTGTTCAGCACAAATCCAAAACATAGCCCCATACCAGCTGCTGTGAAGAAAATTAACTCTACCCCAACCAAAAGCAGCACAATCAGTCTTTCAGGTTTGTAGTTATCAGTCCTGTTTGAAAGCTAAAAAAGGAAGCAGTTCTTACTTGTTCCTGATGGATTAAAAAAAGAGTCAAGTCTCACTTTTACATATAGCTACAGTCTGAAGTACTAAATAAGAATGAGCAATGCAGTAAATCCAGGTCAGGAGTGAAATTGAATCAATATATCAGTGTGTTAACAATGATGATATCTGGAACTGCTAAGCTATCAGAGTGTTATAGCAGGCAATTAAATCATAAGGTCGGTACATGAGGCTGTTAATTCTGCCTCAGAACCAAGTGAAATGCCCAGTTAACATTTCATAAACATCTGTAGTCTCAGCCTGGCTGCCTGCCTTGGTTTCAGCTGTTTGTGAACAATTTGAGCCACTACTTTGATTACCAGTATGATTGCATGATTGCATCAATCTGGCCTCTTCTGGACTGATCATTTTGGATCACAAAAACCAATCTGATTCTGAAGAAAAGTTTTTTTCCAAGGCTGTTTATGAACTTAGGAATGAGCTGTAAAGTGAGGGGGTTTGTGTCAGTTTGCTTGCCCTCTAGGATAGTATTCTAGGAGAAAATCTTAATCTAATTTGAAACTGGGTGGAATTCTAGAGCAATTTTTACAGAGAATGGTCTTGCACTAGTATAGGCATGTGTAATTCTATCTTTTTGGTTTTCTGAACACATTGAAGACCAATGCATGTTCCTTATTAATATGTAGGATTATTAAACTATTGTGATACATTTCTTTGGCATATTATGGGGAATCTGTCCTCTTTCTATCTATCTGATGCTCGTGTGGTGAGAAAGAATTTATCTAAGGCTACATTTTAGGTTTATGTCTTCTTTGTTATGCCTTCTCTCTACCAGTAACATACTATTGGTTTCAGGTTTTGCCCAAAGTATGTAATATTCAGTAGGATATGTCTGCTCTAAAAAGTGTACGTGGCTTTATATTTTTGAATCTTGTATTATGAAAAATGAATGTATTTTTCTAGATAGCATCCAAAAGGAAGTAAGTATTCTTTATATAAAATATTAACATCTATTTTGCAAATAATGCTAAAAATTTGGCCATGACATTTCTGTGAATTGTGAGAGGGTCTTAGCATATGGGATTCTTAAATGAGTGTATTGGAATATTGTTACAGTAGAAAGAACAGATTTATAGTATTGAACTATAATTTTATTTCTCAGTAAATGAGACCTCATTTTTGGAATAAATGAGGCATTCACCGAAATACCTGTTCATCCATTTAAGATTCTTAGGAACTGGTAATGTTGTTGACCTCTACTGTTTTTACCTTTCCAAAACTCAGATTTTACTGTAAAGGTATAATCAAAATAATAAAGGTTCTGTGCAGAAGTTCAAAGCCAAAACTGTTGTTTGTTTCCTTCCTCTTTCCCCATCCTCCCAATTTCTCTGGAGATTTGAGTGTGGTAGTGATGTGTTCTGGGTTTTGTTTTTGTTTTGGTTTTTTGTTTGTTTATTTGTTTTTTACTAGTTTGTTTTCCCTTAAAGAGGGGAAAGGTTTCCCCTACATCTCTTGGATACAAAAGTGGAATAATTCTAGTTAGTTTTGTGAAGCGATCCTCTTTGGCTGAGCCAACCATTTGAATGTAGCTAGTACTGGAAATACGATTGTGTAAAGGACCCAGTACCTCTCACTCACCCCTCCAAAAGCCAAAGAACAAGTCCCCAAGTTTTAATACAGTGTTGTTACAATATGTTAAAGTTAGGGCTCACTTTGGGATATGCAGATTGAGACTTCAAGTTTGGTTTAGTGTTTTTATAGCTTGAGAATGTTACTGTCATTGCAGTATTTTGTTCCTAGCATCTTGCGGGTTGTTTTTTGCTCTAAATATTAGACTTAATTGATTAGGGAAGTGGGTACAAGTCGGTGGATCTTGTACTTTTACACTGAAAAAGGAAAAATACCCACATTTAGACCCACATTTACTAGGTTTGAATTTTGCTTAAGAATCTATGTTACATTATGTAGAGAAATCTGTTTCCTGTGGTATCTGCAGATGTTTAAAAGACTGTGATTAGCTGAACCCAGCTCTGATTAAAATACGGTTTGGTCACTGGTTTAAGCTTACCATGTGCCCACACAGCTCCTGAAAGAGATGTTCCTGCATTCAACTCTGGTTGAGTGTTACCAGTTTCACCCCTGTGCATGGCCTCATGTGGTTGGGTGCCAGCACAAAAGCATGAGTGCCCATGGAGACATAATGCCTCTGGTCTGGAGAAGGTGTGGGTGTAACCGGAGTGAGTGAACCTTCACATCATTCCCACGATCCAGAGACTGAAGGATGGATTGTCCAGCTGAGTAGTACCAGTTGCATATGTGTGAGTTTGTGTGGAACGTAAGGACAGGCTTGGGGTCCCATGTGTGCTGCAGAGCTCGCCTGGCTTCCTCGTTGTTCTAGCAAGGAAGAAAGATGCAGCCACAGGCATCACTGAAAACCTCTTTTGTGATAGCATACAGGAGGTCAGCTCTTGATGTTCATGTTTCTAGCAACTTTAGTGTATTGCACAGTGATTAAGATAGTGAGGAAAGCGGAGGGAACTTGGCTTTCAAACTTACTCCTCCTGGCTCTGATCCAAGTGTCATTAATATGACATGAGACGTTTTGTTGGTATTTGATTAACTGGGAGGCTTGCTCTTGTTTTGTGTGACATATTGTAAGTTAACCACCCGGCATACCGACATGTGCGATTAAAAACAAGCACTTAAAAGTAAATTGAGGAGCCGGCTGCCAAGCGTGCCGCAGGGAGGGGCTGGAGCAGCCTGCCCTGCACGACTCCACCGGGACAGGCCTCATCCGCTGCTCTCCCGAGCTTGCGTCGGCACCTTCTCAGTTCACTCCTGTGTTGCCGAGATTTGTTTTTAAACGTTTTATTCAGCTGTCTTGCGCAGTTAAAACACTCCTGGCAAAATCTGGGAATGGCAAATGGCAACTGAGAGCCGCGTTAGTTCAAGCAGACCGCCCTCGGCGATGGCCGCTGTTGTCAGGGGTTATCGGCGCCTCCGGGCACGCGGGGTGGCCGCCGGCCGGAGCGGGGATGCTCTGACTGCAGCCGCGGCGTTTGGCATTCCCGGTGCCAGGAGCTGCCGCAGCCCAGCAGGGGGCTGCCGAGGGCCGGCCGGCGCCTCCGCCCGCTGCCGCTTGTATCCCGTCACAGGATTGCAGTTGCGGTTTTCCTCGGCTTCAATTCCGGGACAGCAAGAATGTGTCTGGGCTTATTTTATAATTAACTAATTAATTTCACAAATAAGACTTGGAGAGTTAGCAAAACTTATTTTCCCTTCTCATTCCCTTCTTTATTATCCGGTTTTTAACCTCCCATCTCTCGTTAGGGTCCTTGCTGTGGAAACAATTCCTGGTTTCCCAGTCTGCAGCAGGGTGTTTTTAAAGGTAGTGTTACCCTGACAGGGAGCTGGGTTTGTGGGTACTAAGCATCCAAAGGAATGAAAGCCGTGGCACGCACAATAGCTGTTGAAGTCTTGGTAACCCTTAGTTTTATTTTCAGACCCAAAAAGCACTTTCAGTGTTCACAAAAAACCTTCTGCTGATTCAGTGGGCACTTTCAATTCCACTTAAAGCAAAATGTGCCCTCTGACCTGTGCACAGATGTGCAAGGCTTGTGAAATCTCACAAATCCTCTTGACTGGAACTGATGACCTACGATCATGTGGTGTTGGGTGGCCTGGCAGGGCCCCTGTTAGCTCCTCCTGGAGCTGGGAGAGGTGCGGGAAGGAGGGCACTGCTACACCTGACAGGGCGCGTGGGCTGTGGTTGCTTCAGCACACAGCTCCTGTGGCTGTGGCAGGGCTGTTCCTGTCAGCTCTGACAAGAAAGCTGAACGCTTTTCTTGCAGGTTGTGTGTAGAATTGTTCCTGAAGTAGAGTAGTTCCTTAATTGATTATTGACTCAGTTAGAAAGTATTTTGGTGAAGGGCTAAGCAGACCTTGTGTAAAGCTATCTTGTTCTTCTTCAATATCGGTGTCTGCTTTCTTTTCATTTGAGGCAAACACCAGGAGAAAAAATACCTTTAAATGTACCTGCTAATTCCCAAGTTGAGATTTTAAGCCTTCTGTGTGTAATGATTTTTTTTCTTCCCCCCACAGGAACAAATTTTATGCTTGCAGATCAAGGACTGACTAGATTAGAGGGAAAATAGCAGCAGCAAGTGAACTTCTGGGAGGGGACACACACACACACACACACACACACACACACACACATACACATTTTCCTGCTGCTGGCACGAATTGCAGCCAAAACCAGAAATCTGTAAAGACGCTTAAAGTGTGGAACAAATAAGAGTGTTTCCAAATAGTTGGAGTCTCCATGACATACCAGCAGTTCTTTTAAATGTCCTGTGAATTTATAGTAGCTTCTGGCTAAAAACTATTTTCAGGGTACTAAAGCAGAATGTTTTTTCACCTGGCTTCTTCCTGCAGCACAAAAAAAATTGAGGACTTCAGATAGAGATAAGGAGGGTTTTGCAAGGACAGCTTAGAAAAAATATTCTGACAGCCTCTCAGAAGGACCTAGTTGGAGTCCATTAGTAGTCATAGATTTGATTTGAGATCATGAGAAAGCTTTTAGTTCAGAGAAGCCAGCCATCCCCTGCCCTCAGTTTGTCCTGAACAAGCTCTTGTTCTCGATGACCACTTGAGCTACATTGCTTCTCTCTGCCACACTGGAAAATAGGACTGTGAGTAATGAGTTGACAGCAACGCAAATCTTCAAACTTTCTTGGAGTACCTAGGGTATTTTTGGGCCACTACTGATAAATAGGGAAAGGGTAGTCTTTGAATTGCACAGCAACTTTTAACTGCAGATTTAGCTCTTGTTGCTAAAACTTGTCAGAATTTTCCTTTCAAACATCCAGCCCTTCAGATTTAGAAATCCATCTCTTGTTGGACAACTAGGAGTTTCAGTCTTTAAAGGGTGGGTTTGAAGGGTATAAGCCTCACCCCATGTATTTTTCCATTTCCAGTGCTGAGTTTGGAATGGACACTATTTGAGCTTAAAGCTGTCTTCATGGTTACAGGACAAGATATCCTACTTCACTAGAGAAAACAATGTTATGTTAAAAAGTAAAGCAATAAATATGTACACAGCTGAGTTACTGTAGGAGAAGAAGGGAGGAAATACAGGAAGGGAAGAAAGAGGTAGGTAAAGTAACTGGTGAAGATCTTGACAAGAATGTAATAATCTTAAATGAGATTTGTCCCCAGCAGACACTGAAGACATCCTGACCTTTTTAAACTCTGATTTATTCATCATGGGAATGGATTTTGTACCTCATCCACTCTGTGACTGATGGGCAGGAGTAATTTCTCTCTCAATACAGAAGAGTACACTGTGGTAGACTCCATTTGCCACACTGACAGGAGCAGAATGCCATCGGCCACAGAGTTGGCTTAAGAAATATTTTCCTTTTCAGTCTTGCACTCTTAATGTATGCCTAATTTATGTGTAATGGTAGGATGGGGGGAAGGCTACTGAATTGTATGAAACTCAAGTCATGAATTTCCTCTGCTGTCTGAGATCTCAGATCACAAGGAAAAGGAGTATCTATGGCTTTACTTGAAAGAATTCAAAGAAGAAGGAAAAAGCAGCGGAGAAAATTTCACACACACCCCCAATCCAACTCATGCTCTTTCTCTCATAACATAATTTTATGGATCTTTTGCTTGCAAATATGCTCCTTCTATCTGTAGATTCTTTAATCACCGTGATCCCCATATGCTGAATTTGCTTTGTATGACTGTCTTGTCATGTGGATGTCACTGAAAGTAGTAGTGGCCAGCCCTGTAAAAGGGACAGTTATATCTTTTGTTTCAAAATACTGCAGGCAGATCAGTTTTCACTACTTTTTCCTGTGGGTGGCGTTGGGGCAAGAGTGGGAATAAAAGAAGGGAAGAATGAGATAGTTGAACCAATGCTATAGAATATAAAATTGACATTGGCAGCTTACTGTATTTCAAAATATGCAAACATAATGAGGTCTTATGTCAGTGAACAACAGAACAGAAAACCCCACCAAAACAGAAAACCCTAGAATTCTGATGGTAGGTAAGAGAAGTGGAGAGCAACTGTAGTAAAAAACTGTAAGAGGGTTTATAAGCCCTAGGGGTTCTTCATTGGCTCTGGTCTCTAAACAAAGACAGCCTAAACCCCAGACTGTTCTGGGGTCATCCCTTATGAGTTGTGCTGCCTGTTGGAGCATGTAGGCAGGTTTCATGTTGGGGCAGGTGGTGACAGTGCTTCTATTCTGCAGTTCTTTGCTACTGACCAAAAATGTATTCAGGAAGTAACCAAATTATGTATCAGACACAGTGATGGCTGAGCATCCATGAATACAGGAGGAGAGAGGGGTAAGAAAGATAAGTGCATCAGTAGAGCATCGTATTTTTCCATTCTGACCTTACCAGTTTCCCTCTTGGCCTGTGGTTCCAATGCACAAATGCTTTGAAAGCTGTTGAACAAACCATTTGTGCCAATGCAGTCTTGCTCTTCAAGCATTTCTTCCTGCAAGTAGGTGAAGCCCATGTAAAGGTGGGTAGCCCCTATGAGATGCTATAGTGCTTTTCAGAGAATCCTTCTGAAATTCCTAGTGAATGGAAGGCATCTCTAAACCATGGTTTCTTCTGCTGGATTAACATTCTTGTGGGCTTTCCAGAGGACTACTGGCTCTGCTGAGGTAGGCTCTGCATCTTGGTGTTGTTTTTCCCCAGTTTTATTTACTAAAAGCTTGAAGTCCAATACTGTGTCTCTGTCTAGACCTGGTCTGCTGGAGCTTTTAGTTGATACTAAATGGTGGTGTGCTGCAGACCAAAGCAAACATGCAGCAGTATTGCCTGTGGCACCAATTTGCTTTAGGAGATTCAGGAGCCCAGCCAGCATCTCATTCAGACAGAGAGAATACTGTGGGGCAAAAACCTGCAGGACTTGAGGGGCTTTTTAAAAGTTTGCACAGCTGGGCAGCAAGTCATTGTTTCACCAATATGTTTGGAGTTCTTTTGCTGGCTCATTTGGGATTTGCTTGGGATCTCAGCTTCTTCATTCAGAGGTCTTTAAAACAGGCAGGCGTAAAACTGTTACATAAAACCTGTGGTATCTGAGGAAGTTAGCCTGCTTTTTCTGGAAGGTTCTTGAAGTAGAGGTATATTGATGGTGAATTAAGAAGCTGAAATGAATAATAGGTTGATATTTTTTCCCTTTAATCTTTTTCCAAGATTACTCTGGCCTGGTTGTTTGCAGAGGACACTTCAATGAACTAACTTAATATTAAGTCACAGTATGGGCAAACAGGTCAAGCTGTCAGCTTAAAACAAAATCTTCATGTTGCCTTCCTCGTTTCTAGGGATTTTTCTCTAATGACACATACATTAAACGTAACTAGTAATCTCTGAAAAAGACCGATCTTACTCTACTTATCTCACCAAATCAAAGCTTGGTATATGTTAATTTCACAGGACCCTCCAAGTCTCAACTGTGTCTTCTGAGGTTGGCTGCTCCTTATCAACGTCTGCTGTGCTATTATTAAAAATAGAAAACTTTGCCATGCTAGGAAATGTGTAAAGAAATGGCATCAAACATACTAGACTTCATATTGAAATTAATGGAGGTCCTATGTGGGTTTGTTTTTTTTTTTGTAATTCATCTATAATTATAAGAGAGCTTCCTTTAATCTGTCTAAATAAGCCTTTGCAGAATATGAAAATTCTACAACTGAATTTTTCACTTGCCTATTACATGATAAACAGTGTCTTGGTGTTTGACAGCTGCATGATAAAAGCCTTGGTATTTGCAGAAGAATGAGGATGCTTGCCAGAATAGGATGATTTAATTTCTTCACACTCCTTGCTGCTACTGGACATCTGACTTTTTTTTCCCTCCCTTTATCTTTAGTGATTCTTTCCTTCTTTCACTTTGAAAAGATAATCTACCACTGCCTCTGTGCTTTCATGACTGTTTGCTGCTGACCTTTAACAAGCCCTGTAAATGTTAAACTAGGTTGTAGGATTTGTACACTTTTTTACAAATAAGGAAGTTACAGAGCTGGTAAACATTCCAATATCAGTGAAGCTTTTTTAATTGTGTAAACCTCAAAAAGAATGGCTCTAAAGGGACAAAAGGAATAACCATTACAGAAATGCCCTTTCCCAAAGGGCTGTTGCCTTTTTAATAGAGTTTCCCTGTAATACCAGTTCTACTTTGCGTTTCCCCTTTTCCCCATAAAGTGTTGGCACCAGAACAACTGTGGCACTCTGAATTGTTTCCACTGGCTTTAGCCCCCAGACCAGAACCATGGGTACAGTTTGTGTTGATTGCTCTCCCCAGACTCTTCACCTTTTCCTTACTGGTGTCTATATGGAACTCATGATAAAGCTGAGACGTACTGTGAGACACTAAGGTAGCACTCTTGGGGGGTTTTTTAATGTTTAATATGTTTGGGTATTTAATTTCAAGCCTGACATTAAATTTAATAAGTTCAATAATTCTTTAAAAAAATGTCCTTAATTAAACCATTTCATGCTGCTGTTCAAATACAGCTTTCCAGTCTCTCTGTGGAATGTAGCAGTGCTGCCGCTTAGCTTGTGCATTAAAACCATAATGGCCTGTGTGACAGTGTCCAATGTGCTGTGATGTTCCCAAAGCTTAGGCTTCATTTCAGTTTGGAGGGTGAGAATCTATGTGTAATCAAATGAGTGATTCTGGTGTTAACAAGATGCCAAGTGCTCTAGTATTTCCAGCTGATGGTGGATAATAAGTGCATTGTTAATGGAATGCTGACACTTCTTCCATGCTTTTTCTTCTCAGAGGGCTTAAATAATCTTTTGAAATAACCTTGGGAATTTTAATCCTTACTAAGTACAACATTTTTTCTTTGGTTTGCCTCTTTTTGCTAGCCCTACAATATTTCCTTGCCAGTGCTGCATCAGAGATAATAGCATCTAGATGCCTGAAAGTGATAACCTGGTGTTGTTTCTCATTAAAAGAGAAAAGAAAGTCTTTGTGGGTTTCTACCAAAAAGTCCCTTAGCACTGGCATGGTGCTGTCCAAATGTACGTGTGGGCTCCAGCTCCCAAAGATAACTAAAAAGAATTTTTCTGTTTTCCTTTTCCTTCTCTTAAAATGAATGTGCTTAATCTGCCGTCTTCTGTAGCTGAAATGTTTTGTGGGTCACTTGAGTAAGGCTGGCTAAAAATGTAGCCTTGTAAGGAGTGCTTGTCCATGTGCTGTTAGTTTTCAGCCTATCCACCATATTTAAGGAAATCTGAAATACATTCCATTGTGTAATACAGATACAGCACACAGGATTGCTGAAGGGCAGTCTCTGAAGTGAAGGCTTCCTTTTTGCAGCTGATCAGTCAGAATTTTTACTGGGACATAATGGACTGGGTTACAGCTGCAGTTTTTGGGGTCTCTTGTTCGTGTCCTGGGACAGGCAGCTTAATTTTCAGTTCTGCCATTCATTCTTCAAGTACCAAGCTACCTCTTTGGGTCTGAATGACCACCTCTTTATGGTACTGTGCCTGACAGTCTCAATGACATATGCTGAAACAGAACCATTTATCTTAATTTTTAACTTGTCAAAGGACTAAATTATCTCTTTGTTGTTTTAAATGACTCATTGTTTCCCCTCAAGCTGTTAAAACAGGTGCATGTTTGGATGGATGATGATCTAAAAGATGATATTTTAGGGGAGGGGTCAACCTTTTCTCCCAGGCAGCTAGTGATAGGACAAGAGAAAATGGCTTCAAGCTGTGCCAGGAGAGGTTCAGGCTGGACATCAGGAAAAATTTATTCACTGGAAAAGTGTTTAAGCATTGGAATGGGCAGGAGAGGTGATGGAGTCACCATCCCTGGAAGTGTACAAGAAATGTGGCATTTAGTGCTATGGTTTGGTTGGTTGACATGGTAGTGTTCGGTCAAAGGCTGAACTTAATGATCATGGAGGTCTTTTCCAGCATTAATTGTTTCTATCATGGGCATCCTGCCCAGTCCTAGAGATAGCAGTGTAATCATTTATCATTTATCATTTAAAACCCAACCAACCCCCCTATAATGTGCTCTATTATTAGTGGTCAGTATGCAGTGCAAGTATGTAATAAATTTTTTATCTTACCTTGTATTATAAAATTTTCAAGTAGGCAAAACTAGTCTAAGAACACATTAGTCAATAATGAATTCAAAAGGGTAGGTCTAGGTGAGGAAATGTTGACCTTTATTCTAATACCCCTGGGCACACTGTTTGCAGCAGGTCTTTAACTTCCATTCCAGAACTTCTGTTGCTCTTGCAACACAGTGGGACTGTTCTGATACAACCTTTTCATTTTACCATAAATCATGAGGAGAGGAAAGGGGCTGGAGAAGTTTTCCTGAGCATACTTTCTCTAGTGTACATCCAACCTTTCCGATCCTCTTCAAGAACTCTTGGTATTTTTTTCTTGGTTTTGGAAGTCTATGTGGACACTTGCCGTTTGGTGGGAATAAGTAAGTTTAATCTGAAACTGATCTTGTTTCTTCTGTGAAAGATGTGAAACGGTCCTGAGAGGATTTTACAACAGAAATTTCTGCTTGAGCAATGTTATGCTTCTGGTGGAACCCAAGAGATGTGAATTCTGTCGTCAAGCCTCTACATATAATTATAAGGACAGTGAATTGGGAGGCCAAGGTTCATAACTGTGGTATCTGACCTGAATTTGATCCCTTGGATTGCATTCATGTTTTACTCTTCTGTGCGTGCTCTTTCAGTGTCTGCAACTTTTCATTTAACAAATGTAACCTAGTGCATATAAAAAAAACCCCCAAACCACTGAACAAACAACTGTGTTGTAACTGATGTTATATTTTAATTGGACAATTGTATAGCTTAGAGGATGGGCCACAAAGGAACAGCCAATTACTCTGTGTCTGTCTAAAAGCCTTTTCGTTAGAGAATACTGATTAAGATTGTATAGTTTCATATTGTTTCATGTTATTGATTTCTACCAACCCCAAGTCAATGGTTCATTAATTGACAATTACCTTTTTTCACCATGTTTCAGAAAATTGACGTGCGCAACCTGAGGTGTTAAGTTCAATTTCAACTAGGTATCAGCGTGCCTGTTTAATCTCTAACAAGACCCATTAGGCTCCCTGTTTCAATTTTACACAGGCCATAAAGGCTTCTCCACAGGGAGGCTATGACCCTCTCACTATAAGGAGAGCAAAGATAGTCTTTACAGAAATAATAGGGAATATCTGTGGAAGGGCTTTTTGCCCATCTGTGTTGACAGAAGGAAATCAATATTTTGCCTATCACAATTGCTGCAGTAAAGTTTGGGGGCATTGACACGTAGCAACTTACTTGAGTTGTACCTTTAATTTGTTTCACTGCATGTGCTGTGTCAGAGTTGTTGTATACAAGAAGTGAAATCTTTGCTTTACATGTCAGAGGTGAGAATGTTTAAAACCTAAAGCACACAGCTAATTCTTTTTGGGGGAGGAACCTTGCATATAAAACTTTGTTTTATAAGATAATCATGGCATTTGTTCAGGATTCTCACCTTCCCCAAAACACTTGCTTGCCTATGTTATCTAAAGCAGTCAGCCTTTGAGCAACAGTGTGTTATATCTACCGTTCTAGCACCTTCATCTAGCTCATCCAGTGTAACTAGTTAGTCCTTCAGGTTCCATGTCCTACCAGACAAGGCAGCTCTGTTCCTGATTTTCAATCCTTGTGGAAGTGGCAGTACAGAACTTGAGGACATCAGCATGCTGATCATGCCACAACCCTAGTCTCTTCATGACCTTTCCCAACAGTGCTCAACCGCAGTGAGATCCTTCTCTATCTTTAGGAGAGATGCTTCAGGACAAAGGAACAATTGGCACAGCCACCCTTTGTGTTTAGTCAGAAAACCAAAAACGGAGCTGCTTGAGAGCAGCTCTACCTAGTCTGGCCTCTCTTTGTCAGTAGGACTTTATAACGGTGGGTGGCATCAGAAGTTTTCTCATTGTGCTTACTGCTTGTTCAAGCAAAGAGCAAAAGTTATCAATGCTCTGGTGCTTTAGTTGGTGTTTCTTGGTCTCATGCAGGGGCTCAGTGCTATGTAGTTATGCAAAAGTTATATATTTGCCAATTTGCAAAGTAACTGTTGTTTTTCCCAGTCCCTGTCATCTTGTGCGCTTCTGTGTCCCGCTGTCCTCCACTTGCATGCTCTTGAGAAAAGCATAATGAGGTGCACTTGCCCTGGAAAGGTTTGTCTTCTGGCTGTTGCCTGAGCTGCTCCCCTACCTGACACACGTTGATAAGAGTGAGTAGATCCTTCAACTACTCATCACTGTGAGGTGGAAGGAAATTTGCTTCCTGAAGGAAAGGATAAATTCATGAGTTCAGTATAAATGAACTCATGTTTGGAGCATGCAGTGCCATGTGCCTGCCATTGACTTGAAACCTCCTGCTTGTTACAGGACAAATTCAGAAGGCAAAGAGTCACCTGTGCTTACTGTTGCAAGGCCAAAGGTCAGGAACTTGATTCCAAGTGTAGAGAGAGATGGAAAATTTTGTATTATTTTCGAAGAGTTAGCAGGAACTTCACTCAGTTTCATAAAAATTATTAGTTAGAGACAGTCTCCCAGAGCCCTCCCCAGCCATTACTCTTGTGTGTTGTTCTGTAGAACTCATCTTTCTGTCTTCTTGTTTTAGTTCTGATTCACTGGGTAACCTCAGTGACTTAAAATTAGAAGATGATCTTCAGAGAGTTTCTTGAGAAGCTCGTGTTAATTTAGATTAAAGTAGTCTCCAGAATGTCTTGGGTACTGTCCAAGTGGAGACTATAATCCCTCTTTCCCAAAGGTTATTAATTCATTGATTATTAATTGTATCAATGTTATCCTCAAGAACTTGTGACTGGGACACAAGGACCCCAAGTTTTAGAACCGTTTCTCTTTGTTCTTCATACTTTCTTTCAAATTTTTTCCTGATGTGGATTTTAATAAGAGATCATTATAATATTACTTTGAAATAATATTTTGTTTTGCTACTGCTAAGTATATCGCCATAAATATCTGCGGTTTTGTTTTATTCAGTTACTGTCTCTAAGAACAAAGGAGATTTATGGTTCAATTACAGACACTTCGATCTTTAATGAGTTGTGATAGAGGAGATTGTAGCAATTTTCATTGAGCCAGAATTTGTTACCACAGTTTTCCAAAGAAACAGTTACAGCGTTTTTCATGCTGATGAGTTTAAATATTAATTTTAGCTTCTCTTCAGGTTAAATAGTCAATCCATTTGAAGTTGATTTCAAAAATTCTGCTGACTTGAAAAGCATCAGTATTTTACCCTTCGTTTCCTCTTTCCCATCTTAGAAAAATACTATTTTCCCTTTAGGTATTGCATCAGGCAAAAGCATGTTTTTGAGATTACTGTACATTCATTACATACATGCAGCCGTATACCCATGTTGGTTTCCCACAACCTCACTTTAATTTATTATTACAACCTCACTGTCTTGATCCGTTTTAGAATTGAATCTCTCCTGTCCTTCATTTCAGGATGAGGTAATATTAAGGAAGAGGTGATTGTTTTGGTTTTTTTGTTTGTTTGTGTGTTTTACTGGCTTTTTCCCAGAGGAGAAGGAGCTGGTTTTAACATTTCCTCTCCCTCTCTCCTCCTCTCCTTGCTTTATTTGGTTCTACCTCCGTAGTGGGTTTGGAAGGGTAAAAGATACAATAAACTGCAATCTTTTTTTTTCTTTCACACTTAAAGATTTTGAAGCTTGGTAGGTCTTCTTTTTTTTTTCTTTAAGCCATTGACACAAACTGAATTGATGTGAAGCCTCAGGCCTTCCTCTGCTGAATTTGTCTAGAGCATGAAGAATCTCATTATTACAGAGTGCACTTGAAGCTTGAAGTACAGAGAGGATGATGACTACATTGATAGTTAACTGCTGCACCCTATGAGTCAGTGTCATCAGTGCATTTAATGTCTACGCTTGTGCCAGCATTCGAATTCATGTGCTTGAGTGATGGCAGACAATAATGACTCATGCTTCATTTACTGGTGTCCTATCAGTTTTTCTCTGGCTTCATGGACTTTTCGCGTAATCTCAAAGAGCAATTACTGGGAAAGAATGAAGTATCTATGCCTGAATAAGGGTCAGAGAACTCAGAGGGACTCTGAACATTGTTTGACCAAAGAAAACAGGATGTTCTTGTTTCTTCAGTTTTCCTGGTTTGTGTCATGTTTTCTGATTTTATCAGAGTAGTTTGAGATCCCATGTTGCAGGTTTAGCCCCAGAAATTCATACGGTAGGTGGCTCTGTTCATTTGTACACTTCTTGGTTGAAAAGTAAAGTAGGTGTGGGTGCTCTATTTTAAAAATAAAGCAAACAAGAACCATGATATTTAAATATGTTGTACCAAAAGTTGTTCCATGATTTCCATCTGTATGGGGAAAATAGAGTGTTGTACTAATAAAGATCTGGAGAGGTTTTAAGCTCATTATTACTTAAATAAATACTGCTTTAATAAATTAAATTTATTAATTATTATCTAAATCGAGAACCTTCAAAAAGTACTAGACAAAAGACATGTGGCACTTACCATCATGCCTCCTCTCTATTCCCTGTTTTCCTTCCTGGCAGAAGCAATGCAGAGCAGTGTAGCTGCTGCCATAACCATGTGACTGTAAGGTGACCAAACCAGGCTCTGTTTTAAAGCTGCTTTTTGATGCAACATCACGTGGTCTGAAAGTTACAAAAAATTGAGCACCTTGATGTGTTTCTCAAAGAGCTGTAAGGCAAGAGGCATCCACAGCTATTGAATATGGAATATTGGAAAAAGGAAGTTTTAGGTCATATTCGGAAATGAGAAAATATTTTCTGGCATGACTAGTCAAACATCTGTGTGAGCTCTGGGATTTTTGTTTGACTCAAGTCAGATGTGCAGTGTTCTGCAAATTCCCTTGTGTGTATGAACTACTAAAATTGTTTTCTCATTAGTGGGACTGAGAACTGTATACTGCAGTATCTACAAGTGGAAGTAAAAAGATATATTAGAAAATGTTGGGTGAGTAGCAGATTTTCAAGGAAGCTTAGAGATAGTCAGGTTGGCTGCAGGTCTCTTTCTTTCTCCAGCTGAGAAAGAAACTGAGGCCAAAGCAACTTAGAGGGTCTAATGCCTGCATTGTAAGGCATCTTTACTAGTAGTCCCAAAAGGCCTGCAGAGCAATGGCTGTGGTTCTTTTAAAATGAGGAAGCTGATATAAATATTAGTCCTCAAACTAAGTTATTTCCCTGTAGAGATACTGAAAAGGAAAGCTTGGGAAACAGCTCTCTGCCACAGCAGCTGAGAACCAAGAGTATTACTTAGCAAACAAGGATGAAGCTGTATGAGATCTCCTTCTGACTGTGAAACTCTTGATATTCCTCAGCTGAAGAGTTGCAATCTCTGTTCCAGATGTTTGGCCACATGCTATATACATTTGCAGTACTCCTTGGGGGATGGTGTGTGTTTATCACCAATTCAAATATCCGGAATAAGTGCATAGCGTGTTAGCCGCCTCTCCTGCCACTGCAGACTGGTACTGCTGAGATGGTGCAGCATTTGAGACATCAGTAGCACCCTGACTATTGGTAACATGGTGGTGCCTTCTGCACCTTGTTACATTTTAGGGGGCATTGGTTTGAAATCTGTCCTTTTTAAAACACAGTTTTGGATCAGAACTGAATTACAGCCTGGCAGGCAGTAATACCAACTGGTGCTGAAAGATAGTAATATACACTTAGACTAGCCTGAGAGATACACTCATGGCCTTTCTTACATCTCTAAGGTGTAAGCTGGAATTGCAGTCTTAACTGCAACAAAATTGTGGTTTTGCTCAGTATCTAGGCTTCTTCTCCACACTGACATTTTAGGAGCTCTGCTCACCATCATTAGGGCTGTGCCCTGTCTGAATGCACCCAGATGTACTGGGCTCTTTTTGAGGCAGTATTCCTAACTGTGTATGTTGCCCTTGGAACAAGATAGACTTTTTTCCCTGACTTTTTTACCCTTTTAGCCATCAATCTTTCTTTCAATTGGTTTTAAAAATTAAAAGCCATTAGAAAGTTTTATTAAAAGACTGAACATCAGATAAACTTGCTACCCATTAACAAAATCACTAGAAGACAGTGCTTCCTATAGGGAGTTAGAGGGGATGTAAAGAGAGCAGGGCTGGAGTTTCTTCCCTGAATTATCATTATGCTGTGTAATGAAGCAGAAGCTTACACAGCCATGAACTAATTTGTTATGGCTCCTCATGAGGTCTGCAGTCCAGCTGGAGAGAGGTAAAGAGATGACAGTAGTTTGTTAGGGAAGGAAAGAAAGAAGCTTTCTTTAATAAGTTATTTGAAATTTTGGATTTTCTAATGCCATCTTTGTTCAAAAGCCATTTGGATTAAATCAGTTGTGGCTGCTCCATAAATTGTTAGTGCTTACCTTCCCCTGTTCCCCTCCCCTCATATGAGCCTTTTTTTGGTACATCATGAGTGCAAAAGGAGAAGGTGGCTAAACAGTGACAAGTGATGCTGTTCACACATTGTAGTCATCTGTTACCGGCTTTAAGGGTAGGATGCTGTTTCAGATCTGTTTAAATGAGAAATATGTTTATCACAAGTGTGCTGAGCTGTGCTTCCTTTTTGATTCCTTAATTTTTAATGTGTAATGATTCTGCTGAAAGCACTTCTCTTCACATTTTTCTTAAAGCACTGCAAACTTCATTAATAAGAGCAGCACTGTTGTAAGGTGCAGTGTGTTGCTTCTGTATTAAATAATATATATTTGAAAACTGCATTTAAAATGATGGTTTGAAGTTATGTTTCCCCTGAGCGAAACAGAGGAACTGCTGCTTTGTCCTTAATTCACCTTGTTATGTTACAGATTGCAAGAAATACAAGAACAGTAATATTTGGAGAAAGTTGTTTTCAGCTTATGTTTTTTATCACTGTAATCTGTTGTTTTCAACATAGGTTGTAGAGAATGTCCTAATATTTTTTTTATTAATGGATTTCAATTTATCTTGCAATGAGAAATCTGATGAAACATACTTGAAGAATTTAATCCTGTAACTCAGAAATCTCTTGAACTTTTTTTCTTAAAACATGAGTAAGGGTTTCATCTTTGAAGCTAACTGCCTGGATGTAGAAAACAGGTCTTTCAAGGTCCTTACAAAACTTTGATGCACCAGGTACTAGAAGTTAGTTTTCCTGCTTGATTGCTCACCATTATGTTAGATGATGTCTGTTTATGTAGCTCTTTAACACATGCAATATTTTGCTTTTTACAAATGAAAATGGTATTTTTATTTTATTGTTTGTCTTACTCATTCTTTTATAGTTCCTTCTTTAGCTTTATGGAGTCCTTGACTGAAATTTCAACAGCAAAACAAGCATATGTGCTAGTGTGAATCACAGTTGCTACCAGCTTTGTTTGCAAGTGGTCCCAGAGTGCAGCTCTGTCTCTTACAATCTGGCTTTCCTGGCATGGGGCTCATCTGCTTTCCCTTGATATGGAACAGGGATTTTTTCTAAAGCCCTTTATCACTCGACACCTTTCCTTCCCCTGCATGAAGAGTAGCACACCCAAGAGTGCAGAGCCAGTGTCTGTCATTTCTCCTTAGCTTTCCAAGGACTTTTTGGAGCAAAAAAATATCCAATCCCTGTATTGCAGCAAAGGGGATGATACCTGCTTGTCACTGCCAACCATTCTAGCTCTTTTGGCTGTCTCTTTTAAAATGATAGTGGTACTTAGGAACAGCACTCTCAAATTTTAGGTATTTTTCGCATACTTGGAGAATGCCACATAGTTCCTCTGAGTTCCTCTGGCAGTTTTAGACAATTAGTGTCCTCTTGCAGGAAATAAATATGCAGAATGTTTGTACTTCCATTTTGAGTTTGTCATAATCAGCTTGGATAAATTGACATCTAGGGAATATTGAAACAGCACACACTTATCAAACAATGATAGAACATTTGTGTGTCTTGAATCTGCTGGTGTACCTTGCCCCTTGCTTTTGTATGGAAGAAGATGGTGAGGAACTCTTTTGTTTGTTCATCAAGTGTGTTTGCCTGCCTGACTCCAGCAACCGTGCCCACTGAAATTCTCAGTAAATGGTCATCAGGTTCCTAATTTTTCCTGTGCAGAATGCCTAACTCCCCTGTTTGCTGAAACCTACAAAAATCGGAAGAGAAAAAGCAAAGCAGAAACTCCCTGGTGAATAAAATGCCAAAAATAAATTAAACACTAGCCACAGCAAAGGTAGCATGCGTGTTGCCTTGCAGCTGAATTCTGGAGAAGAAGAGTTGTATGTCTGTTCAGACAAAATAGGGCTCTGGGGAATGAATTAATTTTACCTATTTGGTGGACATTAAATCTGCATAACCCAGGGTACAACATATCTCACTGATACTGTATGGTAGAGTCTGGCAGATGTTTAGTGCTTAGAGTAAACTAACCAGTGGTTCAAAAAAACCTGGAATTTTGGGGTCATGAACAAAGTAAGTGTATTTCTGTCTCTTAAAGGAGAAGGACAGCCTCTAAACTGTTGAAGCTGGACACGGTCAGGAAGACTCTGAATCGATAATTATGAGAGACATGTAACTAACTTGTGGGCTCTCTTGCTGTGATGAGTATCCCTCCTTTAGTTTTATGAATTTGGTTATTCTGAAAGATGGTGTTGAGAGCAGCAGTAAAGAAGTGTCATTTGTGAATAAATCTCTACAGGCGACTGCCTTTCTGCTTTACTGGTAGTGTATAGAGGTTGTAAAACAATGCTTTTGCACTTCTAACTACAAATACGTATATGGTAAAAATGCACAAACAGAATGGTGGAAAGAAATGCTTTGTTAGGCTAAAGAAAAAATTAACTTAGAGCAAACATATTATATTGAATATGCACAGAAATAAAGGGTAGTGACCACTGCACAGGCAAAAGGAAGCAAATTATTCCATTGTGTAAAACTATATTATGTGTCACTGGCAGAAAGGAGAAGGGAAAACCTTTTCCTTCTCTCACACAATAACAATCCAGAACAATGATTCCTTTGTGTGATTAACTCTGATGCTAGGTTCCAAAAGTGAATCCACATGGTTCCAAGTTGGTACATTTCCCCCACTTGTATTGTTGGCTGAATTAAATTTCTTTTTCAAGAGCTTGTTTGATAGCTCCTTTGGTCATTCCATGTAACAAGAAGATTAATCTCACCGTCTCTGTTTGGTGTTAACGTATCATTTTGATTTCAGAATAATAAACCAATATGCTATTGCAACAGGTCAAGCATTGCTAGGCCACAGTGTACCTTGGACATGTGAGAAGGCTTCTCTTAATTTAAAAGTAAAACCTCACCATGTCTCAGGTGTGTTAGAGGATAACTGAGGCAGGGAATGCTTTAACGGTGTTCTTCTGAAAGTCATCTGAAGTTATTTTGTTTAGTGCATATAAAGTACAGTTTAAATATATAACTCTCATTTCTTCCTTCCCATTAGCTTTCCCAGTTCTGCTCGTAGAGCAACTCCTTAAAATGAAAATAGACAACTGTTAAATTGCGATCTTAAGCAGTGTGCTTAGATCTTAAGTAAAGGTTAGGATCTGATGCATTTAGGAACAACAGCTACTGCCATTTTGTTTTGCTGTGACTCTCACTATGTAGAAAATAATGGGAAGTGCATCCCTTTTTTTAGCTGTTTCAGACCAGCTTCCACTTCACTGTCTTAAGCTGCTGAAAAAGGTGGGTTTGAGCTGGATTGTGATAGAAGGTACGGGCACACACAGACTGGCTGGGCTTTGTAATGGAGGTTGTGACCTCTGAAAGTGATAACATTCCCATGTCTATTTTCCTGGTGATTTTTTTGGAGGTACAGCTTTGCTTTCATGAGGCACCTTATTTGTAGTGTGGCTTTGGGTCACGGAGCCAAATTGTCAGTTTTAGTAGCCTAAAGACAGAAGGATGTTGGCACTCCAGTATGTTCTCAAAATAATACTCTTGAAGATGTGTAGCTGAGGGAATGTGGCATATCAAACCCTTTGCTTTTCATCACTGTTAACACGTTTGAAACCTTTCAGATGATGTTATTTCTTTAGTGGTAAGGCTTTTATTTAGGTAGATAAGCAGGATCATTGACTACTTGGCCCCAGTAAGTTGGCATATGTGTGATGGTTCTTCCACTAGACCAGGTTGCTCAAAGCTCCATCCAACCTGGCTTTGAGCACTTCCAAGGATGGGGCATCCACAACTTGTCTGGGATGTCTCTGTGCCTCATCACCCACGTAGTGAAAAATTTCTTCTTAATACCTAAAATAAGCCTAACCTCTTTCAGTTTAAAGACATTCCCCTTGTCCTTATAACTACATGCCTTTGTAGAAGTCCCTCTCCAGCTTTCTTCAAGGTAAGGTTCTTTAGGTACTGGAAGGTTTCTATAAGACCCCTCAGAGCCTTCTCTCCTCCAGGCTGAATAACCCAAACTCTCTCAGCCTGTCTTCACAGAACAGCTCCAGCCCTTTTGATCATCTTTCTTGCCCTCCTCTGGACTTCCTCCAACAGGTCTATGCCCTTTTCACGTTGGAGACCCCAGAGCTGCACTCCAGGAGGGGTCTCACCAAAGTGGAGTAGAGAAGCAGAGTCATCTCCCTCAACCTGCTGTCCACACTGCTTTTGCTGCAGCCCAGGACATGGTTGGCTTTCTGGGTTGCAGCAGCACATTGCCAGGTCATGTTGAGCTTCTCCTCCACCAGTCCCCCCCAGTTCTTCTCCTTGGGGCTGTTAGCAATGCATTCTCTGCCTAGCATGTATTTGTACTTGGGATTGCCCCAACCCACGTGCAGGACCTTGCACTTGGCTGTGTTGGACTTCATGAGGTTCACACAGCCTCACCTCTCAAGCCTGCCAAGGTCCCTCTGGATGCCACCCCTTCCCTCCAGAGTGTCAATCACAGCACAGCCTGGTGCTGTCAGCAGCCTTGCTGAGGGCGTGCTCAGTCCCACTGTCCGTGTCACCAACAAAGGTGTTCAACAGCGCCGGTCCCAGTACCAACCCCTGGGGAACGGCACTCGTCACTGGTCTCCACCTGGACATTGAGCCATGGGCCACAACTCTTGAGTGTGACCATCCTGTCAGTTCCTTGTTCACCGAGTCATCCATCTGTCAAATCCACGCCTCTCCAATCTGAGAAAGGGATGTCATGCGGGATGGTGTCAAATGCTTTGCCCTGTCCAGAAAGTTCATCTTTGCAGTTCTCAGGACATTACCATGAGGTCGTGGAGCTGTACATTACACTGTAGTTTGACACCCTCTTTCTTCACAAGGTTTCTTGAAGGTAAAAGATAACAAACTTATTACTTGTAAATTACATTTATTTATATAAATCATACAGTCAAAGTTTCTTGCTTCAGTTCTGTTTGTAGCTTGTCCTCAGCCAGCTGTTGTGCTAGGGCCCTGCTACTTTGACAGCTGTACTAACTTCTAAACTTCAAATAACATGAAAATAAATCCTGCCTGCCAACCCCACATTTAAATCCAAGCAGTGCAAAGAAGAGGCATTTGTAACAAAGCAGTGTGAGAGCTCTGATGCTCCTGTCATTCGGTTTCTTCCTAACGTCTGTCACCTGGCAGTTTTTGTGATTCTGAAGTTTTCCTAAGTTGAATCTAGCACTGTGAGACCTTGTTGTGTTGTATTTTGACTCTATACAGGTTAGAGTAGTGCTTCTTTACACAGTACTCTATGGCTTTTGCTCAGAAACCTATGGATAATGTAATCTTGCCCCACAGTGAGAGCAGAGGCTTGGGCTGTTTTTCTGCATTAAAAGGCAGCAAAGCTGAAGTCTTCATTCTGATAAGAGTGCTTTATCCTAGCTCATGCTGATTCAGCCGTGCAGGTACTGAGTCTGTGCTCCCTGCTTTGTGGGATGACATTCTAAATTTTTTTCTTTGTCCAGTCTCAATTCCCCCTCCACTTTTGAGAAATAGTGAGTGAGAATAGCGTTTTTCTTCATACTTTTTGGTTATCTTTAATGCTGATGAGATAGGTACACTGTGGATCTGCTATGCACAAAGGCAGACGATGTTGTACACTATGGTCAGTAAACACAACTAGACAGAAGGCCTCCAAAGGGTTGGCAGCTTTTGCTGTTGCTTTCACTACAGCAAGAAGCATTGGTGTATTTGGGTCTTTGTTCCAGGGATCATTTGCAATGCTAGTGAAACTCTGTATATCTGCGGGCTATACCATTTCTTGGAGTTCAATAAACATAAAAGACCCTCGTCTCTATTCTTTTCTTCTAGGCTGTGTTGTTAAATACCATAAGCAGCATATAATTTTACAAAGTTAACTATTTTTGCTCTCTTTCATGCTAATATTGAAGAGATTGGTACTTCCTCAAGTTGTTATATGTACAGAAACAGTATATCTGTGATGTTATGCTTTTTACTTGTAGGCAGCTATGCAGGTGTGGATGGAGAAATAGGAGTTGAGTTTTCTACTTTTACCAGCTCCCCATGTCTCTGGAAAAGCATACTACTGACCACACAATAGGAACAAATGTAAGAAAATTAGAGCATATTCTGTTAGCACACATGCAGTAATTACGCTTAGTATAGTTTAAACAGCTCAAAGTTGCAAGTAAAGTAAGATGCTTAAAATGAGAACAACTGCAAATAATCTTGGGAGAGGAGAACTTGGGTCAGTAATAGGGGCTGGTTGTACTCTTGTTCATTCAGGTTATCATAAGGTCCAGTTCTAGGAGAATACTAGTGCAGGAAGGCAGTAGTTGTAGCCTGTATTGGAGGGAGGGAATTCTTTCTCTCTCCACTTCATTAATTATCCATCTCTCCACAGACTTTGATCTAGCTGGGAACCAGAAACTCTCTTTGTGGGGACTTTGCCCTAGGCTAGAAGCAGCAGTACAAAGTGGTGGTGGGACCCTTTTTCTGCTTCTTACCTTCTCAACGCACCATTACATTGTTGTGATTCTCTCATGCATTTTCAGTATCAACAGACATTTCCACTCCCCCTTCCCTCGCCCCCCAAACAAACAAAAACCTAACTCAAACCCTCAACAAGTAACTGCTTTATCTGACTTTTGGTGAGGAAGAACTTGCCATCAGCTGGTGCTGGAGTAGATAGTCTGCATAAGGGCCAATGTACAAGGCCAGCAGGCTGCAAAGAAGCACAGAAAACATGAATGTTGAGAGAGTGTACCGGTATTGATTCCTAATGTTTTGGGTATTGTTTGGTTGTGTTTGTATTCAGAGTAGCAATGTGAATTGTTGGTGGTCTTGGATCAAGGGAAAAAAGTGAAATGGTGCAACTCCAGTCTTGAAGTACAAGATGTCACGCTGCACAGTGGGACGTCACTGTACACCTTCCAGACAAACTTTGCTAACTTCCGGATCTTAAAACAGTCTAGTGTTTTTTAAATAAAGACTGGCTGTACCAGTTCTCAGATTGGTGCTTCCCATGTTGCTTTGTTAAAAATCCATTTCTAATCCTTTTTTTTTCGTGGGGGGACATGACACTTCACAAACTTTAGGATGATGTCAAATTTGACTTAAACAGAGTTGCAGCAGAGATGCAGTGGTATGATTTAGATGACTTCTCACTGTGTTTTAATTTTGGGAAAGGAATTCTTAAATCTGGTTGTATACTAATGAAGCATAACCAACATATTTTCCTTGCCACCTCACCTCATGACACTGTTTCTTCCTGTGGCTCTTTCTTTCTGTGACTGAGTATATGCTTTGTAAGGCAAACAGTCCCTGTGTGAAAAGGACTACGTAACTCTCTGACAGATTTAATGCAAGTGGTAACCTCACAGAGTTAGTTTGCAAGTCCAAGGCAGGTGTTTGGTTTTGTAATTTTAATGAAATAGGGTTAAAGGTGGAAAAGACTTGGAAATCATCCTGTCTATCCCTCAGCTGATGCTTGGGTCATGAAGCATTAGACCCTTGTGGTGTTTGTTAATGCTGCAGCATGAGATTGTCTGGACTGATTTGTTCATCCACCCGTCATCATCTTGGCTTGGAAAATGGTGTCAGATATGATTGTCATTCTTGTGTTTTGTGCTGGCAGATTATTGTTGTTGGTTTCAGCTACCATTGCAGCAGGCAAAGAAAATAGGCCTTTTCCTCCCCCCTCAAATTCAATTACAGCTTTGGTTGTGGATATCAAATACATTCATAGCATCAAAGAACAAAAATAGTCCAAAGATGTTTGTCATAGCCATAGGCTGCAATATCATACTGACTCATTTCTGTGTGCAGTAAAGTATTAGGGAGGGATAAAAAGGGGGAGATGAAGCAGAGTGCAGATGCTATGCCAGGCTGTCTAATGCATAGAAATAGATGAGTGGCTTTTGTGGGGCCAAGCCTTTTCTCATAGGAAGCCTTGAATTTACAGATTTGTTCAAAGTGATTTGATCCCTACCATTTCCTGTCGCACAGTGTGCCGTGTTCAGATATTGCAATGCATCTGTTATGACAGATATGGTAGATTTGGGGAGTCGTATGAATAGTGAAGTGGGGAAGCAGAGCTATTCATAATTCTCCTTCAGGATGGCTACCAGAACACAGCCACTTAATTTTGGGGTTGGTGTTTATTCACTCAGTTTATCGCTTAAGGAAACAAAAATAAAAGTACTCTGGCACTCAATATATTAACCTTTGCTGAAAATTCAGCAGGTATTGTTGCTGCTGCTCTTTGTCATCTTTCTGTCTGTGTCTTTATTGCTTTTTTGTTGTATCGTATCTGTAAATATTTTCTGAGTTCCTTGAGATAGGAAGCATGGCTATTTTGGTAGACATTTAGAGGCTTTTTGAGTGCTTCTTCAGGAAGAAAAAGTGAAACAAAGATGTGTCTGCCAACTAGCAGAGAGGTTGCTTCTTCTGTGTTGAGAGCTTACCTGTTTGTTGATACCCTGTACAAACAGGAATGGATCTAGGGAGAACTATGTGAATTCCTCCTTTGCCACGCTTCCTTTGTCTGGTGTTTCTTCTGTATAGACCTTATTAGAGCAAGCCATGACCAGAATAGCATTTCAGAGATGGTGCAGTGTCTCAGATGTTTTTTGTTTTGTATTTTGTGTGTAGGTTTTCTTTCCTTCCTATCTTTCTCCTATTAATTAATTAGTGCTGTGTGGAAAATCTGATCTGCTTGCTGATTGTTGCCTTCATTATTGAGTTGTAGCACTAAAACATTGCCATTATCCCATAAACTACTTTATTGTCTTTAATAAATTCACTCTTACTACTTTGCATAGGGTGTTAGATCGATGGAAAAAGCTCAAGATGAGAGAACAAGTTTCTTCACTGTGTTGCGCTAATGTTCTGTCTCCTTTGAGCTGCTGGCTCTGGTCCTTGAGCCATAGGCATAAGGATCATTTAAACTGCTGCTTTTCAGTGAAAAAATGAAAATGTGTTACAGTGGGTACCCCATCTTTGCAAAGTGGAATGAATGTGTTCATTAGAATAATAAAGCTTGATGAATACATACACAGATGGATTTTTTCCACCTTGAAATGAATGTGTGTTTATGATCATGTTGTATGTGTATGTGTTCCCAATATCAGAACTAAAATAAGAGAGATCCTTGCCCAAAGACAGGCTTCTCTCTTTCTTTTTGTTTACTTGTTCAAATGATCTGATTATGCCTTTGGGCATTGAATGACTTCAGTCACTAGGAGAAAATAAATAAAGGCCTTGGAAGACTTTCTTAAAATAGTCTAGAAAACAGAAGTTGAAGATGAAAGAAGTCTCATGTATTAATTATCCTTTTTTAAATCTTACTTCCCAATCTTAGCTCAGTCTTAAACTAAATCACAACTTGTCCAATATAGCAAGTTTAGCAAGTGAATTGACGCTTGTTTTAAGTTCTTCAGGCCACACATAGTAGAAGTTATTTTCCTGAGTAGTTAGGCTCTTAATCTTAAATGTGTGCTCATGCTTGGAATGACCACTCAATCCAGAATAACAGAGCAGCAAAACTAGTGCGAGTGTGTAAGGTTGGGCCATGAGAAGAAGAGTTGTATGTCTGTTCAGACAAAACAGGGCTCTGGGGAATGTATTAATTTTACCTATTTGGTAGACATTAAATCTGCATAACCCAGGGTACAACATATCTCACTGATACTGTATGGTAGAGTTTGGCCCCTGTCCTCATGTTTATTGTGTTTCAACATGGGCTCATGCAGAACAGTGGCAGCCAATCCAGCATAATTGTGTTGAATTCTCTTAAAGCATTGCACTGTTCATCAGGATTAGCAGACTGTTTTCTTTCATAGCTGTGTTCTATTGTCTCTCTCCTTCATGGCACCCTTTCCTCCTCAGTGAAAGATGGCTATATTTTTCTCCTACAAGTAAGACTGATTACTTGTTATTACTCATGTGGAGGATGAACTTCAGCTAAGTGAGAGAAACCTGTAAAATCCTTTACTTGGATAAAATTATTGTGATTCTTCCTTGTGTCGGGTAACTTAATCACTTCAAGTATACACTATCTAAAAAAGGGCATGTCCTTCAAAGCCCATCATTCATCTCCTTTTCTAATCTGAATAAGTTTCTGATATGTCAGTCACCTCCATGGATTGTGTTATTGTCACTAAAGGATTCTACTGGATTTTTTTTTGTTACTCTTTCTAAAGTAACATTTGAAATATAATGAGTATTAATATAGCCATAGAAATCTGTAGTAGATAATGAGTTGCATATGGGCAACTAGTTTGGCTAAAGATGTTTAGAACAGCAAAGTCCCTAATGACATAAGCAAAGTGGAGGGAGGAACTAGTTGGTTGACTAATTCTCATGTAATTGTCTAATTTTCCTTCCTTTGGCATCTTCTCTGAATTTACCAGACTGCAGAGAGATCTTAAGACTGATACAAAGTAAGTGTTCACAGTATAAAGATGAACCTGTGTTAGTGACAAGGTGCCCTGTAGATTGTCTTATCACCCACAGCAGATTGGGAACAAAGATGCCTTGGTATTTGCATATTAACTGTTTGTTTTTAGTAAACTCTCAATTTACAAACTCTTAAGGGTAGAGTTAAATTCATTTTCTCTCCTAGCAGTAAACTTCCTCGGGAGAATACTGTAAATGCTCTGTGTGTAGTAAAGCTGACACTTCAGATGGAAAGAGGCTGAGGTGTTCGCTTCTTCCTGTGTGCAGCAGAGCTACGCAGAGTATGGCTGTCACAGCCCTTTATATCCCACCCCCCTTTCTTCCTAGTCCGAAGCACACAAACTGCAGGAGTAGGTGTCTTTAGAAGAAGAAAGATATGACCATTTCTGTGTGTGCTTTGCTTAAAGCATTGTTGCAAGTCTTCTCTCAGTGTTGATTCCCGGGACTTTTGAGAAAGGAAACAGGTAATCCTACTTCATGGGTGAGAAGACTGACTAAAACAGAAGCTCACTGAGTTGTCCAAAACTACACAGCAAGAGTGATGAAGGCAGGGAATCCTTAATAGTCTACCCCCCTACTCTGACAACTTACTCAGACTGGCCAAAGCAGCATTTATACCCTTAATACTGGGATGCAGTCTGAAACGTTCCAGAAGCATGCATTCTGTTCCTGCATGAAGGAGCAAGCTCCCTAGATTAGACCAAACAAGGGCTGTAATGCATTGTTGTTAGTGCCTTGGTTAATTCCCAGTGAGCCATCACGTCAGTTGTGCAGTTCCAGGACATTCTGAGTTGGGTGCTCAAGCTGAGTTACACAGCTCTGCCTTCTGCTCAGAGCAGCCTTTATCTCATAGTGAAACTTTGAATGAAGAAGGCTTGGGATGGTGGAGAAAATCATTCCTCTGAAAGGAACACAGTGCAATCATGGTGGTATTTGTATTCTCAGATTTATCATAGGTATTCTTAACTGCACTTTCCCACTATTGTTGAGAATAAATAGGATATCTGATTTACTGTTGAAAATAGGTTTTGTTTTGGAGATTGTTGTCGTGGAATGGGCTATTTAATGTTTTTTCTGTTCCTGCAAGGACACAGAAGTAGCTGTTTCATCTGAAGAAAGGGAACTCTTTATTAAGAGGCAAAGTAATGCAGGGTATTTAAAGCTCTCAAGTGACTCTGGCTGTGGTGAAAGTACTTTTTCTCTTAAGACTTTACTGTGGGCATTGTACTTTTTCTCTAAACTTCAGTAATGATCTTTGCAAGTTAAGCTGTTCTTCCCATGTGTTGCTTTTGAGAGAAAGCTGAGCCTTGTATAGTTACCGGTACATCTGCAATGTAATTTACTGTGTCTTTTCTTCACAGTCTTCATAGGAGACTGTCTGAAGATGGTAGTAGCAGCAGCAGGATTGCTACAGTACTTTCAGCTCAGCCTTTCCATTATAGATCTCCCCAGTGAGTGGCTTATCCTCAAGCTCAGATGTTTGAAGTGCTTTCAGACTGAAACTAAATGTGGAAGTTCTCTGCCTAGAAGCAATCCCCACCCTAATATTCCCTTAAAAGCAGGTTAGTTGCAGAGAATGTCATGTAATCCTCTGTCTGCCTTCAGCACTTTTCAGATGAAAGTATTTAAGCACTTTTCCAAACACTAAATTAATACTTGCAGCACTTCTGTCAAATCAGTGGCTTGATACTAAGGATAAGTGGATCAATTTCATACATATGAAAACAGAAGAGCAGAGTGGCATACAGAAGGTCATGATTGCAGAGCTAGGAAAATAAGAGTCTAGTGTCACAAATTCCAGCCTGCTTTAAGAACGAGAGCCCTTAAAACAGCCGAGGAGTTGTTTAGTTTTTGTGTTTCTTCCATCTGAGATCATCTTATTGTTTCCAGAGATCTGTGTGGTGGTAAGTCTCTGATTTTTCAAATGTGCTTGTATGGCTCTTGACTAATCGAGCCAACCTCTTGATCTGGGTTTCTAAAAGTAACGGTAATAAAATAATACATCATGTTAAAATTTTGCAACAAATGACCCAATTATATGTCACTGTACGTAGGGAATACAGTGCTTTAGAGCTTCCTAGCCTCCGCTTTCCAAAACTTCTTTAAATGGGTTACATACATAGGTGTATATTTCAGTCAGGCAAAATAAAGTTAAACTTTGCCTTGCATTTATGCTAGGAAACATATCACATTGAGGATGGCTTATTTTGTTTATATTTGACGTGATTATGCCAGTTTCTTTCAGGGGAACAAAAGCCTTTGCTGTCAATGCTCCTGTACTTGTAGGGTACAGCAAGATTGTTGGAATGTGTTTCATAATAGTTTGACCAAAGAAGAAAATTTATGATCTGCTTAAATTGGATTGGTAAGTTTTTTGCTTTAGTTTTTGCCCTGTTCCCTTTTCTCTGTATTCTTCTGGTTTAGTTCTGGCAGATATAAAAATGGAAAAATATGATTTGGATTTGATCTTGGGGTGTCATATGAGTCATCTCTTATCTTCTCAATGTGCATGTCCTCATGACACATCTTAGCCCCCATGATTTCTCCAGGCTGTTTTTCTTACTCACTTGCCTCTGGACAGTAGTTGTCCTATTCCTTGTTTGAATGCTCTTCAGAAATGTCTTCCTGTAAGCAATTGGTGACTGAGTGTCTGTCTAGCTATTTCCTAGTCTAATGACCTACTCAGAAACTAGCAACTGTGAAGTCGGCTGTTTGGCTTGGATATTTGGAGAACTATGGGAGTATACAGAAGTCTTGGCAGATGCTTGAGGCAATCATCTTGCTTGTCTAACCCGAAATCTTCCATCTGGGAGACAGAGATGTATTACAGCATGAAAAAAAACATTTTCTAAAGTGCTTAAATCTATAAAAGAAGGAAATGGAGAATTTAGACTTTTGCAGAGTCTTTGACTAAGCCTCTTGTGTCTCCCTGTTAAGACAACTCTTTGCTATGCAGCAACACAAATAACTGAGTTTCTGTGCTATTATCACCTTCAGACCAAATGGCAGCATTTATATATTTGTGTTTAATAATACATTAAGAATTGAGTGAAGGTCTTTAGTTCCCTGCAGAGACAGGAGTTGAAACCTGTGAAGTCTACACAAATGAATCAAGAATTTGAAGATTGACTTACTTTATGAATTGCAATAGGCTCCTGTTTGCTATTGCATGTTAATAGGAAGATGAAGGAGGAATGCGATAAAGACACAGCGTGTGTGGAAACAGAGATTCCATTAACCTGAGATCCTGTGGCTTCTGATGCTTGAGCATCACTCAGGATGCATCTGCTCTCGAGACGTAGTTACTTCATGGCACAACTTTATGTATATTGACTAAGAGATCCGAGGGTGACTTTCCAGGTCTGTGTAGGGCCAGATAATTGAAGTGACATGAGCAATTGTGTAATTGACTTGAGCCTGCATCTCATGCTTGTTGCCATGACACAAATAGGGAGACTACCAAAAGCTGAAAGAGATCTGAAGTAAAGAAGTTAAAGGATATTCAGAGGTAGTACTGTTGAATGCTGGGGAGGGTGCAAAGAGGAAGAAAGGAAACAAATTGTTCAACAACAAATGTTTCAAGTTCAAAATGCTCTAGGAAAAGTAACCTGTAGGATTTTGACTTAATGTAGTGAATTTTAATTTTTTGTCCTCTGTAAGCAAGCAAATTAGGGACAGATATCAAAGGAAAGTTTGCAATCTTTTCTTCTCCCCTAATCTGCAGCTCTGTTTCTCTTATAGAATTATTTGCATTCATGAGGCAACCAGATCATTGTTGCTGCAAGCTGTAAGACTCATTAAAAAAAAAAAATCTATCCACTGGATGCAGCATTCTGCCTCACACCTGTTCGCAGTTCTTACCCACAAGTAAAGGCAGTTCACAGGTGACTTCTGGCTTGTGCATGAAGTACTGGAGAGCTTCAGGTGACACTTAAATCGCATGGAACACACACTGCAATCAAACCTACTGCATTTTTTGTGTTGCAGTTTTTTAGTGTAGATTGTTCACAAAGTAGCTTCGCTTTTGTCTTTTCTGTTTTTTTTTCTTTTTACTTTTGTAAAGATAAGTCCTGTTCCTCAAAATCAAGAATATGTGATTTTGGTGCTTTTGCTGAATAGCCTTTCTGGGTCTCTCGGAGTCTCTGGCACATATTGCTGCAGAAGTCTAATTCAATGATGAGCAGACATAAATTTTAATTTGCATCCCTTTTAAAAATTCCCTTGACGCAAAAGCTCCTGTGAGCTGAACTAGAGCAGATTAGCTTCCTGTGTCCCAGCTTTCCACAGGGACAAGGCTGCACTCACCTGACAGGGATCTATCAAAAACTATTTCTGTAGATCAGTTCTAGTGATCACGTGCATGTGAGTACCTGTAGCAACACTTTCTGCAGTTGTGCTGAAGACTCAAGTTGTACCAATAGCTAGCACAGTAGGTGGCACTGGCTTTTGTACTGCAGATAGGCTTCCAGATCTGCTTTGATGTGTTGTTAGAAATCAACAATAAAAGTTCATGATTGCTTTTATGTTGGTTTTTCTTTTTTAATAACTTGTAATTTGTTCCTTGCTTCATATTATTCTTCTTTCCCTGACTGATAGTAGAGACAAGAGCTTTAGCAAACATTCATCACTCTGCTTCTGTCTTTGCATTCTGCTGTGAAGTGTGTCGTACTTTGCTTATCCACAGTCTGTGTTCATGTGAATATTGGATTTTTTTTTGGAGTAGGTGGACTGAAAGACATCATGCTACCATTTTAGAGGTACTGTACTGTTGGGAGAGCTGTTAGAAATGAGAAGGAAAAAGTATTGTAATCAGTCACTTGATGATATTCCTCCTGACTTCTATACAGAGAATTGCTCATTAATTTTAAAATTGGCCCCAAAAATAGGTATCCACCAATTAAAAGTTCTGAGCATTGGTTCACCAGTCACATTCAAGTTACTGCTCCTGGCAGCCAAACCACAAAAAGGAATAAATAGTATCTTGGCAATCAGACATGAAAGACCTTTCACCCAAGAGGTCCTCCAAGTCTCTCCCATCAGAAATACCAGCTGCAATGATAAACTTTAATCCTGAAAGTCACAGCTTGTTTGTAACTAGCAAATCACTGAGGCCCGAGAAGCCAGCCAATGCAGACTTTTCACAGCTGCTAGATGTTGCCATGTGCTGTGCCCATGCTGTTCTCTGGGGACTTGTCATGACAGCATTGTCTCTGTTTGCCAAAATGCAGGGTTATCATCCCTGCCAGGGAAAGTGTTCTGAGCACCTGTGACTCAGGTAGAAACTAACAAATTAAGCCAAGATGGGAAAACAAAGACTTCTTGTCAAGCTGTGGCCATCTCTAATTTATGTGTGTTGCTACCACTGTATTCATGTCCTGATGTTTTGGTATTTGGCAAGGAAGAGATTTTAAGATAAAGCTTTTTAGTCTTTAGGTAATGAACAATTTTTTTCATCTTTGTACTGCTTTATTTCCCTCAACTCTCCACAATCAGTGGAAGGAAAGAGAAAAGTTTTCCCCAGGGAGACAGTAAAGCAAGAGCCTGATGTAAATGTTCTGGATTATCTCTTAGAAGATTCTTCATCTCCCTGTGTTGACTATATGGGGATGTTGTGTAGTTGCAGATCCACAACCTAAAATTATGCTTTATAAACAGTTCCCAATATTTTTAACTAAGGTTTATAGAAGTGGTTTGAGGTAGTAAAGTCATAGAATGTTGGTTTCATAATGATGCCACTTTTTAACTAAATGGTGATATGAGGGATTTACTTTTGATGATCTTGATAACACCAGAAGTAGCTTTGCTATTGTCTTCAGTTAATCAAAGGTCACAGTCTACACTTATGAGGTTTCAGTCTTTTGTTATAGGCTGAAGTTCCTAAGAGGTTTATGGACATCGTTTTTTCTAGGGTACATCTTTTCCCTGTTCTATGAGTCTCTATTGCATAGGATCTCTTGATGTTCAGTTATTGTATGCTCAGTTCCTAAACACATTCAAGTTGTGCCTTAATCTGAAAATCAACCTTACCAACAGTGGTGGTACATGTCTGTCAAAATTGGGCATAATCTGGACTCTCGCAGAAGCAAGGTTTAAATAACACAGTTTAAAATAAAAGCAAAGGTTTTGAGTGGAACAAACCTTTTTTGACTTTTCTAAGATTCCAGCTGCATGCAGGTGTCCAGTGTCAGTCTTGTCTTCAGTCACATAATGCTGTCCCTGTAATGAGCATCAATACCAAGCAAGAATGTGATTATATTGTCACTCTGCAGGTAGGATATAAATAGAGTTTTAACGGATTCTGTATCACTTGCAAGGCTCCTGCTGCTCACTGGTGGTGGTGATGCCTTGAAATGTTTATTAAAATGACCTAAAGTGTTGTTTAAGCAGAGTGTCTCGCAGAGTCAGCTAACTTGGCTGCCGTTTTCAATTCAGTGTATCAATCAGGACTTTAGGTCTCTACATTTTAATTTCTTTTGCATCAGAATCAACTTTGTCGGCTCATTTCTGCACCTCAATTGCATAAATTACCTCCTCAGCTGTCAAAAGGAGGTAATAGACCGCTTTGTAAAGAGCCTGTACTCTGAGGACTCTGGAAGGCTTTTTCCAGACCAGACGTTTTTTAAGTCCAAACTTACGAAAAACAGTTTCAGCTTTTTCTTCTGAAGTTTAAACATTACAGCTTAGGTACTGCCTAGTATTTTTAATAGCTAATAGTAAAGGTTCAGCCATGGGACCTTCTAGCTGCTAAATGCTGACAAGCTCTGTCAAACACCTGGACTGTAGATGAATTTGGCAGTATTTTGATATTCTAACCAAGCACACAGATGTAGACTACTGATGAGTGTCCAGGACTCAAGTGAAATTTTTTTTTTTTTTTTTAACTTGAAAAGCTGAAAACGTATGCTTTAACCTTCCAGATTAATTCCCTGTCTGCCTTAGGGAAGCAACAGGAAAGACAGTGTTGAAAGCAGTGGTGCTGGCCTACTGTAACCATGAACTTTCACTTCAGTAGTTCTAATGTTTGATACGGACATTTTGTTTTAACTCATCTGTAATATTTCCATTGTAAAATCATAAAATTGATCAATGACTTGGTATTTTTATGATCTGAAACCTGTGAACAGCCTTCAGAAGAAACCTGGCTGCTTCTAGCTTTTCCTAAAAATGCAAATGGATGAGTTTGCTTCCTGTATTTTCATCCTGTGTCATAATGTGCAAGTCTGGTATCTTGTTTTTATCAGGCAGGGCCATATAACCTTGTATGTAAAATGATGAGAAGTCCTCCTGAGGCTAGTTAAATTATTGGTCCTTGTACTAAGTATCTCCTCTTGCAGTTAGACTCTCTTTACTTCTTGTGTAAAAGGGCAGTAGAGCATGTCAGCAATTTGGATCCTTGAGACTGCAAACAGATTAGTCAGAACTTCTTCTTTCTTCTTCTCAAGCTTCAGGACTGGCCCTTTTTGATGAACACAATCCCTGATTTAGGTGCTAAAAATTAAAACACTGTGTTTTATTTGCATGTGCTTCCTATCTTTTTCTTCCGTGACTAGCGGAATTATACAGCAATCAAAATCCTATTGTTTTCCTCTACCTTGGAAATGATTGTGCCAAACACTGAGTATATTTTATTATTTCAGCCTTCTGTTCTTTTTATTAGAAAAAATTCTGTCTCTGTCACTTTCATGTCACAACCTTTTAAATGTGAGCTGTCTGGATAACTCTTTGGGGACAGTCAGTTCTACCTCTGCTTTCCCTCAAGATGAGTCTGCAGTGAGGTTGGCAGTTGTTGGAATTTGAATTTCTAATGACAGTCAGAAGAAAAGAATCTCTTCATTAATGACTATTCATGATACTTTTGAAATACTCATAAACTTTCAGTGGCTATTTCCAAGCTTAAAGGGTAACAGTTGCGGCTGGTCAACCCACCATAGTGACACACTGACAGCAGTTGGCAATTTGAAATTTGTTTGCAGAAAAACTCCTGTGTTTCAGTGTTTAAATAATAATAAAATTAATTTAAAGTGCTGAATTGTGAGTATTCAGGTATAGATCAGGTCTCTTGTGAGACCAGGCAGGCTGCTTCTCCCTGGAAACCAGGGGTAATACAGTCTTCATGTCCAATATTTGATCCTGCAGAAGAGCTGCTGGAATGGCTCATTGTTTTTAACTGTCTCATTTCAGCTTGTTTGGGGCAGAAAATGGTCTAGCAATATGAAAAGAATCCATTACTCAAAGCCTGCATGATCTGTGGCATCTAAGAAAAAAGGACAACAGATTTCACACCGAGCTGCAAGATCAGTGCAGCTGGCCATGGATTTAGTGGCAATAAGAATAGTGTGGGTCTGAAAAGTTCACACCGAAAGTATTTCTTCAGAGTTTTCCTGAAACTGTGGTCCTGTAGTAACAGGAGAAATGCAAAACCCAAACTCTGAATTTAGGTTCAGTTAATGCATGCTTCGGTCCCACCCTCAAATTTTCAGTTTCTCATAGCTGTTTTCTTAGTAATGTGTTGGAAGTGCAGCATCCAATATGAAATGCTTTTTTTTTTTTCAGCTGAAATGAGATTGGTGGTTCTAGATGAGATCTTAATTGCTTTTGGTTCACAGCATACTCTGTGTTGCTAGGTAGTACATAGTGCAGCACAACATCAGTCTGCTGAAATGAGTCTCAGGAGAGGAGTAACAGAACTGGGGAGCTTGCAAATTAGGTGTGATGTACAATGTCAAAGAAGTGGTGGAGAAGTGGACTAGAATTGGCCTTCCACAGCTTCTTCTAGTCCAGGAATAAGAGAAACTGACACAAAGATAAATTTAACACAAGGGGTCAGAACGGCAGTAGCTGTCTGGACTGCAGGTCAGAGCTGAGGCATGTCATCAGGGCTCTGTCTGAAGGTTTTAACAGCATCTGCCTTATCTCTGCTGGACTTTTAGTGTACGAGCTTGCCTTTGTGAGTGCTAAAATATGCTCGTATAAAAATATCTTTCATATACCATGTGTAAGGGTTTTCTATAGATTTTGCAAGAGAAGAAGTGAGAAGGATATAGACTCTTATTGCAGTGTTTGTTTGTAGATGACAACTCAGCTTTGTCAGCTCTGATGTTTTCCTTGAAAGGGCATGCTCAAAAGATAGAGCAAAAACACTGAAAAGAGAATGTTTTAAAAAGGGCACATAATAGATGAATATGTTGCTGACAGCCCCATTGTATTCTTAATAATCCATTTCACAAGAAGAAAAACTTATAGTGCACAGCCTTGAATTTCTTTTACATCTATCATGTTTTGCTGCCCTGGCCCTGTCTCTGATTCAAATTTTTCACTCTTCATCTCTCAGGTAAATTAAATAGTATTGAAACAGCTGTGTGTTGCCTCTCAGAGTATTGCTTTTATGTGAAAGACAGCAGTGTTCCATAGGACAGAAATTAGATAGGCTCCTCTGGGGCAAAATACTTCTAAGTCTAAATGCCAGCCAGCTGAGTGCAGCACCCATATTCTCATGTGGTTTTCAGTGTTGGTCTCTGCCATTATTGCTGAAAAGATGTGTCCTGACACAAGATAGGCAAATGAGAATGTAATATCTGGGAGGGATAAGGGACAAAAATATGTACTTCAGACATTGCTAATTCTGAGTAGTAGATGCATTTGACCTGCAGTTGTTGAAAACTGCATCTATCAGACCACTTTCAGTCACTTAGTGCAGTAATTTTACCAAAAGAAAGTGGGCAACACTTTGTGACATTTAATGCTTGTGAACTCAATGCTGCTTTTTGCTCACAGTTTTATCATCTGGGTATTTAAATATTTAAAAAATATTTTTCTACTGAAATCTCTGTACAAACAGTGGAGAGGTTTGTTTGTGTTGAACCTATGCTACCTTTTCATCTTTTTTCTATCCCTTTTATCATTCTTTTCTTTTCCTACAGTACTTGGAAAAAAAAGAAAAATCATGCACTTAGCTATGCCAGCCAGTATTTTTGTGTTCTAAGATGGCTGTTATTTTGTTCCACTGACACGTATTAGAAATTCTGCATATGCCTAGACTAAACTAAAAGAATATGAAGTGTTGCACTTGTTCTAAAAATGCTTTGGTTAAACCTTTAGCCACTTGCTCTGTTCTGTATTATGATACTGCTTAGTAACATGTTCACATACTGCTGTAATTTCCCACTGAACAGCTGCCTTGGTGCATTTGCTTTTATTTTTTCTGTGACTACATCTTAAGTACTGCACGCAGTGCGAAGCTTACGGTAGGGTCAGAAGTAATTTCTTCTCAAGTAGCGGTTCTGTAGTATTACTGTGATACCGATGACAAGTATGGGTACAGTTGCATTTGTAGCAGTGAAACAAAGTGTTTTCATCCCGACAGAAACTGCAGCGTAACGGGATCTGTGATTGGGTTGTGCTGTGCTTTGTGTTCAGCATCACAGCAGGTAGCTGGGAAGTGTTCTTGTGTTGGCCGGAGGGTGGGGTGGGAGCAGAGCTCCTCCTGTCCCTGCCTTGACCTAGCGTAGTGCTACAGCTGTGGAGGCTCCACTCCAGGCAGCCGAGGCAGGTGGAGGGGGAGGCTGTGATCTTCTTCCCTGCTGAGATGTGTAAAATGGATTTCTTCAAAAGCTTGTAAACAAATAAATCCACAGTGTTTCAGATTTTTTAGAGTGAGAAAATCAGGGTTCGCAAGCATTATGTAGTCGTCACATGTTTTGCCTCCAGCTCGCTGATAATCTTTAAAAGATAATGAGTGGTGGTTGGCCTTTGATTGTATCTCGATGTAAAGTCACTCTTGTGTTGACAGCCCTTGATAATTAATTGTTAATGGACTAAACATCTCTGTGTGAATCATTCACACCTTCATTTTCTAATTCCACCTGCCACCTGAAACCGTTTAGTTCTGTCAGGTCACAACACAAAACAACTGGATACCCAAATTACAGAAGTTTGGATATCTCTCCTGGTAACATGTGGGAATTATTTTTTCCTCTCAGAAGTGTGCTTCTGTTATGGAACTGTGAGAGTCTGCCTTGGTGACACTGCTGTGAGTATCTCTGAGCCTACAGAAAACAGAGGAACAATTGAAGTTGTTAAGAGAACATATATAAACATTTCTTAATAAAATCAATGTTCTGTGGGAGGTAATGATAAACTTCTTTTGCAGGGTTTTCTTTTCTGTTTCTATTGACCTATATAATGTGTAATGAGGTAATTTCTTTGTAGCCAGGGTTATTCTTGGTTTTGTTTCTTTTCTATAAGGGAAGTTACTGCACTGGTATTTTTTGTATCACATCATATGTAGCAATCATACCATGCAAGTGTGAAACACTTTGTTTAATTATCCTCAGATTAAATTAATTTTTCTTTGAAGTAATGGAAAACCTTTGTCTTTCCATCCTGGGTAAAATTGTTGTAACGAGTTAAATTTTATCTTCTGATGTGCTAGAGTAGCTTTTGTGACAAAAAAAAATTATATTCCATACTATGTCTGCAAACAAAAAAAACCCAAGCCAAAACAAAAAAACCCAACCAAACAAAAAAATCCAAAAAACCAAACCAAACCCCACAAAAACCCCCTTATTTTCTCTGTTTAACCCCTCTGGTGTCACTAGTTCCCAACAGAGTTTATTTAAACACTTGAGAGTATAAAAAATTAATAAAAATAATCACAAAGGTACTCAAGGGATGTAGGCAGTCAGATAATTCTAACTTTAAAAATCTGTGCAATGTAGGAAAAAAAATATAAAGGCAGGAGTGCAAGCATAGAAGAAGCACGGGCATCAAAGTGTTCTGTCCGAGAGTAAATGAGAACTGCATAAACAAATGGGACCTGGGCAGTCCTCACTTCCCATTCAGTAGGAGCCAGGAAAGAACATGAAGTCAGCTGGGAGTTGCTTAGCTGTCTTTATGGTGTGATCTGTAAGGCTGAGTCCACAAAGCACGAAGCCAATCTTGCATGCTTTTAACAGGAGAATTAGCTTATAAATCTGCAGCTGTTGTGTGCAGAAGCACAGAATGTGTGAGTTTACTTGCCAGGCTTTAGATTTGTAGCTGGGGTTTTGCTTGAACTGGGAAATCAAGGTCTTAGGGAACACCAGGCAGATAGGCAAGAATAGGCATGAAAAGTACTCGAGCTGGAGCAATGCTGAATGTTACTGATCAGAGAGCTTCAGGTCAACTGAGCACGAGCAGTGTGTAATGTGAAAGGCATTAGGAGCCCTTTTGCCCTAAGCATCTGCAGTGCTTTAAAGGTGCTTTGTCTCCACCCACACAAACTCAGAGCTGGAGCCAGCTGTTTATGGCACTGACTTCAGCAGTGCGTGCACCTCTGAGGATCCTTTGTCCTGTGTGCCTCTGCCGGCTTAAGGCTGAGGTGGGTCTCTGAGACACTGTTCTTCTCTTCAGTTTTGTTATGCTTCATTAGAGCTCGAATCTCCTTACACACAGCATGTATAATCCTCCTCTAGAAGAAGGTAGATGCCACCAAGGAACAAATGAGCTACAGTCACTTCTGTAGTTTCTGTAGAACAATATTAATGCTAGATAAGAATTTCTAAAGCAATGCCCAGATGCTTTGGAGGGATGTGGGTTGTGAATGAGTATGAAAAGTGGGGTTTGAAAGGCTCTTGATGGTAGGATTAAAATAAAACTCAGTTATAACGTAATCATTAAATGAATGGGCAAAGTTCATAATCGGATTGAGTATCTAGCACTGAATGCTGTTTAAATTGGTAACATGTGGCTTGTCTAGTGTCTCTTGGGTAATATATGGAGAGCAAGGTCTGAAATCAAAGTTTTTCATGCTCCTGAGAGTGATTTAACTGCTGAACCATCCTTTCCCAGATCTGGTTACCAGTTACCACTCACACAGTATTACTCATCCATCTTGTTAGCACTGCCACCTGCAACACGGCTTTATGAGCAAGTGAGCTGACTTTTAGTCCTGAAGTACAGTTCTTTGTTTGCTACCTTTGTTTGCTTTCCTGGGGCCCCTGTCCCTATTGCATCCCTTCTGTAGATAAACTGAGGATGTGTTTTAGAGCCATCCAGCCTGCAATTCAGCTAAAATGGCCTCTTACTGCTCCAGGGAGGCTTCTTTGGTATTGGTGCTGGAATTATTCCATAAATGTCCCTACTTCAGCTCTGATTAGATTTTACAGACTAATTTAATGCCAGGTATAAGAGGTAGTGAAGACATGTCTGGTCAACTACTCTCTCCTGAGTCCTTACGGAGTGTGAGACTGTCTCCACTGAATATTTATGAAGACTTATCTTTTTTATTTCTGAATATTTATCCATGAGTGGGTGCTTGCACTTTTGCCCTGAAGAGTATGCCATATTCTCATTCTTCTAACTCTGGAAGCTTTTCATTGTAGCAAGACTCAGTTCTCTCCGGAGTTATGTTCTTGCTAACATCTTAAATAGTATATTTTACTGCTTCTCCAAAGACACTTAGCAGGTATTGATTGACAGGTTATTATCTTGCCATCTAATATCTTTACCTTCAAAACTGTAAATATTTTTCTGTCTTCATTTGTCTGTTTCTGTGTGGTTTTTTATGTCATTCATGGCTGCCTCTTTTCATTTTGCTTCTTTTCATCTGAAGTCTCATGACTTTGGGGAAAAGTTTGTTTAGCCCACTGCATACTGAGTCAGCAAATTAATTAATGGAACTATTTAGGGGGCCTGTATGCTTGCAGTACTGATTGCTCCCTCACCCCCCTTCAGTGGACTAACTAAATTGATTTCCACCTGAGAGATCTCAGGGGTATCATTTATCCTTTGAGTAGATTGATAAAATTTAGACAGTTTGTTAGTGTGTGGTTTGGTGGTTTTGTTTGCTTGGTTCTTTTTTGTTTTTCTTTTACATTTTCATGCTAACCAAGCAGTGCCATGCAAGTGGCTAGTACTATCACCTTATTCCTTTTCCTTGTGCAGACCATGTAGAGCCAGTGGATTTGGTGCCTGACCACAAGTAGAGTACAGAAATGTTCATGTCTCCAGTGGAGTAGCTGTGATTTGAGCAGCACAGTGAGAGCTGGGGACTCGTTCTCAAAACCTCTTTCTGTCCTTGGGACAACTATGTCCAAGTATATCCCTCATCTCTGCTATTCCACCTTCCAGTTTAAAAATTTAAGGCAAATTAAAAAACCACCCTCACAAAATCCAAACCCATTCTAGCTGCCTAATCCCCACAGGACATTACAGAGTTTTCCCATGCCTTAATAAATGTTAGTAAGTTGCAACATATGTTATTAATTATAACTGAGCAGCATGTCCTTCCCTTTTCCTGACAAAGGACTGGCTTTGACCTTTTACATGGGTCAGGTTTCTCTGAGGCCTTTGAAAAGAAATACCAGCTACCTAGAAAGGGGTTGGCATGCTCTCCTTACATGAGTACTGCGTTTTGTAAAGGAGCCCAGGCTTTCTCTTGAGTTACTGATCTCAGCCAAAGACTTTACCCGCTGTTCATGTGGAAGGACAGAGATGTCTTCTAGCTACCTGCAGAAAGGAGTGGTCCTGGGGGCTTCCCAGACAACTGTACAAAAACCAGTTCCATTCCCAGGGGAAGAGTGTAAGACTTTCTCAGCCAAAGCTCTGGTAAAGAAGTGCTGAAAGAAGAGGAGAGAGGAGGAATGATCCAGAACTCTTCTTCAAAGGTCTGTTGTGCAGCATAATGACCCATGGCCTGTTAAAAGCTATTCACTGTGCTTAAGTGAAAACTGGGAAGAGAAGTGAATAGGAAATTAAATGTCATTTCTGTAGCTATTTCTTAACATAATTTTCCAGTGCTCCCAGTAAAATTGTTCCAATTTCAGTCATTGTTGTGGATATTCAGTTCCCATTTGGACAACACAGGGAAGTGGTCAGCTGCCATCTGCTAACAGAAGTACCAGCCTTCCCTGCAGTGTACACAGATGTGGCTGGAAGATCTCACTTAACAGCCAGATACTGCATGTGTGAACTCCAAGTAAAATTGGTGAGAATGCCCTGGGAGTGTAGCTTTCTGGGAGTCATGCCCATCACCAAGCTGATTGCATCCATGTGTTTTCAGTGCTCTACAGCCTTTAAAAGAAATCTGAAGGATTGCTTCTGAATATCTCTTAATAGAGGAGGATGTGATTTGAAAGGCAGTTCTAAAACTATCTAGGTAAAAATAAGTGAAATACGCTGGATAATGAAAAGCTTTTGAAAACTCCAGTGATGCATATAGAGGGGTAATGTTCACTGCTTGTTTTTATCTTATTAAATGCATACTAGCCCTTGAATTTTTTTGTTTTAACACCTCCACATAGCACATGCTCTGAAAAAGGAGAGTTGACATCACAGTAAGTGTTAGCACGGCACCCTCAAGTTGCACAGCATTATCACTCTTATTGTATATGAGCACGAGTATAAAGACAGGAGGGGCTGTTGGGTCATTGAGCATGCTTCTCCATAGCAGCAACAACTGTGTTAAACTTAGAAATAGTCACAGAAAATGAACTCCACATATTATGGATGATAATACGCTTCTTATCAATGTAGTATGAATTGGTAACCTGTAATAAAAGATCAGATATTGCAACTAAAATGTGCCATAAAGCAGAGCTGGAGAGTTTGAGGATATCACTTGAGTGTTAGGCCAATGTATTTGTGTAGCTTTTATTAGCCAAAATTTGTAGGTTGGTCTAGGAATTAGACTGTATATCTCATTATAGAGGATGGCAAAAACTAATGCAAAAACACCTTTTGGCATTCTGACCGGACTGTGAGGCGGTGGCACGGGTATAGAGTTTCTTTCCTCTCCAAATTTTTGTGAATGATTTAACGTCGAACATGAGCAGGTCACAGCACTTAGGCTGCTGTCCATACAGCTGCAGTAAGAGCAGCAGCACACGGGGTGCTCCCTTCCCTGGCATCTCGGAGCTTTGTTTGCCTTCTGCAGCGTTACTCCATGCATGTGTCCAAACCCCCTCCCTCCCACCCCACGGGAGGAAAACATGGAGGCCAGAACATGAAATAGAATTTTATCTCACAATAAGCTTGCTCTGAAAAACAAAACACGAGGTTGGGAAAAGTGTTTGGCAGTGGTTTTTCCTGAGCCCCAGGTTTGACAGTCTGGACTGGAGTCCTCTGTTCTCTGCTCCCACAGTTTGTGTCTCTCTCTTTGCAACTGTTTCACTAAGCTTTCCTAACTGATTTGCTCTTATCTTTTGCTGCTTTTGTACTGCATATCCATCCCAAAACCAGGCTTACCTTCCCATCTCCTTGCTTGAGCAATCAGTGTACGGTCTCTGACGAGGAGAGAATGAAAGTATGGAGTGGGAGGCTTGTGATGACAGCAAATCAAGTGCTCTCAAAAACAGAGTAGTTTTTTTTGGGCTCTGCATAGGTGCTACCAAGGTCAAAACACTGTTCATTTGTAAATCTGTCCTGAAACACACACAGATGCCTACTGAGCACCGAAATCATATGGAGATGAAATGGAAACAAATCTGCCTCCTAGTTTGTCAAATATAAAGTTAGCAGATGTGTGTATGTTTCTTTCTCATGCTGCAAAATCCCTTATGATAGTGCTTGGGACATAGTTACAGATATTTGCTGCCTTTTGAAATTAGTCTTTGTTTTCTCCTTCCTTTTGAACTGCTTCTGTATTGGTAATTTTTTCCTACTGGATGAAAAAGTGACCAAAAAAAAGATTTTTTTTTCCATCTTTGCTGCGGAAGTCTGACAGATGACTCTTGAGCCTGTACGCCACTGCTAAATTATGATAAGTTATTGCTTCCGTTTCTTTGCTCTCTTATTCTGCTGCTTGAAGGCTAGGGAGATTAGGAGAAAACAAAGGTTCAGGCTGCTTTTGGAGGTGGGAAACCTGAGGAAAGAAGACCATGACTTAACAGCAGTAAGAGAAAGGGCACATTGGAAAGGGGAAGGAAAATGTGCCCAGCAGAGGTGAGACAGGGGGTCCACATCAGCAGTCACAGAAGCAGGATGTAAACACTGCAAGCAGTCCTGAAAGGAAGGTTAAGATGTTTTTGGAGCTTATCACTGGAGGCACAGGCAAGCTCGCAAATTCTGTTGAAGTGGTCACACAACAGAGTTTAACCTTGGCACATACTGGAGTATTTTGTTAAAGCATTCACTTCTCAAATGGGTGTCCATTTAACACATAGAAAAAATCATGTGTGTACTATAGATCTCTTCCAAGACAGAGAGCTAACATGTAAATATTTGGTTCTGTTCCCTTTGGTGGGATGGAGGCATATGCCACGATTTCCTTGAAGCTGTGACCTGTTTCTATGTGGTGTGTGCCCTGCTTGCTGGTGCCCCTGAGTGCAGTGGGGTTTCTCAGCAGGGCAGGGGCACTGTGCTACGTCGGCTCCCCAGCTCGAGTTCTCAGGCAGGACTGAAACAAATGGCTGGATGTCTTGCTGACACTTACACTCTTCTCAGGCTGTGGAATTTAAATGAAACCAATGGTAAAGCCTAGGCATGTCAGAAAACTAAATAACAGGTGAAAGACTATATATAAAAGATAGATATAGGGAGAGCAAGGGGTTTTTTATATGTAGAGGTATATCTGTAAAAAGAAAGGGAAAGGAGTTATTTTCATGTGCAGCTGGAGGAAAGGAAGACTGAAAGACTGCCTTGAAAGAACTGGGGGTGTGGAGGAGGGGCAGGCATAATGTACTTTTTTTTTCTGATGGAAATTAGAGTTCAGAATTTTGCTGTAACTTTTCTGAGCAAGAGCAGCAGTTGATTGATTGTGTTTTAATTAGGTGCTGTAACACGCACATGCTGTGGATGCATGACTCTGAAAATTATGCCTTAAATTAACTCAGTAGTAGAAAGACTTCCTTTTTAGTGCAGTTAACAAACCAAACAAAACCCCGAACAGAAAAATGCCCTTAATCTATATTCATCTGTGGACAATTTAACTCCTAATTTAGTAATGTTACTTAAATTCTAAACTCATTTTCCGGTGTGGTATATGAGCACCTTTTAATTGTTGGGTCACTTCAACAGTGTTTTAGGAAAGCAGACTTGATAGTTGGGTGTTTCAGACAGCAGTTAAATCCAGTTAAAGTTCGGGTACCTTGAGCACATGATGGTTTTAAAACATGAATTTGACTGCTTTGAGCATGGGCTTTACAAACCTGTATGTCTTTAGAGTGCACCTATTATTCCTCAGAGAAACAACAAAGGCAACAAGGCACTTGCTTTAGTTGATTTAAGTGTTAAAACTAAAACATGTTAGTTGAATAAGGTGTTAAATTGTCTACTGAACTTTTGAACATTTTTACTCTTTTCAACACTGGAAGAAAAGTAAGATGACTTATCTTCATTTTGGAGGGATTTATAGTTTTCATAATGCAGCATTCCCCAACAATACTGCCATGCTATTTTGTTCCCTCTGAAGATGATTTGGAAACATAAATCTAAATTTTTAAAAATAAATCTGATCATGCTAAATTGAACATCAGTAATTTTCACAGGAATTGTGGTCTAGTCTATTAAAGTAGACACAAAGAGGTTTTTTTAGTATTTATTCTTTCCATATCCAGAACTCTTCCTTCAAGAGACGAAGAAGTTAAAGCTTGTCAAGCTGTGGAATTCCCATCTGAATTTTAAGAAGTGGGCTAAAAATTTGCAAACATTCTGCAGAAGAGATTTTAAATATGGATAATTATGTCAAGATTGCGCATGAAAGTTACGCTGAAGAGCAGGAGCTCTGAGTTCTTGGCGCAGCCATAGCTCTCAGGCTGTCGGCTCACACGTTCCTTGCCTTGCTTATGGCAGTGAGTGGCTGATGAAATGGGGGTAATCTTGCAGGACACGGGCTGAGTTTCTGATTCAAACATGTTTATCCAGCCAGCCTGAAAGCTGCAAGCCTGTGGTTTGTCAGATGGTGTGTTAGTCTTGGGAACATTTTGCTTGTAATGAATCAACTTCAAATATAGACAATCCTCAAACATCATCCTTCATATGTGTATTTCATGTGTATTGTGTGTCAGCAGAGGAGCAAAGAATGTGTTGGTAATGGAGAGAGAATAGCTTTCACTGACTCCTCAGGTGTATGAACCTGATGTTTGTTTATTCCTGGAACTGGAAAGGTCTTCCAGAATGTAAGTATTTTATTAGTTGGGAAGACAGTAAAGCAGTTGTTTTCTAATCTCCACTTTTATGACATGCAGTTAAAATGGAGAAGTAGAATTCCTCCCCCTCCTCCTGATCCTGCCCTCTGGCAGAAAGGTCAGTAGACGTTTGTGATCTCTGTCATTTGTATCTAAATTCAGCTGGCATGCTCTGTTGACTTGTAAATTTGTAATGCATCACAAGTTCATAAATGACAACAGCAATAAAACATGGATAGAGGCCTAAATGTAAAGGGATTTGCAATGTCAGCTTTATTAACATGTAAGCTTCTCTCTGATATTTGTGGTAGCTGATATTGCATATGTTTCCAATATTTCAATTATCATTGACAAGAAATTTAGCTTGTGACTTTTATCTGATTCAGTACGTTGATTACAAATTATGAAAAAATTAATTTCTAGTGAGTGCTTCAGGGGGAAGTAATATTTCCAGGGCATTTGCCCTTGGAAGCAGAGGCCCCTTATTAATGGTTCCAGTTTTATTAGTTAGTTAAAAACAAGCTTTTAGAATATACCATTCTCTTTTAGAAAAGTTATTATTTACCCAAATGTAGCTTGTGGAGGTAGAGTGAAGGCTTTGAAATAGAGGATTAAAGATTATTTGTAGAGACCTTACTCAATGTAAGTCTGAGATGTAGAACTCTTTCAAGGATAGAAAATAAATGACTTCTCAGAGGCTGGATGAGAACTAATTCCATGTGTTGCTCTGGGTGGTAAACATTGATTTCCTCTTCGATTGAAGAAGCTCAGAATGTGTGAAATCCTCTTTATGACGAAGAGCTCCCAGAGCATCAGTAGGGCCAGCTTTTTCCGAAGTTACTGCAGTTTACTGCAATGCTTACATTGTTGTCAGTTGAGCAAGGACTTTCTTATCTCAGTACATAATTTTGCAGAGATTAACATGAGAAGCAAAACATCTTCCTTGTGCTACACTTTTGGAAGGCATTCTGCATGTGGTTATTTTCCAGTTATATTCTTAACTTTAAAATCAAGAGAAGCTTATCACCGTAAACTTCTCATGTAAAAAGATTAATTGATGATCATTTATTGAGAGCAAATTACAAAAATACTGTATTGGGTTTCTAAGGTAGGCAGATAGATGTCCACCTAATGTTTTTATTGCTATTCTGTTTTAGCAGATGTCTTTTCTTTTCCTGACACCATACTGAAAAATATATGGCATATATAGTAATCTTAATGAGCTAGGTGCACTCCTGAGTTTAAAAAAATCTAGTGATAAGTTTTTGAATTCCAGGACAAATAAAATTACTTATTTCCTTTATAACAGCTTTAACAGTGGCTGGTATCTCAAGTTCTGTGTTTGGTTCTGCCATAGGTGGTCACTGAACATATACTTTAGCAGACTTTATAAAAAAATTGTCTCAATAAAGCACTGTCATTAGTTAATATACTTTATTTTCTGAAGAGGTGGTGCCTTTTTCTCAATTTCTCTAAAGTCAGATAATATCAAAACAAGAGCTGTAATAATGATGGATGCATATATAATGTGCGTTTGACATCTCCTTGATGAAGCCTGTCAAAATACTTCCTTTCTGTGGACATAATCAAATGCCTGGATTCACTTGAGGTATAGAAAAACTAAAGCCAAGTCTATCCTCATCTTTATCAGAAATAGAAAAATTAATTAATGTACAATGAACACAGTGCAATTGTATTCAGAATCCCTGTTTTTCCTGATTAGGAAGACCAAAGCACTGTTTTTTTTTGGTGCCTATCAAAATGTTCAACACTTGAATTTGTTACTAGTGTGTTCATTTTAACTGCCTTGTGTGTGCAGATACATCTGCTCATACATAAATGTACATTCTCAGATAAAGCTTGAGACAGAGGTCCTCTGGTGAGGAGATAGTAGGTTGCTTCGTGTCAATATAAATTTCAATAACATGTTTAATATAGTATCTCAGTATCATTTTGTGGGCAGTTTGAGTGTCTGCCAAAGATCTGTTTTGGGTAATAAAGTATAAGATTCCTGATGTACTATTTGTACCTGGAAAAGAGCTGAGTCTCCAGTGTGAAGAGTGCAAAAGCAGGCTGCTTTCTGTACCCATTGAGTCACTCTCAGAGGGAGGGAGATAGTTCTGGACCAGTAATACTCAGCACCTTAATTAGTGCTTTTCATTCTGTCATCTGGATTACAGTTACTAAGTTTGCAAATGATGCACGCTTGGGAGGGACTGCAAGTATGTTGAAGGACACGGTGAGAATTGAGTATAATCCTGGCAGGCTGGAGATGGGGTTTGGGAGGAAAGTGGGATGACACCACGTAAAGAAAAGTGTCAATTCTTAGACTTTAGGGTAATAAGGGGTATAAAATGCACGAACACAGAGTAGAGAATAACTGGTTAGTGAGCAGTTCTGTAGAAAAAAGATACGATGTTAACATTTAGTCTGTGGTCCACCAAGACTGAAGGGTTAGACTTGTGAAAAGGATGTCAGAGTGTACACAAGAAGCTTTGTGAAATAATGCCTAAGGCCTAAACTGAAGTGTGGTGTTTTGTTCTGGGTGTACTCCAGGGAGGAGGTGAAGCAGTGGGAGTGAAGAGGAGAGCAGAGAGGATGATCAGCTTGGTGTCTGGAAGAGAACTGAAATATCTGGGCTGGTTAATCTAAAGAAGACAAAATGGGAGAGGGGATTTTAAGAATAATCTTCAAACACTTGAAAGTCTGCTGAAAAAAGAAAAACCCCTGAACTTTGTGTACAGGGTGGGTAGGAGAAGAGGTAAAGAGCTCTAAACTGCTCTAGTAAAGTAGATGCAAGTTGGGGAAATAATTCTAACAGGAAGAATTCTGTCAAATTATGAAGTAGATTGGGATTTCATGGAGTCTTGATTGTTGGATTTCTTTCTCATGTGCTGTTGGATTTTTCTCAGGAAAACCATAAACTTTGATTCTTCTGTGGACAGTGGATAGACTAGGAGACTTTTTATATTTCCTTGTATCCCTTTTTTTTGTGGGTGTTTTTTTGTTTGTTTTTTGGGGTTTTTGTTGTTGTTGGTTTTTGGGTTTGTTTGTTTGTTTGTAGTTTTTGGGGGGGTTTGTTTGGTTTTTGCTTGTTTGGGGTTTAGATTGCTTTTATTTTGTTGGGGGTTTTTTCATTCATTTGGCACTTTATGTTGGACTGCAGATCTGTCTCAAATGCTTTTATGGATGAGACATTTTGGACATTGTATATGTCTTTTCAAGTGTATAAAATTCTATGCTTTAGCCTGCTGGGTCCAAATTTCTCTGAACAATTCTATACGAGATCTAGTAGTAAAAGAAAAAATGCTTTTATTAAGAAAACCAACTTTTAGAGACTATCAAGAATGGGTAATTTTTCTTCTGTGATGATTTGAGAATTATGGCTTGGGGGTCACATCAAAAACTGCAAGCAGATTTGAGAGTAAAATTGTTTCATTTGTCCCTCTTCCTTCCTATTTTATCAAACTGGCAATAATGGAGAGATGTTTTAATTTTTAGTATTTCACTTTTTAATTTGATCTATTAAATGAATTTTAAATATAAACTACCTTCCTGTACCTACTTAAGGCTGTTTTAGAGTCTGAATGTCTTGGCACATTTAATCTAAGTTGAAAATTGTATAGAAATTCCTTATCATCTGTTCTGTTTCGCTTTTTACTGCCGACCTCATCATTGAAATACACATAGCACATGCCCAGCTGGCATAACTTAATTATGTTCAATTTATGTAACTTAATTATTAAACACCAATTTTTAGAGATTTGATTTCTGTGCTTCCTTGAGTGGTGTTGCTGGCTTAAAGGAACAGCTGTATGTAAGAATACATCTTAAAGAAGAAATTCTTTACAAATTGCACTTTTGGTTTTGTCTTCTTTCTCCCCCTTTTGTTTTTGGGATCCTTGTCTTTCTGAATTCCAATTAGGTTGGTAAAATACTACTTTAAAACCAAACTATGCAAACTTATGCAATAAAAACCAGAAGATAAAGGTGTCGTTTGCCTAAAATTTATTTAAAATACTCTCAGAAACTAGACCTTAGGACGTTTGTGGAATGTGACAGTGTAATAGCAGGATAATTTTTTTTTCCCTGCTTCTCAGCAGAGTCTCCACTGAATGGTTGTCTGATCATAGTGCTGTGAGTGGCAAGCTGAAAAGTCTGCAGCCAGCAGTGGAAGACCACGGATCATCTGTTGTACCTCTGAATGGGCAAGAGGTTTTGTGGGATGGAATTAGATTGCTTGGGAGCTGGAGAGCTGAGTGGTGTGTACATGTAGACATTGCCCTTACATAAATGTTCATCACTCCCTTCCTTCTGCGGTCAGGGAGGCACTTCACAAGGGTGATTCAGAACTTGGTGTGAATCATCTTCTGGAGGTCCTGTTTGTGTAGGAAGATAAGGAAAATTGTGCCTTTCATTCCGTGATTCAGTCAGCTGCTTAAAACTAGGCTGGATAGATCTAAGCCAAGGTCCCTGCATCTTTGAAAAGTAAAAGCTAAAGAACAAATGAGAAATCACATTGCTGTTACCTGCCTCAGTCTGTTAGATCCGTTTCAGGACATGAGGTGACCTTTTAACACAAGACACCGGAGTGCTGAGCCCCTGACCCATTTTGTGTGTGCTCTCAGGGTGTGTGTCAGGCCACATTCCCAGCTTTACACAGGCACTACAGTTTGCATTTGAGAGCCTACCATGATTCATGTGGGCAAAAGTCCCAGATGGGAAACTTATTCACAGCAAGTGAATGCTTAGTATGCTAAGTATAGTTACTATAGTAAAATAAATACATATATACACACGCATTGAACAGCCAGTCCCTGCTCCCCTAACACCCACTCTCCCCCCATTTCTGGAATCTTTATTTGAGAGAGGAGTATGGTCATACACATCCATCCATCCATCCATCCAGAACAGTTCTGCTTCTCATGAAGTAGGAGAGCAGTTCTGATCACCGCTGTGGTGATGTTATGAGCGCATCTGAGCTGAAAACGAATACAATTAACCTTAAACTAATTTTTTTTCCCACAGAAAATGTTTCTGAGCCTGTATTTTGTATATTTATTTCTAGAATACCTTCTATTTTAAAGCAAAAAGTTCATAGTGAAAATGTCAATAATTTTTCTTAAACTGTTTTGCTTAGGAGTTGGTTTTATTCCAAGAGGAAAGACAAATTCAGATGTTTTTCTTCTTCATGGATTCATTTTTTCCTATTCATTCATTAACCACAGCAAAAATACTTGCTCTGCTTTGTTAGGTGTGTCCTTTTGGACTGCATCTTATAGGCTGTGTTCAGACTAAATTTAGAGGGAGCTTCACCATTCGTTACAGCCCTGTAATTATAACTGCAGCAACCTCAAAACTGATCCAACTAAATTAAAACACAAATTGCTTCTGCTGCTCATGCTGTTTGGATCACCTGAGTATTTCTTCAGTTAGTGATACTTCTGAAATTGGAGAATTTTTGGTTTTGAAAAAGTGGGAGAAAAATAGCCCAGCTGAGCTTTGACATGAGAAACCTCTCTTGGTCCTGTTTCTGATGATTTCCCCCCATTACCACTCTTTGGGGGCTTTTGATCCAGTCATGACCCCTATGGCAAAGTGCCTTAGCCCTACTGGTGAGAAGACGTCAATAATTCAGATCGCATTATGCTGGCAATTCAATCAAATAGAAAGTTACCTATGTTTCAGAAACATTTAAAATTCCTAGTTATGTAGGAAGTTAATTTGAAAGAGCAGCTGAATGCCTCCTGGAAAATTTGGAGAGTTTCTCTTTAGTACCCATTTTGCTGGCTTGCTCTTATCGTATATTTTCTGAATTTCTCTAACCTTGTTCTTGATGACAAAAGACATTTGCATGAAAACAGGATCTTTGTTTCTTAAGTGTTCATCTGTTCCTGCTGTTTATTTCCAACCTAAAGTCATAATCCTCCGTTTGTGGCATCACAATTGGTTGCAGTGGAAATTATTATGTCATCACAAACGAAGGCTTATGACTTCAGGTGGGGGGATAAGCAGCAGGAACAGATGAACTCTTAAAAGCAAAAATGCTGTTTCATGTAAATGTCCTTGGTAATAAAGAAGAAAGGGAGGTGAAATACAGAAAACCAGAAAATTGGTATGAGCAGACTTGTGTCTGAACAGTAGGGCAGCAGATTTTCCTTCAGGCAGGAACAGCTATTTTAAATTAGGGATATGTCCATGTAGAATTTAGGCTTTTAAGTATTTCCCTCTCAATTAAAAAAAATTATAAGTACTGATGTTGTTACTCAAATACTGAGGTGACTACACTGTTCAGGGAGAGATTTTTCATCTTTGTTAAGCATTTTTTTATTCCTTTGTGTATCTGTTTGTCAAGTCACTTCTAATCTTAAGGGAGTTTCCCTTTTTGTGCCTGCTGATAGGATTTTCAAGCCCAAACCCCACCATTTGGAACAGAGCATCTGCCCAGTGTGAAGCAGGATGACCATGGTGGAAGCTCATCTAAACCACGCTGCTGAGCCAATCAGTCAAATGCTTTTCACAGGCTGCTTCCATTTAAAACCACCAGCAGCAAGCTGACATTTCTCTTCAGCATCATAAGATGGAAAGCTCTGAAATACCCAGAAGCAATCTCAGCTTGTACCTTATTTGGCTTTATCTGAGTCTTCCCTCCTACCCCCCTTTCACCATACTACAGCTGCTCTCTCCTTTAGTAAAAGGAGGTTAAAAAATTATTGATGCAAACCAAAAGGTTTATAAGAACAGAAACTAAAATAACAAATAGAAATGAGGATAGGGAAAGATTAGAAACAAAGCCTATTGTCTGCTCTCCATGTTAGAAGCCGATTTGAGTTGCTTTCATTAAAATTCTCCTTGTTAACTCGGGTGATGTGTTGGGTGATGGACTATTTGATGTCTGAGAAGTGGTGAGAAGTTAGCTGTCTAATGATGGACTAATTAGAAAGCCCATCCTAGCAGGATCCATGGAAATTGATTTGCACAGTGCCATTTTTGCTAATGACAGTCATGAATACGTTTGCAGTCCTTTACTTACTCTTCCTATCCACAGCTAATGAAAGAGAGGCAATCATTAAGAGCTCAGCTACAGTCTATCCAAAGTTTTCTCTGCCTTGTAGGAATAGCCATACTTTAAGAGCTTCAGTTTTAACTAATATTCTTCCTAGAGATGCACATGTCAGATGTCTGCCTCCTCTAAAATGAGTATGTTTTTCTACTGTATCTGTTTTTGAGTTATCCTCACCAAATAGGCAGTCAGTGTCCTTTCTGTGCTATTTACAGAAAATGACCATCACTGCATGGGACTAGAAGAAACCATAAATATGTACTCTGAATAAAATTAAAATTAATTAGGCAATTTTTCCTACAAGGGCATAACATGTCCATCCACAACTAGGTCAAGCATTTTTAATATTTATCAGTCTAAGGCAAACAAAAACTATTACGTTTAGTATCTCCTCTTATGGTTTTATTTATCCAATTGCTTTCAGATGCCTTTAATCTGTCCAGATGGTATTTGCCCAGCCAGGTCCATATGGCCCAGTATTCACAAACTAGAAGTTTTTGCACAAAGATCTCCTGAATAAAATATGACAATCAGTGCAGTGTGGCTACCCATCAGTACATCCTTCGTTGTCCATAGGGCTCTAGCTTCCTACCACCTTCCAAGCTTCTCAAGGCCTTCTCTGGTCAATAATGATCTGGCATTGCATTGCTCTTCTCTTTAACTTACATAAGCTCCTGTAAATTCTGCTATAATTAAAGAAAAATACAGACCTTTTTCAATTTTCCTTTAACTTCTTTCTTTTAGGTGCATTCTGACAGATGTAACCAGTAGCTGAGGGTATTGCATTAGGTTCCAGGAGTTAGCTGTACCAAAGTTTTCATATGTTTTCAGTGAAATGGATGTCCTATAAAACCTGCCAGGCAAAGGTGGAATTTAAGAAATAGAAGTGAAAAGTGTAAGTGGACAAGCAACTGGGGGTTGAAAGTAAGTGGGCAAGCAAGAGAATGGTGAAACGTCCTTGCTGGCAGCAGTGAAGGAGTCTGAGGTTGTGCAGTGAAGACTAGAAACAAGGGGAATGGATAGCTCGAAGCTGCTGCTGTCTGGATGGATTAGAAGAAGGGAAAGCAAAGGAATCAGAGTGAGTTATCAGAAGACAAAATAAGAATGGAAAAGGAAGGAGGAAAGTTTGAATGACTGTATCTGAGTTTCTTAAGTTTCTTCTTAGTTAAAAAGGAAACAGGAATTCTTGGGGAGCCAGAGACAGCAAGCAAGTGGGGAAAACTTGGAAATCTTCATGAGAGATTCTAGTAAGAGGACAGTTAATTTCCTCTGAAACAGGGAGATTATATGTAGATGTCTTATTATTACTGGAGGGGACTTTCAGTAGTCTTGTAATGCATACCATTCAACATCTAAATTCGCTAACACATGTAAAGAAAAAACGAACACTTTCTTAAATTGGCCTTTTTTGGCATTTTTTGTGTGCTAAACTTACTTAAAAATTAAAATGAACCTGGAAAAGCAATTGGAGGGATGCATAACTCAGATAAAGATATTTCAAAATGGCAATCAGGGATGACTCTCCAGTATAGCAGACTAGAGAAGATTTATATGTAGACCATATTAGAACTTTCAGAAGTAATATTTAGAAAAATAAATTATGAAAGATATGGGTATACAGTAATGTGATCCACTAGCACTGCATAACATACAGTATTGATGACTGATCTTTTTTAAGAAATACTGCTATATGCAGGCTCAAACTTTGGTTTAATTTAAAGTTCAGATCATGTAGCTGTTTACTTAAAAATAAATAGTCTAGATTAATGACTTGGTGTGCTTAGGACAAAAAAAGAGTCAATATGGACAAGTGGTTTGTAGTGTCATTTACTCCTGCACAATTCTGATAAACATATTAGTTAACTGTACTATATTGTGTAAAGCAGATACAAAAACATACTGAATGACAGAATTTTGCTAAGCCATGATTAACATTGATCATGTGGCTGAGTATCTGTGTGCAGGGCTCAAGTCTGACGTGTTCTTTCTGTATGGAAAACATCCCTGTTTCTGAAGAGCTGCTGTATTTTAGAGGATTTGATAGCTGTTGATAATGGATGTAATGGGGAATAGGCAGCCCTGGAAAGTGAGTTCACTGTAATAATTAAGGAATGCTCTGTGAATAAATCTCTTACTCGTCCAGTTCAGGTCAGAGATGTAACCTTCATAGGCACTGAACTACTTGGCAGCAATGAAGCAGAACAGTAAAGGAAAGGTCACATTAATGAAAAAGCAATGAATGATGTTAGAAACCTAAGACACTCTGTTAGAAAAACAGTAGTGATCTACCTAGCTGGTGTCTGGTGTCCTGCCATCTAAAAAGAAATCACCTACGCAGTTCTGTTCTCACCTAAATGCAGCCTTTGTTCTGCTTTACACTTTCTCCCCCTTCATGTGTGCTTCTCATCTTTCTTCCCTTAACTTGCCCTTCCCATTTCATATTCCCACTGGAACTGCACTGCCTCCTATGCAGGCTCTTTTCCCTTTTCCCACTGCCAAGAACTTTGTATTCTCTCTTCCCTTTCTTGCTTCTTATATCGTATTTACTTGCCACTAAAATTTGCTTTTGTGAGCTAAAGTATTCTTGCTTTTCCTCAATTGCATTTTAAAAGAGGAAGAATTTGGGTTTGTTTTATGGTGGTCAATCTTTTAAGGTGGATGTGTACCATGGAACTTACGTAGTTCTCCACTGGGAGTTTTCCTTAAGCAGAGCCAGTGGCCTTGCAAAGCACAAAGATTAGATGATTGCTGTCACTTCTTGCTCAAGCTGGAGATTGTTTCAATAGACCTGCTGAAATATCCAAAGATACCTAGCTTTTTGTGTCATGCTTTCTTGGGAAATTTCTTTTACAAGATGTTTGGATTTACTTTTAAAAATTTTTAAAGAATATTTCTGTTGCCCTTTTCTTCTGTTCCCTTGAGTTTACTGCAGTCAGAGAATACTGGTGAAAGCCAAGGCAACAAGCGAGCTTTGGGTAAACTTTAATGCTGGGAGCTCCTCTGGAGCTGCCATTGCTTGTATTACGAATCTCTTCTGAGTTTTGCTCCAGGTTTTACTTTCCTCTAAGATGGTTTAAAATGTAGCCCTTCGTAACCAGGGAAATCAAAGCCATTGTGCAGTTGGTAAAGCAAGCATTTCTACTTTGGAAAATCTGCCCTGGATTTCATAATTTATTTAAGACTGGTGAAGTACTGGAAGTATTTTCATTGTTCTGGAGTGTAATTGAAGGAAGCAGTTACAGAAAGCCTTTTGTGTATTTTCAGCGGTGTGGTTAGGAAGCCTAGTCAGGGAACAGAGAAAGTCTTTGGAATTCAGGTGGTGAATCACAAGGTTCAAGTTCAGCAATAATGACTATTAGAATAATTTTTGAGTAACTCATTGACTGAAATATGTTTGTAATTGTCATACTTCATGTTGCTTAAAAAATGGGAACCTTCAAATTTTTTTTTAATGTAAGGGGTGCACCTAAAGAATAGGTAAGTTAACTTGGTTTAGTTGCCTATTTAGAAGACAAATGAGTAGAATATTCTTGTGTTACCTATTCATCAGTCATGTAAATTTTCAGCATACTCTGATTTCATCAGAGAAAAGTTCATTTATCCCTGGGGAATTGGAACAGTGAGCTTGTGAATCATCCTGCATTGGGTTAGCCCTCCTAATCTGCCTTTCCCCAACAACCTGTCCTAGCAAAACCAACAAAGTAATTTGCTTTGCACTTCTGTGTCCCCTCCTGTCCCCATGGTTATCCTTGACTGGGTGTAGTCTGTTGTGTCTGGATTTTATTAAATCAGGCGAGGTGAGGAAGAGGACCCCACTGGATTTTCTTGTTCACCATGTTGCTTGGCCCACTGCCTACCCATAGATATGATTTGATTTTTCTCTTTTATCCTCTGCACAGTTGGGTAGCATCATCTTAAGAAAAAACCAACAAAACAAACAACAAAATCTCCACAACTCTGAAAATCTGTAGTAAAGAATGGGATCCATAGCTTTATTCAGAACTTGAGACAGAATAAGAAGGGTCATATATAGTTTTCTCTACTGTCATTTTTCAGGCTGTGCTAAAAGGAAATGAAGACCTTTGCTTAGAGGAACATCTTTGAGAAAACAGGAAAAAATAGTTAACTGAATTTTTGATACATTTCTCAGTTTCTAAACTTACAGGCTGAAGTCCCTCCGAGTATTATGTTTGTGTATGTGTAGTCAGGGGTCATAGAAAAGCATTGTTTTCAGCCTTAGGAATAAGCCTTTGTCTCAAGAACCCCCAGAAGTTTGATACCCCAGAAGTTCAGTGTATGAAAGCAGAAGAACAGATACAGTAATGTGATTATCAGTAAAACCATTGTTGAGTATAGCACTTCGCTCCTGCAGCCTCGCTCATTTTGTCCAAATGGCTCAGCAGCACAGAAACAGGAATTCTGAAAACTGCAGCTCAGTTATAAAGCATCTGTTAACACCGAACAATTAATTAACTTAGGAATGACTGTGGTTGGTTTCCCATAGCAAACATGCCCTACACAGACAGACTTTGTATGCGTTGTCTCTGCGGTGCATGAATTTAATTCTCTAAGTTAGGCATGATTCCATTTAATTTCGACACCTACATTTTCATCCAAATCAAGTTACACAGACTACCTCCTTAATTAAAAGAAATTTAATTTTGAGAGTCCTAGCCCTGCCTGAGAGACTCTGGACCTAAACCCTTTCCAGGACCTCACCTGTCCAGAGATGTTGCACAAAATTCCAGGCCATGGCCCAGCAGATGGGGCAGCACTGTAGCCTTTGCCTGCTCTCCAGAAAGGTGTGTGCTTGTCACCTTCCATAAGCTGGCTGTTACTGACACTCTGAGTATTCTGAGACTTCAGTGAAGGAACTGTGCTCGTGCTCTTGTCCCAGCTGCTCCTGCACCTGCCAGTAGCAACTGGATTCCGGTTTACCACCTGGCTTACTGGATTTCGCAAAAGAGAGGTTTCATGCCCACGTGTCTAAAAACTGGGATAGTCTCCTAAAGCTATGAAACAGCTCTAGGATGCCATGAAAGGTGACAAGAGACTGGTTCTTTGTTGTTGGGAGAAGAGAAGCGCATGGTACTTGTTCCTGAACAAGGCATCCAGCTTGCTATGACAGGCAAAAATCTTACTTAGCACAGGTATGTTTTTCATTGCATTATGGATGCAAATAAAGCAAGAACAGCTGAAATACATTATTGTGTATAGTGTCTGCTTGAAATACTTAGGATTTGTTGGTGATGGGTAGCATGCTTGGGAAATGGTATGATTTAGCCACTGTTCAAAGCAATAGACGCATTCAAACTAAGTCAATGCATCTCTCCCTAAAGAAATTTTAAATATGAGGGTATACATAATTATCTATTTTTAATGTGCATGGGGTATCTTCTTGGTTGAGTATTTTACACTCTTCTCTGCTGGTCGGTCTCTACTAGAGCAAGACCATTTTCTGACACTGAAAAAAGAGATTTATATTGACCGACTAATGGCCCATCCAGTGATTAAACTTGCTGATTCTTCTGAAATTCCTAGCTACTAGAAGGAGAAGCCAAAAGTGACAGGAAGTGAAGGAGTGAAGTAACAGAAATACATCTATTAGCAGTAAAAGTATAGACATAATATTCTCACTTTAGTGAGTATAGTAATGGGTGTTTAGTAATGGGTGTTTTTAACGTTAATTTTTCTTTGTGAGAGGATAGGCAGTAGACATTGTCCTGGTTTGAGACAAATTTGGAGGAACGTTCGAAATGAATGTCCTCTGATAGAAGGCAGGTTACAGGCACCCCTCCCCCACCAGATTTGGAAAGAATTTTCCTTGGAGGAAAGTGAAAAAGGAGAAAAAAAAAGTTATTTATTTAACAGGAAGAATGCATACAGGCATGGAAGAATAATAATGCTGAATAAAAAAACCTCTCTGTGGAGAGAACCTGGGTAGATTTCAGAGTCCTTTGTGGGTGTGGCTTTCTCCTCTCCAGAGCTGGGTTTGGCGTGGGCCTCTCCAGGCCTGTGTGTAGGGTCTCTCGATGATGTTCTGGCGTTGCTGAACAGTCCAGGAGAGAAGAAAAAAACCAAAGTCCCCAGGCTCCGTGCTTTAGCTTACGAACAAAAAACTAGCTCAAAAACAAGAGGATGCCATTCTCTTCCTTGCTGCAGAGCCAAGAGCTGGAAAAAGCAGGAAGGTGCTTTCTCTGCTCCCCAGCAGCAGGAACACAAGGGAGTGTATATCTGTGTCCTTGAACACAAAACCGCTCGGGTTTTTTTCTCACTTTCTGTCAGACGCAGCTTAAAGACACAGAAAGGCACTGGATTCATGTCTGGGATAGGGCAGATAGGGAATACAGTATCATACAGATACTGTACTCTCACCCCAAGACAACATCCATGCCTGCTGCTTCTGCAAAAATATGTTTCAATTTATACTCATTTACTGATTATATTAATTTATATTCATGTAAGCAAGTAGAATGTGGCTATTCTGCTTTACTGAGTTGGAACTATATACTGCAATATTAATTTCATCTGTCTCCTGTCTAAGAGACCAAGTGTGAGGCAATCAAGAATCTACCATGAAGTATTTTTATCAGGCACCTTTAATCACATGTGCCTGTTGGGATGTAGCGTGTTGTACAATGTTACTCTCAGAGTACTTGGGTTCATGAGACGCTGCTTTGAATCTGCAGAGAATATTAGGGTAAGGGAAGGAGGGATGAATACTTGTCTTTCCTTAAAGTTCCTCTGTCCAAATTTTTAGCTGTATTTTTATATTAAGAGATTCTGGAATTATGCTTAGGTGTGTCCACAACAGTCTTCTGCACCTTAATTTAATAATCTTTGTTGCAGGAATGTTAATGCTAATCTTGTGACAAGAGTGCCTTCACAAGATTTCAGGTCTGTCTCTACAAGCCTAGAGGTCTGTGAAACAGACTAGGAAAAAAATGGAGACATATATGGGCTAGCACTCCAAATATTCAAGTTTTTCATAGGTAGAAGTCAAAGGCTCAATAAGGTGAGAGCTCAAAGCACAATTATATACTTCTGTGTTTTGAGTCAGGGCAAGATGAAACATTCTTATTCTTTCCAGCAGTAAAATAAGTGAAGTAGGTGACATAGCAAGGAATGCTTAATGGCAGGTGTGTTGTCTCACAGTCTCAACCTGAAACTGTTGGGGAGGAAAAACTAGATGAGATTAAACACTTCACGGTATTGCTTCTACTGGAGCTCTATGGAGGGGACTGGGTAGCTGGGAAACCATGAAGTGTCAGATGAACTGGAGCTGAAAACCAGTGCCAGCTGCTGACAGTGATGTGAATAGTGATTGCTGAACACATGAACTGAGCTCTCTAGTAGCTCTGCTGCTTAAAACTAGGGACTTCTCATGAGGGCCTGCTGTAGAAAGTGCTGTGGTTTTAGCAGAGTGAGCCTGAGGCGTCCTGACTACGCAACATGAGCTACATCATAAGCAGGACTTGGTACACAGGCTAAACAGTGTAGGTGGCTTTGGAGCAGAGATGTTCCTTCATGTTTGGATGTGTCTTCAAAGGCCACTGGTAGCCTGTGTAATTTATGGAAGGGCTTACTTATGTCTAGTTGTGACAGAATTACCATCATTTTGACACTCAGGGTGTCACATCTAGAATGTCTGTCAAGCTTTGGGGAGAATATAAGCAGGCAGATAAATCCAGTCTCCCTCCCCTTTTCTCCCAAGGAAATGTAGGACAAGATTTTTTCAGGTAGAAAAAGGATAAATACTAATATATTGCTCTTAGGTATCACTTTTGAATATAAGGTAATAAGTTAGACTCACTGGTGAAATGAAGAGAATCCTGACTGAACTTAATGACCATCCAAACTGACCTTAGGAAGAATGGGGCAGAAAGAATTTTGCTGAGACTCAGAGCATCGTAATAAGATTTGAGACAGGACTTTCAGGTTTTTATGAATATAAATAGCATTCAAAATTACCACCAAATAGGCTTCAAAAGCCAAACTTCGTGTTAGGAATGTCAGTGATTGTTAGGAGAGGAACAGAGAATAAAACTGAAAACATCATTATAGCACTGAATAAATTCGTGGAGCATCCTCATCTCCAGCTTTTTGTGTGGCTAGGTTTCCTTTGTCACTCCTATCATCAGTCCCTCCATCTCAGGGGAAAAAAAAAAGAGACTGGGAAAGTTGTAGAGAAAAATGACAAATATAATTCAAGGTTTACAACCATTTCTGTATTCAAGTAGACTGAATCTCTGTACTGTAAAAAAGAAACTATGCGGAGGAAATCTGGGATACAGGCTTCTTAAATTGTGGGTATCAAAACAGAATAGTTATTCACTATATCTCCTCATACAAGAACTGGAGATCATTAATAAAGTTCTTGAACAAATGAAAGGCAATGTTTCTTTTTCCTCCTAGCATCTGCAAACTGGGATCTTAGTGCCATGGGTTGATTTGATGCAAAAGTTCACATAAGCCTGAAAAGTGAAAAAAGAATTTGAGAAAGAAAAATCCATCAGGACCTATTAAAGACAAGGTTACTAGATGTAGCTTCGTTCAAATGCCTTAGCTGGAAATACCTAGAAATTAGGAGAGCATTCAAAAGAAGTATAATTCACTATAAACTTGCCTTGTTGTTCCCTTCATTTGTGCCCAGCTGTTGTTACCAAGTGAGAGAGCTACTGGGAAAGGTGGGGTTTTGGTTTGATCCATTTTTCAATCATTCTCACTTAAAAAAAAAATTTAAAAAAATCCAAGGTTCTTGCTTTAGGACATAATTGCTGTTTGTGCTTTTCAGAATCCGCCTGTAAATATCTGATAATGATTGCTGTGGGAAGCAGTCTGCTGAATCCTACCCATTGTCCCTTTCAGCCAGTGCTTTGTATCTCACTGTGCCTATGCATTCCAGTATGTTTCTTTTTTCTTAGTGTAGAATACTTTCATACCTATGGTGTTTTGTGCAATTGTGGGAAGTGCTGGAATTATTAAAAAGATACTGTGAACTCTGAAGTCATACAGGTTCTTAGGGACACAGGTGATACGTCATTAGGAGTATTTTACTGACGGTTTAAATTCCTTTTCCTTTTTTTTATTGACACCTTTATTGTGAAATTGAAATCTAGAGCTACAGATGTTACATCGTCCTACTTAATGCCTTGTGTTGAAGTTCCAATCCTTACCCTATGTTTGCTCTGTTTGTACTGTTCAGGAGAAACAAATGAAGCACTGAATATACCCGAGCATGGGAACACCTCCAAAGGCATTTGTATTATGGTCATAGAAGCAGCAGCGGTGTATTGTACGTGTGGCAGGTCCAAGCCTCCTTTGAACTGCAGCTGCTCTGGGCATCCTACTCTCAAACTAGCTGCTCAGAGACGTCCTTTCAGATGGCCTGAGCAGATCTGTGCTGCGTCCTGCGGAGCTCTGTCGCTGTAGCATTTCCAGCCCCCGACTGGGAGGCAGCCTGTTGGAGAGCACTGCCAGCCTGCTGATTTACGTCATGGCCAGGTTGCTCCAACTAACTGTGGGACACACTTAGAATAAGCTGTACAATGGAATAAGCAGCTTATTTGTCAAGTCATACTAACATTTGATGGTCTCTTTTTAATCACCATAAAGCATTTTACAGAATTCTAGGTAAGCAGATACTCAGCTAGAGGGGATTCTTCTGCCTTCCCCCTCTGCATCCAGTTACGTGCATCTCCCTAACCTTGAAGATGGGGGGAGCAATCTCCTGCTCCTCTGTGATGTCTGGCTGTTTGGAATGGATTTTCTAAATGTCTGTCACAGGCTGTTTTGCACACGAGTGCAAAAAGGCAGGTTAGTGGGAAGTACACAGAATTGGTGACATACTGAGTTGCAAAACAAATGTTGGTTGCTTCAAGGCTGTAGAAGGCAATACATACAAATGTTAATTCATGATGTCGATTCAAATGCTCTCCTCTTAAAAAGCCTTGGGATGCCCTCAGCCATGTGGTTGTCATGTAACAGCACATGGCCCTTTTCATGTAACAACATATGGCCCTTTTTATCTTCTTCATGAGTACTACAATTAATTTGCAGAATTGGGAAATATTTTGCTTGAGTTTCAGATGTGTCCTCCTTTCCTCACTTTTTAATTTAAATAGTTTCATTAGTGTCTGTCTCACCAAGGCCATTCCTTATAATGCAGTTCTCTTTGCTTTTGTGACTTTTCGTTCTTTTGTAGAAGTTGCCACAATGAGGCTTTTGTTCTGTCATTGGAGAATTTCTTATTGTCATAGTTGCTAAACAGGAATAAAGCAGCTATTAGCATTTTCAGATACAGAAGGGTAACCGACACAATTGAAAGAAAACTGATGGTTTTCACCACAGTTTGGGGTACAGCGTTACTGATAAGATGGTATCTAACTTGTCATTTGTCTGAAAAGGGAAAGGAGAGTCTGTTTTTTCCAAACTGAAATGAGTTCCTTGACTCTTAGCCTGATCCACACTCTTCTGGATGATGAAACCTAGAGTTTTTGCAGAGGAGGAAGTATGACATCAGTGGTGTCTAGGACAAGACTCAGTACCTACTGTTACTAGAGAGCAGGCAGCATCACAAACAAGGTCCAGTGCAGAACAGGGATGTCCCCAAGCCAGCCCAAGGATGTTGATGTGGTTGTTTGACAAGCACAGAGGGGCATTGGCATGCTGGTTTGCTTTCACCTTGGGTCAGCCTTACTATCTTCTTAATTTGAGCTGAGAGTGAGCTCTAAATTTGCCTAGATTTAAAAACAAAACTTCTTGGTTGATTTTCATTTTAATATGGCTGCCTATGTTGCTGTTCTTTTCTTATAGTGAATGAAACAGGTGTGGTTAAAATTCAGTTGCTAGCTCACTTATTTGGGGTTGTTCTTTTCATTGCAAGCTCAAGAAAAAAGGTATGGTGGGAATCTGTTCTGAGCTGTCAGCTCAGATTGAGTATGGTCTGTGCAGCTCAGTGCAGCATGCAGTGTTTACTGCAGACAAAAGAGAAGGAAGTATAGTTAATTCCTGCTGCACCATTTTCTGTGAAACCTGAAAAGAATGCTAGGAGGATTTTGATTTTGTTTCTGTTTTTGTAAAAACCATTTCACGTTTCCCAGGGGGTTGTTCCAACAAGCCAGATGTCAGCAGAACCCAGACCAGAACTCAGCCCTGCTTTTGCTAACACCTTGCGGTGCACTGGGAGCCCGGCAGGAAAATCTCAGTCATCCATCCTTAACCCATCCTATTTTGCCACCGTTTCCCCTAAACAGTAGCCCAGCAGAGTCCTGCCCCACGCTGCTCTCGGCTGCAGGCTTTTCAGTCAGCGCCGATAATTAGACTTTGAGATAAGCCATCTGCTCGCTGGCCCCCGGTGGTCCGTGGGCTTGGCAGCGAGCTGCCGAGGCCGGTGACAGGTCTGCCGCAGGAGGGGCCTGGCAGCGACACAGCAGCTGCAGGCCGAGATAGCGAGCGCTGCTGCAATGGAGCACCTACGTGCGGGGGGTGTCAAACACCGCCGGCCGGGAGGAGCCCAGCGTGCGCTAATGACGGGAAGTCGGGCTGGGAGGGCAGAGGCCTCAATTCCGTAACGAATTCGTTATTTCATCACGCTTTTGAGCATCCGAGCAGGGATGGGAAGGCGTGTTTTTGCCCAAGATAATTCTGGCTGATTATAAATGGAGGAGAGCAGGGAAAAACCTGGCTCTTAGATGTTGTTTACTCTGTGGTTTTGGCAGTCTTGTCCCCTTTATTCAGATCAGCACTACCTGAAGCTGCAATGGGATAGATAGCTCAAATTAGCGCCTTATTAGAGGTTTAGAGGTACTAGGCATCTGTATCAGTTTTTGTACTATGATTGAAAGACCTTCCTACCTTTAGAGTCACTTCCAGTTCTTCCTTTTGTTTCTCCTCTTGCCCATCATTTGGTTAGAAATCCCTTCCTTGCTGCAGGCTTCTTTCTGCTGTGACTCTGATGTTGGAGTGCAAAACTATCATCATCATCATCATCATCAGTATTATTATTATTACTATTATTATTATTATTATTATCATCATCATCATCATTATTATTATTCTAGTCTAGTCCAGTTCTTACTGGTGAACAAAGAACCTGTCTTCCTCTTCTTCTTTTTCCTGTTGTGCAGAGAACATCTTGTGTGAACAGAGTGGGATAAATGTTTGGTTTCTTTTCTTTGCAAAAGCAAGCAGCAGCTTAGCTCAAATCAGTCTCTTTCCGCCCGGATAGATTAACAGCAGGATAGCTGCAATTTTTGTTTTATTAGACAGGAAACTTCTTACTTGTAAGGGTAATCCCATGAATTCCAGCTCTGTGGGTTGGCTGGCTTCAAGGGCATCCCAGAGGGTGTAATGGCCTCATTCTGGTCCTAGGAAAAAATGGAAGTCTTTCTATTAACTTAATGGACAGAATCTTAAATCCTAATACTTGGAGACTGATTTCATTTACTTTTCTAGTGATGAGGTGAAATCATCAACAACTGCAAAGAGAGGACTAGGTGCTCACCTCTGCCTTGAAAAAAAAGGAAACAGAAGTGTTGGTATTTTAATTACTTGGGACATACTTCTGATTCTGCAGTGATGGAAACTGTGAAAACCCCCGTGTTCAAAGCAGATGCAGCAGTGACTGCCATATGCAGTGTGGGGGCAGTGTGATGTGAGCAAGTGCCAATCCATCGATTTAATTACAGCTGGGGTCTGATATCCCAAGCAGCAATTTGCCTTTCTGCCTTCCCTGGTGGATGAGATGATACTGGTAGTAAGAGAGGAGAGGGACTCAGGAATAAGCAAAGGATAACAGGGCAAAGAAAAAAAATGAAGGACTATCAGTAGAAACCACATCAGATTAACAAACTTTAATTACATTTAATTTTAATCCTTAACATTTATCTAAAAGGTGATTGAGGGAAGGTTTATTAGGATTCTGTGTCCCTATAGCCCTTCTTTGAAAGAACACTGAACAAGATGATTGCTTGCGTCTCTAATTAGAAGTTTTTCCCCTCTTGATCACCTAAAGTCAAATTCATTTACTCTGCTTGAAACAAGGATTTAATTTGATTTTTTTTTTTTTGCATCAAAAGATGTCTCTCAAACATGATACAGAACCACAGCCTGCTAATCAAGACAGAACCCATTACCAGCCCAGTTTTATGAATATTCACATCAGAGGGCAGCACCAACCTCATTAGGAAGGGTGTTGTAATCATTATTAAACTGTTGGAGTCCATTATGATTCCAAGTGCTGTAATGATGACTGATACCCACTGAGGGCAGCTGAGAAGACTACCAGAGCATAATGACCTCACCTTTTTTTCATAAGCCTATAGGGCTTTTAAAGGCTTTCAGCTTGTGTAGTTTGTATTCTTTTAATCAAGTGCGTGAAAGTGGTCTTAATATCCTTGATTCTCTTGCTCAAGTGATGTAGAGAGAAACACAAGAGCAATTAGGGAATCTGGAGGTTATATTTGGGTGATATGGTAAGTCAGTAATATGAATTGTTTCAGATCTTAGGTCTCTGTTAATGAGTAGATTCTTGTCAGTTGGACTAAAAGCTCAAAATTGATAAGCTGGATCAAGCCCCTTCCGTTCCTTCCTTGTAAAGTGAGAAGACGTACTGCTGCTAAACCCGAGTTTGATCGTTTGGGCAGCAGAACTGCTGTAGTTAATGGACCATCTGCTCTGTCAGCACAAGCCCTTTCTCCACTCCTCTTTTGCTTCCCTGCTCTGAGCATAACATCCACTTGAGGTTAACTGTTGCTACAAACAATTTGCTACCCCTGTCTTGCTTTCTTCAGATCCCTGCTTTAATCAGGCAGAGTGAAAGGAGGTTAGCCTGAATTCTCTGACTCACAATCCCAATCCTGCCTTAGTTATATTTACATAAATTAATTTTGTGCAAATTAGCGTAGTACTGGTGGTTTTATTTTTGACATTTACAATAACCTGGAGGGTGTGTGTAGCTGTTAGTGTACTTTCTGAGCTCAGAAAGAAGTTTCTGATCCCAGCTTTCATGTAATTAGGAAGTAACTGTACCTAACCAAAGAAATTTGTATTATTCTTGCAGTGTCAAGTAGCTGAGATGTCTACTGCTTTTTTTGCATCCTCCAGACAATTTACTATCTTCTTTTAATTATTGTCCTCTGTTCTCCTTGCATCCTAGAGATCACCTTTCAACCCAGTAAGAAGCTCCCTCTGGAGTTCTTTGGGGTCTCTCTTTGCTCAGCCCTGAAGGGTGCTAAACGAGTTCTGGAGGCTGCATGTGCCACCTGTTCCTTCTGCAAGCTGGGACTGGAACCTGGATGTCTCTCACAGTGCATCTGTTTTAATGTGTTTTTAATTGACATTTCTTGCTACAATCTTCTTTTTATAAACTTGAAAGAGACTGTTAATGCAACTGGTGAGGCTGATTGTAAATTACTCTGTAAAAATGATGCTGTAAAAGGGAGACATTATGGGAAACCAATTGTAAATTTCATGCAGGACAGTTATGTGCCACCAAAGAGCATAATCTCTTTCTTTATTCTTCTTCCAACTTGGCTTCCACAGTAAACTGTGAGAGATCTCTCTGACTTGAGAGCTCTCATTCCTTCAGCTCCCCATCCTGTGAAATGCCAGTGAACGTGTCCTAGTTGGTTGTTGGAGCAGTTCATGGCAAAAGTAACATTGGTCTTTGTAGGATAGAAGAGGCAGGAGCTTCAACCAACTCCAGTGTTAATTAAATCTGGTGAGGGGAGTGGAAATCAGGGGTCTTGTAACAAGCAGGGCAGAATCTGCCTTTAATTAATGATATTGCCAAGTGAATTAATTAGAAGATTAGCTCAAATGCTACCTAGAGGTGTCTGTGGAGAAGATTGTCTAGCATTTCAACAAGGGAAACTGCAGTGGGCATTTTACGAAGATTGGGACACATCTCCTTTACAGTGATTTGGCAAAAATGCCAGGTTGTGGAGCAGCCTGCCTCTGGCAGCTGAGAGCATCTCCTAATTAGACTATTTGCACAACACTTGTTGGCAGGAGAACATATCTTATTTAGGATCTTTGGGGATGTCCCTCACGTAAGCCTTTCCAAGATGAGTATTTAGACTAAGTCCTTTATGTTTTTGTCATGTTCTGATTCACCCCAGTTTCCAAATTTTGTTGCTGGTAGCACTAACCATTTATCCAGTAATGTTCAGCAAAGATGGTCTCTCTTCCGAGGTAAACATGGACCTTATGATAGGCAGATTTTAGGCAAACCATTGTTGGATGACAAAGTTATTGTCACTGCTTCCTAGGTGAACTTCCTATTTTGCTGAATGATGCAAGGTCACATTCTTAGGTTGAAGTGTTCCTTCATTATATGGCAATAAGCAACAAGTGGAAAAACTACAATTCAGGCCTTCCATTGTCTTTTGGAATCGTAGTTGTAATTTTATATTTACAAAACAAGTGTAAAAAGCTCATCATTGGTTTGAGAAACAACCATTTCTTTAAACAGAGAATTTCCCTTGCCCTGGATTACATTTCATGTGTCCTTTTAAACAGTTTCATTTCAAATAAGTCTATCTTAATTGATCCCCCGAGAGCCTCTGAGAGGTTCCTTGCTGCACCAGTTTTTGCTCATTAATGCATTTTACTATTAAGAAAGATATGTAAATACCAAGTTTTATTTAAAAGGGCTTCACCTCCATTATTTCACAATAGGCTTGCCATTCCTGCAGATACTTGCTGATGTTAGTTAACAACAATGCCTGTTCTTAATGATCATCTTGCCCTGCAAAATAACTTGCTATACATTGCATGGAATTGAATGAGAAGCAATAGATTGGCTCCAGCAGCTATATCCAGTGCATCAAAGGAAAGCAGACTTTGCTGTTCCCTCAAGGCTTGAATTCTCAGGAGACACTAAAGATGCTGGCTTCCCACCTGCATTGACTTTTGATAGTATTTCAGTACCTGACTCTTTTTATTTTCCTTTAAAAATCTCTCCTTTGGTGATTTGTGCAATCCTGAAACTGGTAGAGAAATTTTGTCCTTATACCTCTCTGAAACTCGAATTACTGACTTTTTAATCACTTGAGTACAGCTGCCATTTATAGCAGCTCATTTTGTTTGGTCGTTGATAGACCCACATAAATCCCTAGCCAGAAGAGTGATGAAAGGTAGAGGTTATGCACCCACCTTCTGAGATATAATTGTATGCAAGACAAATGATAGAAGAGTCTTTGAAAGCAGGTGAAATTAAAGCACTGACACGGTAAGTATAAAGCCTGAAACAGTTTTGTTAGCATCTCTTCAGTATCTATCACAGTTGGTCCTTCTTGCAGCTTGTCCGGTTTTCTCTTTGTTAGGCTTCAGAGGATGACTAATACGCTGCTATTCAGAAAAACGGGGCTTTTATTGGCAGTAGTCCTCTTATGCGGCAGTAATGCTGTTTTTAAGTGATAACATGCATTTTTCACATAAATCTGTGCTGATTTCACTGTGCCTTTTTGATTGTTTTCCACAGAAAGCAAAGTAACCTTATTCCTCCTCTGATAGTTGGTTTTAAATTATTGTTGCTCCACTGACATATAACCCGATGTTTTCAGGAACACCAGGCATCTATTTCTTGTATTGGCTTTAGTGGAATCTGTTGTGTGTATGAGGAGTTGGTCGTTTTTGCTGTCCAAATACACAGCTTGGAGTTCAGCTTTCGGCATCTAGCTTTGGCAACTGTTAAAGATATCCTGAAACTTAGAGTGAGAAGTTTGACCCTACTTAAACAGACGTTTAGCCAGGAATTTTCAAGGGGCTTGTTATTTCCAAAAACTGCAGAAGTGTGACTCTGCCTGTCCCTTTCAGCTGATGGCAAGGATTATGTGACAGTTGGAGTTTGGGACCACGTGTACCTGAAACACTCAGAAAAACAATCCAGTGCATTGCCCATCTCCTGTTTCCAAACCAAATACTGAATCTTCTTTAGGATTGCACAAGCTAGAGGTGTTCTGAAAGTAGACTGTAGAAATTGGCTGTTTTCCTTTTTTTCTTTTTAAGAAGTGACCAGCCCATTTATAAACCTGTTTGAGTAGGAAGAGAATGGTTTGTCATATCCTCTCATGTTTATGGGCTCTTCAAATAATATGTCAGTGGACAATTACTTTTGGACAGATTCTGGCTTTTTGGTGATGCTTTAGATAGAAACACGTGCACATTTTTACACATGTAATTTCACTGTAACTGTTGGAAAATCTGTTTCTGACATATTCTTTCTGACAAACCCCCTAATAGTCATTGTCTTCAGGGATAGGACGCATTCCCCACATATAATTAGCCTGTCTAATTTCAGACTTCACAAGGAAAGCTAAATGAGAGCTTTTCCATCATATTGAAGTTGTCTTCTTGCTTCCAACCCACAATCCAATTTCATATTTCAGGCTTCCTCTGTGAAGTCAAAACTCTCTTCTGAAAGAATAGAAAGGAAGTGCGTAACAAATCAAGAGTAAGTTCACTTTATAATGTCTTATGTTTAAATGCACAGCAGAGTATGTTGTTTTAGTACTTGTCCTTTTATGTTTAACATCTGTGTTATCTGTAACAGCCTCTGAATCCTTTACCATAGTGAAGTTCATGGTGCAGAGGAAACCTCACCCAGCTGGAACTGAGGTAGATTGTTACCTGTGAGAATGGCACATATTTTTGTCTCCCTGTGATACGTATCTTTACATGTGTCTGACATAAATGACCTTGATGCCTTAGGTTTTAACTTTCATATTTTTCAAATCCTGCACTGCCTAGTGTGTAACTCTGAAGTTTCTTGTAGCCTGTTAGCTTCTGCTTTCTCATGCTAGGTAGACATAACAAAGCCTCTCCAGGCTTTGTCTTCAAGGACACTCAGACCGTCCTAGGCCCAAAATGTAAACCAAAGCCTCTAAAAGGGGGGGCAAGCTTGGGGAAACTACATCATTGACTGAATCTTTAATTGGAGAATTAACCCTGATATGCAAATGGACCAAACCTATAAAAGTGTGAAGAACTCGTGACCTGTCGTCCATCTTGGGGTCCATCTTGGCAAGAGCCTCTGGCTCCCCAGGGTGTACCTTGAAGGCCCTTCAAATAAATGCATACCTTTATTCCCTTATTCTGTCTAGTCTCTGTTTTTAGGTGGCCTCTTCAGGCATCAACCTGACCTCACATATACAGGATCTACAGTTACCTCAGTATTCTCAGTTTAATAACCTGCTTCCAGTCACTTTATTTTGCTTACCTTGTCAGCCTAGGCATTAAATTCTTGGGCTTGCTTTCCCCCAAAGATAAATACCTTTGAGAAATTTTAAGGGGCCTTCTCTGAGCACAAGAGGGGCGAATAAAATGTCTGAAGACAGTGGGTTGGGTTTTTCAGAGCTGTGTAGTATCAGTAAAACTGCACGAGTAAGAAGCTGAAATTTATCACGCAAGTACTCCCATGTGACAAGAAGTGATTTTGCATCTTCCAGTGAAGACTGGCTTGATGCTTACAGAATGACTCCTTGAAGACGTTTTACCTGATTTATTGTATGACCTTAGCAAGAAAAGGTGTTCAGCTCAGAAAAAAACATGAAGACAAATACTTTTGATTTGTAGTCTTTATAGTCCAGTAGAAAACAAGCCCTCTGGATCTTGGTGTTATATATGGAGTTTTCTTTCTAGCATACCTTTCTACCACCTGAGCATGCAATGTGAAAAAAAGCCTGAGACTATGGTCCTCCACATTTTTTTATGCTCAAATTTCAGCCAATAGTAGCATTAGCACTGCATGCACAGCCTTGTTGCTTTTCCTTTATGTGAATATATTTGTGCATACTATAATCTAAATGCCTTGTCTCATAGTGCCTCCCAGACAAGCATGCATTTTTGTACAATCCATAAATCCCTTGGATAGTACCTTTTGCATTCCTCCAGTCTTGTCTATTTTTTGCTCCTCTCACTATTGCTATGGTTTAGAGTCTTTATATTTTTTTTTCCTTTATTATCAAATTTGTTATATGCAGAATTCATTATATGCAGAATTCATTATATGCATTATGTGACACGTAGAGAGTAGTAATGAAGTGCATGTGGTTCTTCAGAGGAGCAAGTATTTGTCCAAGTGGTTACAGCTCTGTAAGGTTGGGGCTACAGACCATAAGCTTGAGTTGTACGTATCTTTTTCAAATAATAGCCTTGCCTGCATTCAGTAATTTCCAGAATTACAAGGGCCACAAAAAAGCACTTTTATTGGAAAAAGAATGTTGCCAAAATACATGCATTTGCTTCTAATCCTGGGTATCTGGAATTTTACTAAAAGGTCATTCTTATATGTTTAAGAACCATTGTGGGGATGTTACAGGTTTTAAAACATAGCAATTACAATTTTCTTTTGCTGCCAGGGCATGCACAGTTGGACTTAGAGTATTAAGGTGACTTGGTTTTATAGGCCGTATGGAAAATAGTACCAATAAAACACCTCAGAACTCTTTAAAATAGCCTAAAATAGAGCAGCTTGGTGGATGGGATAAAAAAAATTTGTTTCTATTCTGTTTAAGATGACCAGTATGATTTGTTTGCCACCTCTTTAAATCTTTTCATCATGCCATGCTACATTGTATTTGTTTCATTCAAAACTGTTAGAAATTCCTGGCTGGAATGCAAACACTGGATAGTAAAGAGAGATTATGGGTGATGAATGGATTTAGAGCAACCCAGCTGAGAAGGGCTTGGGGATACTGGTAGATGAAAAAATTAAACATGAGCTGGCAACCTGTGCTTGCAGCCCAGAGAGCCAGTCAAATCCTCATCTGCCTAAAAAAACATGGTCAGCAGGTCAAGGGAGGTGGTTCTTCCTCTCAATTCTGCTCTCGTGACACCTCACCTGGCATGTTGCATCCAGTTTGGGTCCTCAGAACAGGAAGGATGGAACTGTTGGAGCAAGTCCAGAGGGTGGCCACAAAGGGTGATCAGAGGGCTGGAGCACCTCTGCTGTGAAGACAGACTGGGAGAGCTGGGGTTGTTCAGCCTGGAGAAGGCCTTGGGGAGCTGTCACTGCAGCCTTTCGGTATAATAAGAGGGTCTTGTAAGAAAGATGTAGAGAGACGTTTTACCAAGGCCTGTAATGACAAGACAAGGGGGAACTGAAAGAGGGTAGACTTAGATTAGATCTTAGGCAGAAATTCTTTACTCAGAGGGTGGTGAGGCACTTGAACAGGTTGCCCAGAAAAGGATGCTTTATCCCTGGAAGTGTTCAAGGTCAAGTTGCACAGAGCTTCGAGTAACCCAATCCAGTGAAAGATGTCCCTTCTCATGGCAGCAGGGATAAACTAGATGGTCTTCAAAGGTCCCTTCCAATCCAAACTGTTCTCTGATTACACCCAGGGCTCCACAGTGCAGTTAGTTAAATCTCTTTTGTGTTCAGCAAAGGCAGAGGAGAGGCAGCTGGCCAGTTAGAACTCCTTATTCTTGGGAGCCGTGCTCTTGCAGGTGAAAGTCTTTGAGACATCACATCCTGACGAGATACCTACCTTTAGTGGCCATCTCATGGATTGTTCAGTTTAGATACACAGCAGTCGTGCTTGAATTGGAATGATGCAAGCAATGGTGACACAGAGCCCTGTTGCAGTGGTGTGACATGACAGGACAGCCAGCAGTTTCATACGCATTTCTAACAGATTTGTAGTTCAATAGCTAAAACTTCTCAGTCCCTCCAGTGAAGGGTAAGCACTGATGATGAGGTCATGAGTTTTGTTTGTGAAGAAGGGAACATCTGGACACAGTTCAAATTATATTTAATATTGATGGTGAAGGAAAATGGTGCCAGTGCCAAACATGACCTAAAATTCAACCAATTTGAAAAATAAAGCTGTTGTTTCCTATTGTGATTTTTCATTCCTGTCTCCAGCAAAAATGTAGGGGAGGTGGAAGGTGGCAGGTTTTAACTCACATGTTGGCATCATCTAACAGGCTCAGTTGCAGTGGGAGAAAAGTCAAGCTGACCAGGAACCCCCCTTTTACATCAGTAAATGTACGCAGATGTGCAGGTGGGAGGTTACAGCTTTTCTGTTACCAAAGCTCCAGCAGCCAGGTTTGCATCTCACAATTCAGGCACTAAACTAATTTCCAACAGTAGCGGGATTTCAAATTAGAATATGAACATGTGGAAGGGACAAGTGGGCAGGCATTTACATAACTGAATAGTTGAATTTAGCTTGCAGAGCACATCTGCTGGGGCAGTCTGTCCCATGGAGGTGCACCATCAGAAATGTCCTCAAAAAGGTTAGAAAAGGATGTGTGAGACTGCTAAGGACACATCTGTTTTTGTTCTCTTTAACTCAGGTGTTGTGTAGATGGTTTAGTCAGCTGGAGAAGATGAATCTGAAGGGGCCACTTACCTCAGACCAGTTTTCTCAGGAACAGAAAATCTACTTTTTACTGTGCATGTTATCCTGAGAAGAAAGAGATATAAAGGCAACTTTTCCTGTAAATCTTGAAGTCTCAGCATTTTAGTCCAATATCATGGATCAGATTAGCAAACATGGCTGCTCCTACATTAATTAAAATAAGCAGGTGACAAATTGGATTAAAATGCGGAATTTTTAAGTGTAACTGACAACCTTACTGGTGCCCTTGCACTTAATGAAAATAATAGGGGAAACCTAATTGTCATTCAGAGTAGGAATTTGTATGGGGAGAGAGGGGCTGGCAGCTGGTTTGGTTTTTGTTGTTTTTTTTTTTTTTTAATATACCAGAAGGAAGTGTGTCTACCAATTGCCTATCTGTTTCTGGTGGATGTCCTAAAAACCCAGTGTGCTACATCAAAGACAACTGAAGGGGTGGCTGGGAAAGATTGTCTACTTGGTAATGCCAGCTTTTTATGACATTTAGCTACAGCAGAAAACAGATCACAGATCTGAGAGAAAACAGCCTAATGAGAGTATTCAGAGGTATTGAAATAAAGATAATATTGTCTAGGTGGTGACATAAAAGACAACTTTGTGTCTGCAATGGTAATGAGGATGTTTCCACCTTTTAGGCTCCTGACAGACTTTGAAGTAAAGACGGGAAGAAATACAGGCAAAAGGTGGCCAGAATACAGGGTTGGAAAGAGCATAAAATACTGGCAGAAGGAGTTCCAGAAGGTGCTGGAAATGCACCCATCCTGCACTTTGCCCTACATTGTGAAAAATAAATGGTAAAGCTATGGTTTTACCATTTGAAAACTGGCTGATAGTTAGCCCCAAATGGGTGTAGTCTAAATAAAGATCTGAAAGAGACTACAGAAAGCCTTTTATTAACATCCCCATCAGAGCTTTCCCAGGGCTGTTGCAGTGGGTCCGTGAGCACCATCACACACTTTGGTGTTTGTGGCTGTTTGCAGGCACTGCCACACCAGGTCCTGCTGCCTGCTGAGAATTCAGCCAGCAGCAGGGCAGGTTTTGTTTGTCCTCCCATGAGATCCTGCCCATCTGGTTTCTTCTGCCTTGAAGTTCCTGCATGACTTAGCTTGCCATCTTGCAGTGCTCCCTTGCAGCCATCTTTTGAACATGTCTTTCTGTATGGTTAGTCTTGTAAAAACTGTGGTTGATCCATAGCACACAATTGCTTGGAAGCTGTGTTAAATCCTCTCTTTTGGTTAGCAGAATGAAACCTGATAGCTTGACCTAGAAATTGAAAGAAAAGAGGCAGAAGGGAAAGGATAGCTAATGGATTAACTCCACAGAGCAGCTGAGATAAAGGTTCCATGTTTCATTCTGCTGCTGTTTCAACAAAAAGAGGTTTTTCTTTAAGTGTCTGCTTTAACCCATGTGGATGAATCTCTGCTAGTTGGTGACCCAGGAGAGCAAAGAACTTTCATCTGCACTAAAGGACTGCACAGGTCCTTTTTCTTCCCTTGCAAACTTATTTTAAAAATACAGTTCCATTTCTTTTTAGTGAGAATAGTTAAATGCCAAAGGTGAGAGGCTAAAAAGACAGAGGGAAACAACAGAGGGAAAATGTTTTCTGGTTAGCCTAATGGAGAACACGGTTAGAAAAGATGTTGCACATGGCAGGGACCACGAGGGGAGGTGCCTCTGCTGCCAGTGAGAGAAAGAGCAATTCAATGACCAAATCTTCGTTATAGTTTAAAAATAAAATGTACAGTTATCACTGGGTTTCTGAAAACTCATAATGCTTCTTTGTATTTTGTGGGAGTCTTGTGGTTGATTAAGCAGTGGTCTAATTTCCATATTATTCTGAAGGATTCTAAAAAAACCCAAAAACCTAGTGTTTATTTACTGCCTTGCAGGTGGCAAAGGTCTGCACATTTTCTTTAGACAAGCCTGTTCCCTATTAAGAAGATGCTGGTCATTGACATTTAACATCTGTGTCCAATAGAGAGCACATAGTTCTCTGAGGGAGCTTAGGTTCAGGAATGAGGCAGGGACCTAAAATTGGTTGTGCTCCACTGAGACATTCATATTTACTGGTGTCTGAGAGATGCTTAAAGGGCTTGCCTGATAAATTATTCTACTGTCTTGCTTGACTCTGTGGCTGAACATTGGAAAGACTGCATTTTGCCGTTAAATGAAAAATACAGGGACAAGAAGATGTCTGTCTCCCTGGTCTGCCTGTGTGATGGCTTTGCTGGCACCATCCATCTTGCAAAGCTGTGCACTTTTTAGTGACCTAAGAGATAAACTCTGTGCCGTGCAGTGTACCCTGCTTCTGTTCAGCTGTAAAACGATCATTAAAAGAGCTCTGACCTTTCAGTTTCTTTCCTTATGTAGTTTCTGGTGTGATCTAACAACAGTAAAGTGACAGCCGTGGAGTCGGTAGTTCCCCAAATAATTTTCTTCTGTTCATTGAGAAACACTGCTCCCCAGCCAAAAAACTCACAACACAGTTTTAAATAGATTTTACATACAATTTTATTTTTATTTAAAAAGCAACAGTTTCTCTTTGCTTGGGATTTGATACATTCAGATCCATGGGATATAGTTATTTGTAAATTTTTTTTTTTCACTCCTGGAATTTTAAAACTGTGATTTGATTCTTTTGTAGTTTATAAACTTGGAATTTTTTTTTTTCTTCTGAGAACCTTTTTATTTTACTCATGTAATTTTAATCTTTTCAAGTCAAAGGGCAGTTCAGGTACGTGCTCTCTCTTTGCATTTAGACAGTGTTTGAGGTGCAGGTCTGCAATTTATCAGAGAACAGATGTGACACCTGAGCTGCTTGGCCCTGCAAGTAATACTGATTACCTGGACACTCAGAAGGTTGAACTGCCTTGTCTCCCTTAAGCGAGTGTTCCAGTGAGGGTGTCCAGGGTCATCTTGCACTTATGGTTTCTCTTTGGAATCAGGGAGGGAGTCCTGGAGTGAATGTCCTTATATTTGACCAATTAACTGAAGGTTTTTAAGTTTCAGTAATTGTCTCTTTGGAGGAATGCACATCAGTTAAAGAGCTATGTTATCATCCAGAACAGCTGGGCTACACAGCTAAACAAGTCATCTAGTAAGGGAAGATCACAGGAAGATTCTGAACATGAGAAGTGCCACCTGAAGCAGGGACTAAACAGGTTGTACATTGAAAAATGGAGGGTTTAGCCTCACACATGTACAGAAATGATCTTCAGTGCTGTGGATGATTCTTTATCTGTACATTGACAGAGTTTCCAAATCATGGCATAGCTTAAGATGGGACTTCCAGTTTTTCTTGTGCCATGACTTGTTGCTCTATACTTGTCAAGCAGAATATAAAACCTCAGAATGTTAGAGTACAGATATGGAGAAATTAAATAATACATTTATACTCTTATCACATCATAACTCCCAGTGTCTGTACTGCACACTTTGAGATAGACTTATGACAAGAATAAATTCTGGTCTTCAGCTGGTTGATGATGCACTTCCTGATCCTTAAGTGAGAGTGAAGGCTTGAGACAAAAGACGTTAGTTCTGTAATAGTAGTTAAAATATATATACACTTCAAAGAATTGCAGTTAGGCATTTGAGACCTTCACTTGTGGTCTGTGGACAGGACAAAGTCTTAGCATGAAAAGAAAAAAGATTCAGGAATTTCAGACCCCAGACATGGGTGAGAATGGAATCTGTTTGTAGCCTTTGAACCCAGGTTCTGAGGTTGCCATAATAGTGAGATGCTGCAGTTGCAGATCTTATATAAAAAATAAAAATGCACATCATTTAGATTTTTGTTCTTAATGATCACACACTCAAGCTATTTTTTTTCATACTCCAGATGAGATTCTTCTCTCATCATGCAACTCTGGGAGCTTAAGCTTTATACAGAATGCTAATACAGAATGCAAGCTTTGTGACAAAACCCAAAATACTGACAGTGCTATGAGTATAAGGCTAAGTTGCTTCAGATTATAAACATAATGAATTTGCAAGACCTGTGATGACTTTCAAGAAATCTTTTGTTGTTCTGTTTTTTTGAAGAAGATGTATGAAAATCATCTGAGAGCAAACAGCATGTAGAATGGCACAGGAGGGAGTTTTTCATCACTGTTGTATATATCATTTAGCACAACCTTGAGTTCTGTCAGACTTAAATGGCAAGTTCACTGTTAATTTCGAAGTTTAAAGTGTTCTTTAATCTTTCCCTTACTTTGCTCACTCGTAAATAGCATTATGGTTTTCAGTGCTCAATTCCAGGATTCCCACCTTTGCTATCAGGCTGTCCTTGATAGGTGGTGGAAGAATCCATCTTGCTAAAGGTTCAAGAGGTCTGTCTCAGGAAACAAGGCCCATAAAATACTGCTTAGCAGAAGGTCTATTGGCAGTGTGGAGCCTGAACATATATTTGGTAAGTGCCTGGATGTCAGAACCAAAGAAAGAAATGAAAATAAAGAAAATAAATACCCAGTACTACTAAACACTTGCCAGTGCACTGAGTAGAAGAAAGAAAATCATAAAAGGAACCACTTTTTACTAGTGAGTTTTCTTAAGAAGAATTATTTCTTACTCTTTGAAATATGCTCATGGTATTTTCACTTTCTAACTAAATAGAAAAGAATGTTTTGTGAGAGGTGCTTGCATTCAACCCTTCTTCCCCTACAGCTTTCATGCTGATAAGCTGCAGAGATCCCAGAAGCAGTTTTCTATATGACTGTGACAGGTTTGTTAGTAGATTATGTGATCAAGGTGGATCTATAAAGGGATTTTGTATGTTTGGGGCTTGTGAGAGATTTTGAGTTTCAAACTCAGTACAGTTAATTATTCCCAGAAGAGATGAAAGTTTGGCAAAAATAAGGGAAATCTCCCTTTGTAAATCACCGGGCCTGATCCCTCACAATCTAATATAGGTGAAAGAGATAGGTAGTACTGACCTTTTCAGTCCTGGAATTACAATCTGCTTGGCTAGCTTTGGTGATAATTCAGCAATTCTGTCTAGGAAGTGGCTCTAGAGCCCAGGCTGCATGTTTGGCTGAATTCCAGTCTAGATAATATTCAGATTGGTAAACTAGAGATTGAAATTTCCACTGCTAATATGCTGAGCTGGCCATCTTGTTTTATTATATTGTTTAACAGCATGTTGCCCCGTTGACCAAGCCCATGTCGAACTTGAATGGATGCTCACAAAAGATGCTATGTCACCCTCTTCTCAGAAGCCACTGGAATTTCACGATGCCTGTATGACTTTCAACTGATACTCTCCCACACAGACACTCACTCACAAGGGTGTAACACCTTTGTTGTTGTACTAAAAAATTCTCGTAGTATTTTTAATGATTTTTTGCTTCACATTGTCTGTATTAGACATGCATGTTCTGTATGGGGACCATAGGACTGAAACTGTTGTCTTTTTCATGGGATCAGTGTAGGTTACTGGTTTTGGAGCTATTTTGCAAATGCAGTTTTTGTGAACTTTGGTTTATTTTTTGTTAATACAGAATACCAAAAAGCAAAAGTAGCTTGTCAGCAGTTGATAATTCTCCTAACTTTTAAGGGCATAGGAAAGATACTGAGGACGGTCACTGTGCTGCTCTGATTTATGTTACACCTTCAGCAGAGGTGGTTCACTTCCTTGCTACCCATCACCATGCTTCCTTGAAGGCAGGAGAACCAAATAAGTATGTCTGTTCTGGACTCGCCACCATTGGGGCAGAATGTCAGCCTTGGACCAGCGATCTAATACCTGATTTAGTTTAATCCTGGGATTGCCTATCAAGTCTCATCAAAGGTTGTCTATTCTGCCTTTATATGAGGAGCCACTATCAGCAGCATAAAAGCTTGTTTAAAAAGATGATGATAGAAAGTGAGATTCCCCTGCTGCTGCATCTGTAGCAGGGTCACATGTACTGGAAGGCACAGGGAAGCTGAAGAGATCTTCTCAACCTTCTGAAAGATGCAGCAGTGTTAATTTAGTCTGTTATTATATAAGATGTACCACTCCGTGTAAGCAGATGCAGGTAGAGTCACTGCTAAAAATAGTTGCTGGTAAAATACTCATCATTTTTTCATGTGTCAATTATATTTGTGAATAGCCTTAATTTCCCTTATCTGTGTCACCTGGCCCATATTGCAAGGTCTCAGCTTGAAGGGCCATTTAAGGTCTTTGTGTTTTAAGAGTCCCAGGATATGGAAGAGTTGTTCCAGCCATTTATCTTTCTGCCAAGTCAGCAGCTGTTCAGCTCCCTCCTGTCCAGCTCCCTCAGCCCCTTTGTGCTGCCCACCTGCGTGGGGCAGCACTGGGGCAGTGCAATGGGAGCCGAGGGGAAAGAGGGCAAGACAATGAGTCCTGGCTGGAAACTGCAGAGGAAGGCATGGTACTTTTGATGGAGCAAAATAATACCTTCCACAAAAAGAATCGCTAAATTAAGTGGACATTTTATTAGGTATTTGTCCAGTAAAGAGCCCGTGGGACCATAGAGAGTTCTTCAGAATAGTGTTTGGACTCTGCAGAAGTTTGAACATGGCCCAGTTAGACTGGCTTGCTGGTTTTAGGCTGTCTTTATGTTGATGGGGCCTATTTTTTTTCCTAATCCTGATGATTCTACAGAAGATCATTAATCTCATTTATGTATATAGCCAACCTCTACTTTGATTAATTGTACTTTGAGGAGAGAGGTTGAGCTTTGAGGAGGCCTCGTCCGAGCTGACCGATTCCTTGGCTGTGTAGTTCCATACTGCAGGCTGCCAGTTCAGCTCCAGCCATGCCTCTCTTTGCAGTCAGCAGCTTTGTCAGCAGTGCTGACTTGCTTGTGCTATCTGGGGGCACCAGCTGGAGTTGTTTGGAAATGCTGTCTGTGAAATAAGTCACGAGGTATTTTCTTTCTTAGCATGAATTTAGTTTTCAGGGCAGTGACCATTTCCGAAATTATGTCAGTTTGTCTGTCATGCAAAAGTTCTCTTTTGCCTGAGACTTCCTAAGCTTTATGATGATTATTTCTGGATTTGGGAGTTACAGTCATAACAGTTCTTCAGGCCAACTAGCTTTGCTCTTGCATAAATTTTGTGGTACTTTCTGTTTGCTGGTTTGCAAGAAAATTTCTGTTATGTAAAATGTAAGGCTTCCATGTTGGGATGAAATATAATTGTTCTCAAAAGTGCAGATTATAGTGTGGGAAAGCAGCCAATTCCTGATTGAAAATAATTTCATACTACTGCATGTAAGCTTGACTCAATTTACATAAGGTCACTGTTTTATCTGTCAATGTTTGTCACAAACTCAGGAGATGATGTAGTTTATATGAAATGGAACAGGTTTTATATGTTGGTGGTGGTGGGTTTGGGACTTATGCATTTTTGTTTGTGGCTTTGTTTGTTTTAAGTAAACACATCCTACTGATGGCAAACAGGGTTTAGAGTGTCTTCTTATTAAGGACAGCTATAGTGCTGTCTGTTCTCAGCTTTTATGTTAAACACTGACAACTGTGAAGCAGATTCCTTGTTTTCAGGAGATGAAGCTCAGCTTTGGGCTCTACTAGGACCATCCTGGTCAGGTCTACCATGTAGGTATGTAATTATGTGTATACAGTTGTGTATGCACATAGCTGTTTGTAACCAGAGCAGTGCTCACATGAGGAAAGATTTGCTGTTAGAGCTGCTTTCAGAAGGAGCTTGAAGAATTTCTGCTTCCTGTGATAAAGCAATTTCTAAATTTCACTGGGTATTTTAGCTGTGATTTGACTCTGTTAAGATAATGTCTCCAGTCAACTTTGCCTCTGACAGGAGTAATTTCTGCTCCCAACCATTCATTCCCTTGCTCATCTCTCTTGTTAATGTACAAGTTTGTGCAGCTTTGTGGTAAATCAGATTGAGGAGCTGACATGGGGTTTTTGGTCAGGGCAGCCTAAGGGTAATAAGAAGAGGCTGGGGTAGGGAGGCAGGACTGCTTTTAGCAGCAGTGTCGGCTTATGGCAGCTTTGCCCATTAGTGATACTGCAGCCAGAGGCACTGGGATTTTTCAGAAAGGAACCATCAGTCATTTCCTGAAACTGACTTTTGCAAACCAGTATAGGCTTGATGTGGTGTGTGTTGAATAAAAAAAATGATACAAATCCAAGGAACCAGTTTCCACTTGATAATACTCTGGATGGATTAAGTATACGTTTGACCTTTTAATTTGCCCTGTGCACGTTTGCCTTCAATGTGTGTGTGTGCCTGCTTCAGCACCAAGAGATTATAAACTTAGCTTGTTTCAGGCTCCTTAGTTCTGCTCTGAATCATGTCAGCCATGGGCATGACACAGCTGTAATTCCATTCTGGGGCTGAAGAATATCAAGTCTTTTGCTCAGGGAGAGCCTCCAGATTCACTAGTCATCTGCCAGGTAACCAGTCTGGGAGGAACTGAGGGCCCATGTCCTGGCAATTGCTTTTTATGAGGATAATGATTATGTTCAAGAGGATAGAATGTACATAAGATGACAGAGAGAGACCTTTTTCCGCTTTACTTGTTAAGATGCTGGATTGCAGCTGGAAGTAAGTGATAAGGAACATAGCAGAGCTGGAAATGAGCACTGACCATCTTGCCTTCTTTCAAGTGTGTTGTGCCCTCTTGAGACATCAGGGAGCTTTCTGGTTTCTAAAGACCAGTAAATGGCTGATTAGTGAGCAGAAAGGAGCTGTAAATCCTTCCAAAAACATACTTTGCATTTTTATTAAGTAAAAAGTCCCCTTGAATGATGTATGACCAAATGTGTTTGTATTTCCTATCAACTAAGCTAATTGATACAACTCACTGTACAGAAAAGCTTATTTTCTGCATTTCATTGCTTTATCTTAGTCTCTATAAGCTAGAAAAACATATCCTTCTTGGAAACTGGCAGTGACCTTCAGGGCAAATAAATTACAAAAGTTTTTAAGCAGAAATAAGCATGTAGTTTCATTGTTCTCTGGCCTTTTTCCACAGCTAACCTAGATGCCATCTAATGTTGCCCACCAATAGAGCATGGATGGTTTGCTTGTTCGTTGCTTTTGAACTGAGGAAAGCCTTAGGAAACCAAATTAACTTCATTCAGTGTCAGGTGTCAATACAGTCATGAATGTGATCACCAAAAATAATGAATACAGCAGAAATAGGTAGCAGCCATAAATGTTCTCCAGTTTCTTCACAACCCCTGTTCATGCTGTCAACTTCGTTTGAGATGAGGAAATAAGGTGGACTGGAATTCCAGTGCTACCAGGGAAACCTGAAGCAAAATCTATGGATAATATCCCTGACTGACTTGAGGACTATGCTAACCTGCCCCTACTCTTCTTCACTGTGAGTACTTTTTAAAATCTTTCCTATTTTCAAGTGAAATAATGTAAGCAGCTAGAGAGCAATCTGAATCCAGGCTTTTCTTATATGGTTGCTTTAACAAAATGTATATTTTCATTAATCAAATACAAATGCAATTAATTTTATTGAATTACTTAATTAGAATGAAGAGAATTCTGTGGAGAAAATGGAACTAATGAACTTGATGCTATTTAAGCATCTGGAATTGAGGTAATCTTTAATTTCAGTGCACATAACAAAAGTAATTTGGGTTCAATTAATTCTCTGTTTTCTAGACTGTACCTTTAAAATTCTTAGCAGCTGGCAGAAGGAAAATGGTTCATTGCCTTATCTTTCCTTTTGCTTTCTCTGCTTTAGTTGAATTTGGGAGGGTTAAGGTTGCTCCAGTGGCAAGTGATTAGCTTGTCACTGTGCTTTTTTTTATCATTACTTGCCTGTCATTTTCAATCCTCTTCCCTAATTCTTTTCTATATAACATCTTATATGCATTTCTTCTATCATCTGGGCATCCTCTGCCTCTCCTTTTCTCTCCTTATTGATTTTTTAGCTTTCCTTTCGAGTGTGCTTATTACTAGCCTGTGCTGTTGTAAGTATGCATGCTGCTTAGTTTTCCATGGCTTAGAGAGACTTGGCTAGCACCTTGTTAAATAGTCGGTGACTATTCCTTGCAGACAGACTACGTGCTAACTATGAGAAAGGATCTCTGTGCTCAGCTGTACAGTCACCAGTATCAGCATAGCTCCTTACTTTGCCTTGCATTAACCGAGTAGTTCTATCTCCTTTTTGTGAATTTACTGACTGACATGCTACAAAATGTCTCTTCCCTTTCTCTGTTTTTTTTCATCTCGTATCTGGGTGTGTTGGGATACACAAGAGATTCAGTGTGAGATAGGGTTGTGTTCGTGCTTGGATGCTGTAATTACCTGTGTAAATCTGAACTGCTCTTTCAGCTGAATCACTGCATTCAAGTGTTGTTTTCTGCTGTGCCAAAAAGCTGTGTATCTGGGCCTGCTTTTTTTTCCCTTCCTTTTTCAATCCATGGCACAACAGGTAGGACAGCCTATTTGTTTTATGTTCTCAAGACAGGCATATGTACAATCAATTCCCCAAGACAAGATGCTGGGTCCTACATTGCTTTGAAGCAATCCTGATTTTCAGTTTCCATTCAGTATACACGACATTCACTTAAGTTTTAGTGTAGTGAAAAGCAGCGGGGCTGTGTATCTAGTAACACTGTTCTGTTCTCTCACCAACTGCTTTCCCCCAAAAGAAAGGAAAAGAGAATGGAGGCAGGGGAAGGGAAGCCATAGACTTTTCCATCAATAAAATGATACTGTTTATCTGGGTTTAATACGCTGTTAAGGAAAGGATCTGATGGTAGTGCTTGGTTTGGAGATTTTAGTCCAGTAGTCCCTAGGACAGATGAATCTTCACTTGCTTTTTTTGGCAGAATGCTTCGTATGTGTGACTGAGTGAGAAAAGAAGTAGCTGGAACTTTAGATTGCTCAATGAGACAGCTAGGAAAAGTATGGTTGCAAATCTGTGCTGATTTGTTCATGGGTTTTTTTTCTCTCAGCATGAAAACAGAAGTTACTTCCAGTTTTTTTTTCATCAGGGTAAAAACAGAGGAACTAAACTAAAACTTTGTTTCCTCCTTCTTTTTTTTTTTTAATTTTGTTTTCCTATGCCACAGCCTTTTATTTCTCTCTCTTACAGTAGCTAGCTGTAGCTCCAAAATGCCACTTCTAGTGCACACTGCCTGCGACTGGGATTGAAAGAAGAAAAACTGAAGTTTTGCAAAATGAAGCACCACATCAGCAACATCAGCAGATTCGTGGTCTGCCCTGTTCCTCCCCTACTCCTCCTGACCCAACATTATGTCTTCCTTCAAAGGCTGTCTTTGATTAATTCATCATCTGAAGTGTTAATCAGCTGTGAATGCTCAGAGACACCTGGAAGGAGTGGTAGGTCCCTTTGAAGAAGTGCTGGCTGCTGTGTTTGGAAGTAGCCTGTGCAGGATAACCTCTGCTGAAAGCCAGCATGATCTATAGCTCATCCATGGATGTGAGTGTCAGTACACCTGCTCATTATCCAGACACCATTGCAGTAGAAAATGTGGCTTGAAGATGGAGGAGAGAACTTTGTGTGAAAGGAGTCTGTGCTGCCTGGCGTGGTAGTTGGTCCTACTCACCAGCTCATCACCACGTTGTTGTGAGGTGCATCCACACTTCACATTTATTGTGTCAATGGTGATGACATTAATCTGATTCTTTGATGAGCAGACTAGAAAAATCACTGGAAGGAGAAAAAGAAAATGCAAAGTGTTATTTGGAAGGGAGGGATGGAAGGTAAAGGAGAGGCCCACAGCTGTGTAGTTTGACAGGTCTTCACTGGGTACTGGGGTTTACTTAACGCTTTTACTCTCTCTGTTGAGGTTGATTAGAACTTAAGGAAACTCTTTACTGAAGACAGTTGATCTCGCATTTCAGTGTGGTTGGTGCCAGGTGATACTTTCTTTCCAATCCCAGGAGATTTTCAAACATTATAAGACACTAGAAGACAGTTTGTTTCACTGACTTTTCACTAGGCTGAGATTATAGGAACTCCTGAAGTAGGTCTTTGAGGCAGTGGAAAATCTCATTTTCCTTACTACAGCTAAGACATCTCCCCCTCCTCCTTCCCTCTGCCAAGGTTTGGAAGAAAAGGCTGTGGTACAGTGAGGAGTGTTACACTCAAAACGTTTATTCTTGAAATATGATGGGCTCTATATATTTAAGACTTTACAGAAGGCTTTGTTAAATCTTCTCTGTGTGTTTTGCATACCTTCCCTGCAGGGCAAGAGCACCCTGCTGCTACAACCATAGCTAATGGGCCTCTAGTGTGGATATTAGCCCTGAAAAATTGTACTGTCAAAGTGGCGTGGTTGGAGTTGTTTGGTCTGGGATAACTTAATACATGTGAGGCTGAAAATAATAGTAAGCCTGGCTCTGGGTGCAGCCAGATTGTCTGAGATTCAAACTGTATGTTCAGAATAAGATCTTTGAACTGTGTTTTTCTAATAATAATTTTTATAGACTGTGTGGCTAAGGGGAAAATCAGAACGTGAGTGCCAGATGAGAGAAACAGGGTGGTTCAGGTGGCGTCTCATCTGTTTCTTCTGCTGACTGAGAAGGGGTAGTTTCAGAGATGGATCCACTCAGTTGTTCTCTAAACATTTTAAAGTTTCTTTCAGGCTCTTGCTGTCAGGGAGAGCTACTTGTAACCCAGAATCACAATGACAGTGCCTTGCAAGGATTTGTTTAGTAAAAATAAAGAAATGCAATATATCAGAATTCCTACAGAAATACTACAGTGTTGTCTTTATATTAGATGTGCATAGATGTCCATTTGTAAGAAGAAGTAAACAAAGGAGATAATTTTTGGCATCCTCCAGACTTCTTCATATTTGTTTTAGGTACTTTAGACTTAACATGGGAAGAGGGAGTGAGACAGTTTCATCCCATGTCCGTTCCAATTTTGGCCATTTTGCTGACACAGCTAAGAGGAGGGTAGTTATGAATTGTTGCTGCAACTGCATAACTTGTAAGTCAAAGACACCCCATGAAGAGATTATGCTACAATGTCTTCATATGTATTGAAGAGGTGGTTCTGCCGTACATTACTTTCTCATTTAGTGTGCTGCCTGCACTGCATGCAGGAATCTGTAATCTTCTGCAGTCAATTCCTTATCTTGAAGATTGTAGGGCACACTGAAAACAGAAAAAATGTCCAGTAAACAGAGCACAGGACTGATAGTCAAGTGAAACAAACCCAATTTCAGCTCTGCTACTGATTCATTGTAAATTTTGGCACATCACTTAATTTTTGTGTCTCAGTTTCGATACCTTTAAATGCCATGAGTCCCTAGAAATAACTTTGGAATAAAAATGTTTAGTGCTTTCTCACAAGGGAACCTCCATGTCACAACTGTATGAGACCCAGTTTTTAGATTACTGCTGCACAGCTGTATGAGAGTCCCTGCATTGGCAGAAACTAAATTTGTCAGCTGCTGAGAGCTCCTTTGAAGGTCATCCTGTCCTGAGTATTTACTGGGTTCTGTTAAAATTTTGTCTGTCAAGAAATCTCCTGACTCCTATTGCTCTGTAAACAGCACTTTGAAAGCTGGAAGTTTTTTTTCAAAAGTGCTCTGCTCCCTGTGCTGCCTGGTCTCCCTCTCCACCTACTTCAGGCTCTTCTCTCTCTCTCACTCTCAGTCTTTGTGCTTCTGGTATTGCTGGCTGAATCTTGCACAGCCTTCTCTCCATCCCTTCTAACTCTTATTAAATGCAGTTTATCTCTCTGCTGTTAAGTAGTCTATTGATTCACTTTGGAGTTTATTAGATTATCGCTGTCTGGGTTTTGAATTTTTTTAAGTGTTTTTTCAGACGTGTACGTGTGCACATATGAAAATAAATCAATGAGCAGGGACAATGCACAATTATTTACACAGCTACAGCCACCACTCTAATGTAATATTATCATTTAAATGCTTGCTGAGTATTCAGTCAGTGAAGGTCTGTGCTGCATGCTCCACAGTGCTGGAGCCCTAAGGTAATGTTTTTCATAGCTGTTTATTACTAAATACTCTTGATGGAAATACAAATACTACCAAAGCTCCATATGTGGTTTCAAGTACTGGGGGGCCTGTATTGTTTCAAAAATGGCACTAAAACTTTAAATTGTGTCTGAAAAAGAAACTGAGATGCAGTGGCACTGTTCAGGAGAAAAGAGTGATAAAACCAAGTAGAAAATTGATCTGCAAAGCCTGTAAGTTTATTTGTAAAATTCCCCTCTAGCAGAAGCTTAGACACTTGACTGAAAATATGCTGCCAGTGCTGAGGTTAACCCTTAGCAGCCCAGAGTAGTTTACATCACCTATTCCTTCCTAGGGAGAACTTTACTGTTACCTTTGCATGATTTCTCTGGTAAGGGAGGGCAAAGAATTCATCCCATCAGTGCCTTACAGTTGTGTCTCTGAAACATTTTGTTTTATGATTTATGGTTTGCATTTGTTTAAGTTTGAAAATGCACTGCATCATTTTATATTGTGGTGGAGCTGTGTCATGCCCAATGGGGTTATATTTTTCATTGCGCTGGCAGGGCTCAGACTTCCTCTGCTGGATCAGTTTCAGTTTCACCAGCTGGTGGGGATAGCGACAGGAATTTGGGGATTACAGATGTTCATGCAGCCAAAAAGGAAACAAGCCAAATTTAAAGGCACATTGTTAATTCTACCCCAGGGGCTTGGCTTTTATTTTCCTGAAGATATGAAGACCTCAAAAGACATTTTAGTGTTGTAGTTCATCACTCCCTCCATTTCTTCGTAATATATCCTCCATTAGGGAAGAGTTCATTTAAAGATTTTCAGCTCACCAGAATGACGTAGTTGCATGAGAAAAGACTCCATCTCTTCATGCAAAACCTCCAGTTTACTGTGGGTGTGTTTGGACAGGCACAAGCCTCAATTTAGCACTTAAACACATACCAAAACTCTGCTATGGTGACTGAATATTACATTTAGAATCACAGAATGTGCTGAGTTGGAAGGGACTCACAGGAATCACTGAGTCCAACTCCTGGCCCTGCACAGGATCATCCCCAGAAGTCACACCATGTGCCCAAGTGTATTGTCCAAACACCTCTTGAATTCTGTCAGGCTTGGTGCTGTGACCAGTTCTCTGGGGAGCTGTTCCAGTGCCCAGCCACCCTCTGGGTGAAAAACCTTTTCCTAATATCCAACTCATTAGTGATCAGTTGCAAGCCTGATGTAAACCCATTCAATATCACTCTTTGTGCTCAACCTGTGAGCCATTCCTTACCCATCACATGATGTGTTTGTCCAGCCATGTATTGGACATTCTGTCCAGAAGGGTACTGTGTCACTCACAGTATCCCTGGGGACATTTGGGGCCACAATCTTGTGGAGGAAAAAGTGTAAGTATACACACAGGCATGTATGCTAAAAGGAAGAGATTTCATATCCAGTATTAAAATTGACACAAAGCCATTGATGTGGATTCACAGGGGGTTTTTTTAGGGTAAAGTCTCTTTCAAAGAGCTTCTTGTTTGTCACCTGATTTTTTAACTGATTTTTCTTTCTTCGCTGAACAATTCCTTTTTCAGTTCCCATTTCAGTGGGGTGTTTTCTTTCTGTGGCACAGCCATTGGTGTGGCACAATCAGAGCTCCTCTGTTTCATTCTTGTGCTAAAGGCTTCCTTCAGCCTAGCTTTATTTTACCATCAAAGGCTGATGAAAAGAAACTCTGTTGCTTCCCTGCTTATATTTGACAAGCTCCACTGTAAGGTTCTCCTGGAGTTAAAAACACATAGTCCTATTCTATACCAGATTTTTTCTGCTGCCATATATACTGGTGTGTATTGTTTTTAGTATGGTTCTGCAGCCAGTGCTCTCCTGCACAGCCTCATATGTTCATTTCATTGTCACTTACCTGTGGTTTTGTTGCTACAAAACCAAGGGCAAATTGTTGATGTTATCCAAAATAGATTGCATTGCCAGAGGTGTGCAGGGTTTAATTTCAAGTGTTAAGAATTTCTATTCCGTGCACCGTGCATCTCTCTGCTGCTCCCCTTTTCTGCACCTGCTTTGCTGGAGCAGTTTCCATAGCAATAACCTCTTCAAGTTTTCCAGAGGTGTTACAGGAATGATTTTCTATCTCCTCCTCCTCAACAATTCAGGAAAATGGAGCTTATTAGAGATACTTTTTTGTCCTCTGTGCCTTGATAGAGCCTGGCAGGGGCACTCTGCAATCCTGGGTAAAGCTCTCTGCAGCACACAACTGCTTATCCAAGATGAGGACCCCAGCTGGGCTGCCCACTGCTGCAATTTGCTTGACCTAATATAGGTTGTCTTCCCTCCTCTCTTGACTCAGGCAGCAGTATTCTTATGGAAAGAAGGAGCAGGACAAATGTTTAAAAAAAAAAAAAAGAAAGAAAGAAAGTCTTCCAAAAGTGGTGAAAAACTGTTACAGGTCCTAAAGACTGAGAGCCAATAATTCAAGTTTCCATCACGTTTCATTCTTCTGCCAGGCATGTGTGGTACTATACAACTGTTCAACTTGCAGCTCAGTAGCATATGGGAAAATATAAATCCCTAGAGAAGGAAAGCATTAAGCAGCTGCCTGGAATCCCTCAGGAGCCTAACAAAAGGGGATGTTGGATATTAACATGGGATATTCAGTTATTATCTTAAGGTTGTGGTTTGAAAGTGAGACGTAGATGATGAACTCTTTTTCAGAGTGGCAAAACCTTACTTTGTGACCTACTAGGCCAGGGCAGAGTGACCTGATTAATGCAGGTGTCCATGTAACACCCAAGGAGCCACTCTGAAATACTGCCTAGACCTACAGCTCTGGCACCAGGTATTGGCATACTGCCATTTCTAAATTGATAAGCAAACTATTATGCCAAGAAAAGTTGTTTTTATTGGTCAGAAATACGTTGGAAGCAGTTTATAGACAAAGCTGTGAAGTCTTCTAGGGTGACACATGCAAAAACAGCTCCCAAGCACGATGAGGATAAGTTTGACTAACAGAGAGCTTGGGAACAGCTGATTTTTCTGAAGCACTGTCTGAGACACAAGTCTGTATGGCTGCTGCTTGATGCTCACATTTGAAATTGAAATAGTAGGACATAAGTTTGCTTTATTTTTGTATTCTTTCTCCAGATTTGTGACCAGACAGCAGCAAAGTTGTGAAGTTCATGGGAAAAGCCTCTCTGGACACGGGAGATGAGCCCCATCCCAATGCTGGTCTCCATGTACCCTTGCCCGTATCTGCCAGAACCCTCAATGTGCAGGCTTTTTCTCTTTCACCATTTGTTTCAACCTTGAAAAGACCCTTTTGGGTGCTTTAAAATAACTATGTTGTCATTCCTTAGTTAAAAAAGAGCTTTTCTTCTCTGTTTTTTACCCTTCAACCTCAGTTGTTCAGACGTTTTAATAATTCATATCCCTTTTGACTTCACACACTTGTGCTACCTGTAGTGCTCAGTGAGAAATGTGCTCTTTGCAGAGCTCAAAAGATCAGCTGAGAAATTAGTTAGAATGAAGTAGGCAGAGGGTTACGTTTCACCTCCTAATTGAAGTACTAAACCTACAAGTGTTAGGGCTCCTACAGCAGCCTGGCCAAAATGCCAGGGTATTGCTGGCTGATTTCTCCAGTAAGCATGGATGCAGTCTTTGCAGAAGTGAATTGTTGCTGAAGAAACAGTGAATCGGAAATTCCCTATCTCTGTGTGTTGCGTTTCAGCTGCAACATTGTGCTCTTGAGTTTTGCACACAGTTCCATGCACAGACTAGTACAGAGAAGTTTGGAGAACAGCAGTAGTCATCCATCCCTTTTGCAATTTCTCTAAGCTTCCTTTATGTGGAAATCCCAGGCACTGTGCTATCTTACTGACTTAAAAAAATACCATTCTGACCACCTAATCTTGCAAAAAGACAAAGTCAAGTGTATTTCTTTGGGAAGTGTCTTTGCTGCATACATACAAGATTTGGTTTTTAATTATTGCTACACCCTCTAGCTATAATAAAAGACCTGTCAGCGTATTCATGCTGTCCCTATTCATATTCAGAGGGTTGGAAAGTAGGGGTTTAGATTCATTCTGGATTGAGGTTAGGCAAGCAAGGTCTTTTCTTCGGCATAATGACTTTCAGCTCAGTTTGGTGACTGATCAGTTCAGTTATCTGAATTGTGTATGTGCAAAGAGAAGAAGGGGTGTGCTTTTGCATACATTCAATTTTCATATTTATAAATCAGAATCTGCCTCCATTTAAAAAATGAAGCGTCGTTGCCTTCAGCTTATAAAGAACAGCTGCCACTGCCATTAAAACTTTGAAATGTTCCCTTGAGAACTCTGAGGATGCATCTATCTGAGCCTAGTAGTGGTCTGAGCTTACAAGTGGGAGCAAAGTGTCCCTTATTGCTCGAGAGTTTAGGCAATAGATCAAAGACTTCAGGTTTAAGCAGCTATGTTTCTTTGGTGAGCCTGTCTGCATGGGTAATTGCAGAGTTCCAACTGAAAAGGATAGTCCTGCTATGGCCAAACTTAGGCAGAGTACTGCTGCTGACTTTTTTAGAAGGAGTTTGTTGTCTTAAGCTAACAAACCATTTCACAGCATAAGAAAGACCTCTGGTAGCTTTTGGCAGAAAGCTTTTTCTCATTGTCCCAACAGCCTAACTACAGAAATAGAAGTGATGTTCCAGAGATCTGCAGATAAGGGCTCTTTCTTTCCATCAGAGGTGGTGTATTGGGTGAGGCTTCCCATAATATTTAAAAGAGCACATCCACGCCTTATGATATGAAAACTTGTGAGGTAGTTGTGGGTGAGTTTGCTCCAAAACTGGAAGCAATTGGTCTACAGTGGTGGGTGAGACACTAGGCTAATGAACTCAGGGACACACCTTCAGTGATATGGCCATGCTGTTGCTGGGACTCGGGCTGGAGTTTCCATCTGGCATTGCACTGCACAGGCTGAGAATTATGAGGGGATGGAGGAAATGTAAGAGGTCATTGCCATGCTCCTTGGCTGAGATTCCTTAGCTTGCTCCTGTGGGACTTTGGCACCATGGGCGGTGCTGACCTGCAGCTGTGGCGGTGCCAGCAGTGACAGGAGCACCCAGGAGGGGGCGAGGGCTAAGGCCTCATCCAGGATGGTGTGTTGGGACCGTGCTGCCTCTAAAACTGTCTGCCCAAGCCAGAACACAGTTGCATTCCCATGCCTGGCAAAGTTCTGTTGTGAACATGCTAAGGTGCAGAGGCTGCTTTCTGAGCATCTTTTCCCACCAGGTGTCAGCTTTTGGCAGGTAACGGTGTCCCTGCTGTGCACACCACACGAGGAGGAAGCCTTACCTCTCCTCACATTAATGTCATTTGCCATGGCTGCACTGTAAGGACACAACTGCAGACTTGGAACAAGCTCTGACACATTACATTTACCCTTAAATATTCAGCACATTAGTAAGAGATATAGTTGCATGCTATGCTGCAGTTATAGCCATGCCTCAGTTTTGGTTACTGCAAAATGGTGTCTACATATCGAGGATCTTAAAAAAGGATTTGTGGCTATGTCTTACTCAGCTTTGTTACATCTTGCTGTTGCCTATACCTTTTGTTTTGCAGGGCCCAGTCACAAAAACCCTCTTGTGCTCCATGTTTGTGTTAATACTCAAAATTTAAGACTTTTTTCTCTGAATTTTGTATGCAGAAAATAAGAGGGGATAGAAGAGCTAAAATTGACTAGTTGTGTAATTTCGTGGTGTCTTTTGGCTTTCTGGGTTTCATATCTAATTAATGAACTGCCTTGGCATCTCTGTAGGTCGTACAGCTCTGAGCTCATTATTGGCACCTTCCAGGCAATGACTGTAAAATGCTGAATGCTCTGAAGAAAGTGGTAGTGCTTGGGTGTTTTCTTTTTTTTTTCTTTTTCTTTTTCTTTTTCTTTTTCTTTTTCTTTTTCTTTTTCTTTTTCTTTTTCTTTTTCTTTTTCTTTTTCTTTTTCTTTTTCTTTTTCTTTTTCTTTTTCTTTTTCTTTTTCTTTTTCTTACGAACAAGGTCATCTAGCCTGTCGTCTTTCTTATGTCTTTTTCTCATTTTGTTTCTTTCTTCTTTATTTTTGGAGGTCTTCAAAAAGAGTAGTGTGTGACAAAGAACCATGGTGGGTATGCGTGCTCCTCTGCACTGGGCATCGGGAAAGCAGAATTGTCTTGATGCCTCAGGTTTTGACTTTTNCCTCTTCAGGCATCAGCCTTCTTTCCTCACGGAGCATTACAGCCCTTGTGTTGAGCTGGTTTAGCCTAGCAATAGGGTTACCATTGTGCGGTTCAACTTTCAGTGCCAGAGAATTGAGCAATGACACTTACTTAAGCCCGCACTCATGTCATCTCTGAATCATGGCAGCTGAAGTGGGATGATATTCTAAGTGGGTGGGTTTTGGCCTTTCATTCCACAGTTAATCTTGTGAGACTGGTAGCTTCATATACAGTAAAGATCTCAAGTGAAGGCTGTGTACTTGGCTAGATAAGTAGGATATAAAATAAGTGTAAGCTCGGACCAAGTTTTGGCTGTGACATCAGCTGGTTTCACCTTGTCAATTGATGAGTGTTATCTGGAGCTTGGCAGCCGGGGTGAGGCGATGGCATCGCTGTCTGCTTGTGAGCTCCAGGCTTCTTGTGTGGCCATTTCCTGGGGCCAGCGGAGGACAGAGCAGCCCACAGGGCAGGCATGAAGGTGTCCCCTCTCAGGGGGATCAGTGGAGTCACAGACGGGTAGGTGTCAAGCCTGCAGACCTTCCAAGTGCAAGTATTTGACTGCACTTGAATTCTCTTCCCCTGGGGGAGGAAAAAAAGCTTTAATTTATGAAGTGAAGTGTCACAACACATTACAGCACATCACATCCCAACACGCCGCTACATGGAGCTGACATTTGTTTGCTTTAATTCCTCAAAATAGCTTTTATTTAGAGCAAATGTTCCCTGTTAATTCAAACAGTTCTCATTTTCTTGTGCACCGTACTTGCCAGTTCCCATGGGGACAGTTGTTCCTGCGGAGCGTTGCCCTGTGTTGGTGAGCTGTCAGGCCTTTTCAGCGGTTTTAGTTACTTTTCTTATTAGTAATGGAGAACTTATTTCTTGCCCCTCAATCCAAATAATACTAAACAGGATGCAGTGATGCTTATACTTTTTAATTACAGTCCTGTGACATACCAAGTGCTTTGCAAGGAATGGGGGTGTTTCTTGGCAGAGGAGCAGGCTTCATGCATTTGGTGATCACCTTAATGGTTGAGGCAATGGAAGCCAACATGGGCTGCAAGCTCTGTTCTGGGTGAGCTTGCTGTAGGGGCTCTCTGTGGCACAGCCCACCACCTGCAGAAGGTCTGTCTGCAGAGTCACCTACCTAGGATTAACACCCTATTGCAGTGGGGACTACATAGGCACAAAAGAGGCACCTACATCTGTAGTGAAAACCTAGAGATCACCACTTGTGTGTTCAGCAAGGAGTTTTCATCTGGTTTGTGTACATGTCTTGTGGGAAGACAAGTAGTTAGCTGCTGGACCCTTTTCAGAGGTGTATGTGGACGCTTACTTTTTTTTTTATCAACTACAAGACACCTAATAAAGTCCTTGGGTCAGGATTGTTCTTCCATCTCTCTTCATTTGGCATAAGCAGAAGAGTGAGGTGAATGTCAGTGGCATTGCAGTTTCTTTCCTTGAAATCTTCTTCCTTTTCACCCAGTCTCCTTCACTGTTCTTTATTTTGCTCTGTCTCATGTGAGAAGAGAGCCAGAGCTGCCTGTGCTCAAAAAGGATTTTTGCCTCTCACTTCTCCAAATGGTGCAACGCATTAGCAAATCCCAGGTCTATGTTGCATCAAGCCCAATGTCACACTACTTCTGTAGAAAAGTGCTGCTGTCAGAAAGTGTGACTACAAGCAAGGTGAGAAGGACACTGAACAAGTAGGGAAAGCACTAAAATTCCCAATTCTTTCTGTGCTGTGTACATTCCTGGAGACATTTCTTGATCTCTACTTGGAGCCATACTCATCTCTAGGTAGGTAATGCAAAAACAAAATGGAAAAATATCAGTGTGACCAGCAAGCTCGCAATGGATAAACATAATATATGAAAGAGGCTCCATGAACAGTTTGTGTCTGTGGTGCTTCCTTTCATTACTGTCTCCTGGGCTTTGGGAATCACAAATAATTTAGCCCTTCTTCAAATGACACATATTGCAAACAAATCTGCTTAGACTCCTGAACATAGGGAAATACTCTCCTTTGGATGGAGCAGTAGCTTGGGCTGTTGGGTAAAGACAAGAACTTAAGATCTCAGAATAATGTCAGAACTGGTTTATTTTCAGAAACATTTTCCTGTATGGCTGAACAAGCTAAATGAGTAAGGGAGGCTGTTTTGGAAGAGAGAGCGTGTGGGGGAATAGTGTGAAGCAGGAGGAGATAAGTGAGCAAGCAAGTTGATCTGTTGATAGGGGAGTCTCAGTTCAATCAAAAGCAGTGTTTATGTAATTTAATAGCGAAGTGTGCCTCTTGCTTTCCTTTTCCTTGAGTCAAAACTATTTTATTCTGTTACGTTGTAAAGAAACCTGCATACATTTAATCCTAAGTGGTCATGATTTTTGCTTCCCATAGTGTCTCCAGATTCTTTGTAGGACTTGGCTTCCCTCCTGAAGTGTAGAAACAAGATTGGAAGGAGACTCTAAAATGTGATGGCCTGAGCTTTGGGCATTTGGAACAGTCCTTTCTGTAGCAGAGGGATCAGCTAGAGCTCCTGCCACTCGAAAGTTATCAAAATGGCAATGAATACTCACAGTGGGTAGAAGGCCTGATTGCATCAGCTCCCTTCCTCACCAGTGTTAAGACCACAATGGTTAGCTGCCTTTAACAGGGGCTAAGGGAATGTTCATATATAACAGCCTATAAAATTCATGTAAGGTATTTTTCCCCCTTCATAACAGCACATTATTTCCCAACCATCCATCAGCATTTCTGTGGAGCTGATTCTTGTTCAACTAAATAGCATCCTCCTTCTCTGGGCAGAGACCCAACTCGCTTTCCTCCTCCTTTTCTTCATTTCTATTCCTCGCTATACGCCATATCCAATGGTAGATAAATAACTACAATAGAAACCACAATCACACAGCTTATTCCATGCTGCTCTGTGCTTTCTTTTCCGCTCATCATGGTCAGGGTTTTTTCAGGGTTATTATTTATGAGTTAGAACTGAGAAAGCTTTTCCAAGTACAAAGAATGCCAGAGTTTTCCCTGCTTTGGGCATGGAAGCTTTAAAAAAGTTTTGACAGTTTTAATTTAGTACACAAAAAAAATCCCTTCTCGGCTTATGAAAAACAGTTACTATTTTGTATTTGGGAGACCACTGCATTACCCATTGATTCTCCCAAATCCAAGAGTCATGGAATAAACCTCAAAGTGTTGATTTTCTGTCTGCAAGGATTATGTGTAAAACTGCTTCTGACAGTGTTGTTCCTTGTCTGAGACACATTTCTCTCAAGGGAGCATGTGACACTTCAGTTCCATGCCTGCCTTGCATTCTTTGTGTAATTTAAGGTGCTGGTTTTAACCTTTAAAGCTTGAAATAGGATGAGTAGTGTGTAGTACAGCTCAGGTGCATCTGTTGATTTTCCTATCCTGCTAACAGTCAGCTGGCTTAAGGAGGAACAGTTTAACTGGAAGCCTTTGGTGCTGTGATACCTTTCACGTGTTGTCTTGCCAGTGTCTCAATATGTCATCCTTTAGGAGGATGGAGAAGGTGGATTCTCCTGTGTGTTGGGTGTTGGAAGACCCAGGAGCAGTCGTGCACTCTGTAAAGTTCTGTGGGGAATGCACAGGGCAGGGGGATAGGCATTATGTGTACATCCCCTGCTGTTATCCAAGCACCAGATACCTAAAATTGTAAAGGCTGTGAAAAATAGCTGAAAGTGAGGCTGAGGGGAAACAAATAGGGAGTATTTTCCTCTGACAGGTCAAATGAACAAGCCAGGATCACATTGAAGTACCTGATGCTTTGGGGAGCTGCCTTTGGCTTTCCTATTTTTGTTGTCCTGGGAAAGAATTGGATCCAGACTGGAGGCTTCCTCAGCTGTTGTGCTCAGTTAGGCAGAGCCCATGGATTGGCTTCATTTTGTGTCCTCTGACCTGTGCCGGGATCTGTACTTCATTCACACCTACTCCTTACTGCCTATTGTAAGTGATAAAAAGAACTTTCTGGAATGCTTTCTCTTTGAATTACGTTTATTTGTATTGCCTAGAGCCTTAATGCATTGCTTTGCCTTCAGCAAAAGAAAAAGGTACTTGAATGAAAAGAAAGGGGTAATAGCAGTGAAAGAAGAGGGTTGTTATGTATCATAATGTTAGCATTCTTAGGAGAGATGCTACTCTAGTCGGAGGAACTAATCTGTGCTTGCATAAGTAGACAGAAATGCTGGCAATTTACAGCATCCGCTCATACCCAGATGTCAACTCACATTTCCAAAGAGAATCATCAAGTCAGGAGATAAACAGCTGGTACAGGCAAGAGGAAAATAAGCTTGTAAGTGTTTAGAGAAAAAAAAGTGTTAATTTTTATGAAGTGTAGCATGCTGGCATCTACACAAATGAAAGTTAACAGCCAAGAATGGAAAAGTGGAAGGGCTTCTTTTTTTTAGTAACATGTAAGAATTAAAGTGTTGGTACCTCTTGTAGCAGCTTTAGAGCATCACTGTATTTTTGTATCAAGTTCCTTCTAGTACAACTTCTTGTATGCTAGCAACAAAATGAGAGGTAGTGCTGATGAATTTTGGACATTCCCACAGCCCTGCCTTGAAGTGCATTGAACTGACCCGAGTGTCACAGCATGGCCACACATGCCTTTAATTTTAGATTTTAACCTGACACACATGTCTTGCAATTGGAAAGAGTCTCAGTGGCTGCTTCAATGGCTTCAGGGAGACTGCTGACCAAGAGGCAAGGCAGGCCTTGGAGACATGATCTGGATGCCACATGCTCAGGGTTCTCAAAGTTATCATCCTTTTCTTTCTGAGAGGTGAGGCATTTGCCTAGACTTGTAAGTATTGATCACTAGATAACTATTAAACAGTTTCATGTAAAAACAAAGTGTTTCCATGGTCAAAAAGCATAGAATTGTAGCTTCAGGGAAAGCCAGTACTGGGATTATTGCTGAAAGAGCATCTAATAGAGAATGCTGACTTGCAGCATACTTTGCATGGAATGAGAAACAGCAGGGCTGCTGCTTGCCTGCAGACATCTTTTTGTGCAGGCAGGAGGTAGGTTTGCATCCTAGTTGGCTTGATAACAAGGCAGAGTAAACAAATCTTAGACAAAAAACTAAAAGAGAACTGTAAATTTTGTACTCCTTGAAGGAAAATAAAGTGTGCAGTATTTACTGTCTTCCTCTCTCCCTCCCTCTCATTCCCACTCCAGTCTTCTAATGCTCACAGAGACTAGCAGGGTTTTATGTGGAAATCATTGGGATTATGTCCCAATTTTTTCTCAGATAATTCAGTTGAAAGGTTATACAGAACTGAACAATTTGGAAACTGGGAATCGCTAAGCTAGGGGCTTTAAGATGCTCTCAGGCTCCTATCCAGCCAGAACAGTTCAATAGTTATTGGATGTGCTACTAGTTGGCTGAAAAATCCATCTTTCCTACTTTTAAAATTTTTTATCAAGGTCATTTTCTGAGGTTTGGCAAGGACAGGAGGGGAAGCAATCATCCCAGCTTTCTGACATCTCAGCCTGTCAGAGAGTACTGAAAACAGCAATGGTGACTTTCAATTTAAACTACACGTTTCCATGTGCTTTCCAAATGCAGCAATGGCTTGCTCATGATCTCTGCACTGTCGTGGGATGGGAATCCAGAGTGTAGCCTGGCCCACGCAGCACTTCCAAGTCATACATGACAATGCATGGAGAAAGCACAGCTTGCAGACTTGACCTGAAGACATATTTATGTGTCTGCCTTACTCAGAGAAGGACTCCTGGTTAGCAGGGATGAAAGGTGCAAGCACAGATTCCCAGCTGTAGGTCACCCCCAGCAGCCACGCCTACAGCAGCAGGCCCCTGTGGCAGCTCTGTTCCACATCTCTTCCAGGAACAGAACCTGCAGTTGCCAGCCCTTCCCTACATTAGTGTGTGAAACAAATAAATTATAATGAGCTGTCTTAGCTGTTACAGTATTTACAGGATAAATAGTTTCCACTTCACAGCCATCAATACATCCACCCTTTAAATCCATTAAATTCCTGACTGCTATATGCTCCCTTAGTAATGGGCTGACACTGATTTAAGGCTAGAAAACCCCTATTTAAAGCTCTACATTAGTGAGAGTGAATGTAAATTGTGACCATGCCATTTGGCCTGGGACTAAAAATGGCTGCAAAAGGTGACACATTTCAAACTGTGCTTTGGGTTGAAACAGTGATGGTTCAGTGTTCTTCTAGTCTTAGTTGGTGGATTAGCAGGAAATCTGGAAATTAGCAGCACCAGTTTTCCTGAGAGTCTTGAGAACACCTAGTTCTGCCCTGGACCATCATGGTTGCATATTTTGTTGATACTGATTCCCTGAATCAGTGAAAGCCTTCCAGAAAGATAAATATTTCAGCCATGTTCAGTTCCTCTCTTGGACCTGTCACAGTAGCATCAAATGGTAACTGTTTTTAATCTTTTTTAGCTGATTGGTTTAGAGGAATTGAAGCAGACTTCACTTATTTATTGATGGCTGGAAACAAAAACCCTGCAGCCTCCCTCTTGCATTCGTAGTGTGACCGAGAGAGGAGAGGTGTAGAATTGGAATAGAAGATCTATCACATTCAGCCTGCAAGGCTATTATTTGAGCTGCCTCAGAAATGTTTAAATTTTTTGTTGTTGTGTTAAAGCATTGGCAGTCGGATTTTGCTAAAAATGACACAAGTGGAGAGGTTTTATTTGTATCCCACACACATGATCTTCAGGGATTTATATACAACAGAATATGAAGCTCCTTCCCATTTTTACAGATCACAGATTGGCCTTTCTTGTCATGTGCTACAGAGAGTGTACACGTTTCAGAGCCTGAGAGGGAGGAGAGGGGAAGGAAAAAAAGAGGTGAGAAAAGTGCATCCCTTTTATCTTCCCCTGGTATATTTAGTGCATGGTTGGTTAAAGCCTCTACAGCCAAATACAGCGGGACACAGAGAAATGCAGGCCATGCAAGGACAATCGGTCGTGTATAGGTAGTGATGGAATGCCATTTCAGGCTTCCACTGGCCTCTCATGGCCAGAGGTTCTGTGCCATGTGTATCCATGAGCAATGATTTTGTAGGTGGAAGCGTATGACCCTGAACAGCTAATACCAGAGCAGCTGTACTGTCTTCATCCCACACGAGCAATCAGCACTGAACCCATCTTCTCCAAAGGCACAAACCTCATGTAATTTTGCTGCTGATGTATTTCTCGTGAACCTTTCCTCTCCTGCTTAGATTGTTTCAGTCAGGGACATAGAGCAGGCAGTGCCACTATGATTTCTGACACTGTATCCTTCAGTACACAGTGAGAACCAGTCCGAGTGTCTTTTTTGCTATTTGTTTCCCTCCCGTTACTATAGTTCTGATGGGAGACTGCCAGTCTCCATTAGAAATAAGCCTCCTCAACTCCATTCGAGGGAGGACCGTGTAGAGGAAATATATGTCAAGAACTTGTGAAACACAGCCTGTCACTTCCAGGAGGTGAGAAATAAAAGGGAAGGTTGCTCTGCAGTCTGCCACTAACCTCACTTGTGGAGTGAACAAGGGTGGGAGGTTTCCTACAGGACTATTTGTGGATAAAGCAGCCAAGCAATGTTGAGCATCTGTTTCATTATTAAACCATTATCATTAGCTAATTTCTCAAAGCCCGGTCAGTTTAAGAAGGGGAGCATTCTGCATTTTTCTGTGTGTATACCTGCAGGTAACTTCATTTTCTTTGTGGATGTGATTAGTCTATTTGATGGTTGCTAACTGAAAAACAGTAAAGTCATTAAAGGGCCATAGGTGCCTTCTGGAGTCACTTGCTGAATGTTGATAAAGGAAAATGCTACTGTAATATAAAATATAATCTGATCACTGCATCTGATTACAGACAAGAGTAAGCTACTAAAGAAGGGTTCTGAAAGAATATTATAATTGCGTTCATACAGTATTTCCAACTTGAAAGCTATGAGCAAATAACGACTAATCCTTCCAACAGTCTCTGAGGGTGGGAAGGTAAATCTATTACTATTTATTAAGAATTTGTTTCAATTAACTTTAGCCACTGTTAAAATAACTCTGAATTGATGAAAAACTTACCAGCATTTGCCTTACAACAGCTCTCAACATCTTGGGTGCCCCAGTTCTGAGCAGCATTTCTGATCTCCCTTATAAATGGGCATCATTTGACTGGAATTAATTTTGGAAGTGTCAGAAAAATGCCTACTACTTTTTATTTCCATTAATATTTTGTTCTTATTAAATACTAAATATTTGTGTTTGTTAAATATTTAACAAGCTATCTGGGGCTTTGTAGAATGTATTGTATTCAATAAACTTACACAGCATATTATTATTATTTTTACTACTACTATTACTATCATCTGAGGAAATATTTTTCTGTACAGCATAAAACTGCAGATGGTAGTAGTAATGTCTCTTTTTACAGCATAGAACCATTGATATTTGCTCCTTTAATTGGTAACATTCTCTCCCAGCCCCAGGCTGGGGAACAGGGGTGGAAATTGTGTGTAAAATCATTAAGCACTGCCTAGGCCACCTGCAAGGCACAAAGTGGACAAAATGCTGGTTTGGCTGCTCCTGGTTTTCACATTCTAGGTGATAGTCCTTGATGCTGATTGTCTGGCTGACATCTCCTACAAATTTCTGCTGATGTCAGGTTGTGCTGTGCATACTCAAACCTTTCTAGCAGAGGAGTGGCGTTTCCTATGAAAGGCTGCTCTAGGAAATATGGTCGTTCTTTTTCCACATCTGAAAAATTCTTGTTTGCTTTTGTAATGTGTGTCTCAATGTCGAGTCAAAGATGGGGAGTCGTTTCAATCTTTGCTTTGTTTTTTTAGTTGGTTGGTTAGTTGCTGGTTTGGGGGCTTTTTTTTTTTTTTTTTTTGACAGTGGTTAGAGCTTTATTCCAAATTTATACCTTATGTGTAGGCCAAAAAGTTGAAGATTCTGTTTGGAGGAGAAAATGGATCATTTATATGAGAACTTGGCTTAGTTTGAGTCTGAGGATTTATGCCCTGGGCAATCTTTCAAAAAAAAAAAAAAAAAAAAAAAAAAGGCATGGTTTTGGTTTTTTGTTATTTATATTATCATACATCATTGTGGATCTATCCTCTCCATGCAGAAACATGCAGCAGGGTATGTATTGTATTCTTGTTGCTTTCCCAGTGAATGTTTTCTATGTCATTTTGTTATATAAAACTCCTGGATTTGACTCAATGCTTAAATAGTTGTCAGGTGCTTGCGATAGATGGCTGAGTGTCTTGTGCCCCTTTTTTGCTCATGTATGCTGAATGAAAAGCTGCTGTTTGTCACTTGTTTGGCAGGCTCTCAGCACCTGCACGCAGCTTGCATTAATGCTAATGGGAGCTGCACACACACTGAAGAGACAAAAGAGCCAGGTTCCTCCTTAATCTACGCAATCAGATAGTGAATACCTTGTCATGGTACCCAGGGTGGCCTTTTGATGCCCAGAAAATCAGTCTGCCATGCCCTTATTGCTTAAACTGTGTCTAGAAGCTAATCAGATTCCTCCCCCATTCTGACAGGTGAAATATGGGGTAGTGTATGAAAGACAAAGCTTGAATGAGCAGTAACAATTGAGTAGGCAAACGGTGCGTGCACAAGATCACTACATCTTTCTTCCGTTGGCAGTGGAAATCACTGGGAAACACCAGGCTGGTGCGGCTGAAGGTTTTGGGCAGCCTTCCTCATTGTTTGTTCTTGTTCAAATGTAGCTCTTCACCCTTCTGCTTTTGTCTGTAGGTGGTGTGCTGGATACCTGGTACCTGCAGCAAACAGTCTGTCCAGGGAGATTTGACAAGAGGGTGAGCAAGCAGGTGATTCTTCAGCAGCCCTGGGCTCTCCTGAACTCCTCTTGCTTCCCCTCTTCTTGGTCTTTTCATGTTTTAAAATAATCTCTTACTGTGTGTCTGATAGTTAAGAATTGCCTTTTTTTCTTTGGTGTATCACAATAAAATAGCCAAAGGAGTTGGGACAGGGTAGAATTCTGCCAGAAGATGCTTGAAAGCAGAGTCAGTACTTCCTGCCTGAGTGGTTCTCTTCCAATTGTGTTTCCTCTACCAGCTTCTCTCTGAAATGTCTCTGTCTCAATACAATACAGTGTTTTGGAGCTTGGTAATTTCCATACTTTACCTGGATTTCCTTTTTATGACAATTGCAGCCCTTAAGGACAAATTAAAGTGACTGGGCTTTTTGGTGACTTTTATTTTGTGTTACTTTGTCTTTGGAAGCACAGATTGAGGCTCCCAGCTGAGACTCTAGGCATAGTGTGCTGCCTGATTCTACTTTTTTCCTGTCCTGATGTGCTCCTGTTGTTCTTGAATGCCTCAGCAGCTCTAGAGTTGCTTTTTCCTTAGTCAGAGTTGATTACAGTGATTTTGAGACAGGAGAGTCTGTTTTATTACCCCTCAGCCGGCCTAAGTGTAGTCTTCCCAGTGGAGCTGCTGACCTGCTTAGTATGGACTGGCTGCCAGAGGCAGCAGCTGTGGGTCTTCATCAGTTGTCATGTCCCTTTTACAGATTAACCTCTGCTGTTTTCCTATGGCATTATTTTGTAGGCATGTTGACAAGCTGCTTTGATAATAAGAAGTGGGTGTGTATTAACTGGGAAAATGTTTTGGCTCACCTTCGAATATTGTGTGAGCCAGTTAGGCAGCTGCCTCCCTCTCATAACTGAGATCTGGCTGGATAAAGCCAATGTTAAAACTATAGGTGGCAGCAGCTTTCTAATGCTGTTATATGTGCATGTTGTTGGGTTTTTCTATAGCAGAGGTGATGCTTCACTTGGATCTCAGCTCCCATTCTTCTTTGTTTAGCTGAGGCTTTTTTAGCTTAAGCTTTTATAGGAAAAAACCTAGCTGGCTCGACAAGGCATTTCTACTCGAAGGATTTTTTTACCAGCAGAACAGGATATGCTCTGATTGTCACGATCCTTGATACTTATTAATTTGTAACTTATATGTATTTCCAGAACTACAACTCCAGAAGTACAATGTTTAAAAAGATTTCTGACTTGGCCTGATTTCTGGCTGCCTTCTCTCCTGCACTCTCACAGGTTTTCTTGAGCTTGGTAGAGGTGTTCAGCTTCCTACACCAGCATCAGGCCAGTGCTTCGTTCTGTGTAATCAACCCTTGAACTGGCTTGCTGTGGCAGAGCTGCAGCCTTCAGGTTGCAATCAGCAGGCCCTTGGGGACCCATGTGCTAATTGAGGGGGAGTAGTGGGAGTCTGTTAAAAGCAACTAGGAAAGATCAATTGACTGTGGACTCAGGCTTGCTTATAAGGCTCTGCACCCACCCTGGAAAATGCCTTCAGGGGTCTGTAAATTTCAAAGGCTGAAAAACACTGAGTAATATACTGTAAGGAAAAACAAATCTGTGCACTTAGGAATCACCTTTAAATCTGTCAATGTTAATGCAATAGACAAAAACATTTTTGACAGTGAAACCCAAGCACTTCTCTTAACTGTGCTGTAATACATTGGGTTGTGAGAGTTGCAGCAAATGTGGTGATAGACATTCTGCTGAAATAGAAGAAACCTGCATCTCTCTTAAATCCCTTGAATTGAAAGCTAAATTAACTTGCAGTTTTATTTGCTAGATCAAAACTTTGCACTTGGTCCTCCCATCTGATCTTTCATGTTCTTGCTGTAGGCTGCTTCTCAGTCTGGTGGGCAGTGTGGCACAGACAGAGAAACAGGGACTGCAACAGGACGTTTCAGAAACCTCATACCTGAAGCTACCTGAAGGCATTCTGAGAAAACTAAATACTTGGGAAATGATGGTTTTTCAAACAAAAATGGTTTGCACTATAGAAACTTTCATTGGAAGAGTATCCTGTTTCCAGGGAGGAATTTAAAGTAAAATTCAAGAGGCTTCTTTCTGTGTTCAATACTGCCACTTGCAATGTGAGAGAACACACTTCAGCTTCTTCCTCTCCCTGAATTAAAACCAGGGCTTGGACTTCATTTTTCCAGACTAGGTGAGAGTCCTGGCCAATAAATGACTTGGCAGCTCTTAGGAGCTTTCTTGCTTGGTCTGGAGCAAAATCTGAAAAGCCTCTTGGTTTCATTCAGGAGAATGTCTGGAATTCTGGAGTGGCATGGGATGAATAAACCATTGCCACTCACCTGTAGACATGCCATGTTTTGCATCTAGACAGCTGCTGACTTCTCTTGGCTTTCCTTCAGTATTCTGGCAGGTGAACATACACTTGTTCTGTACAGTGCGTAGGTGAATTTCCACATAAGGACTTTGGTGCTAAATGCAGCTGCACAGCTTTTAATATGCAGGATAACTGGTTAAAACTAGTTTAGCTGTCATCTCTGTACAGCACTGAGATACTAAATCTAACCCTTCATCTATAGCTGAGAGGGTAGTGCTTCCCATTCCAAGGGGTTGGGTCTTTCCATGAGTCTCCAGTGATATTTTACTATCCCTTTATGTCTGACAATGCTCCTTTCACCCCCAGTGTTACACATCCTAACTCCACCCTGCAGTCAATTAGAAAAGACGAGTGCTTGGTTTCCCAGGAGTTTGGTGTGTCCTTGCAACAGCCGTTCAGCATCAGTCCGAGAATCAAACCACCGGGTGGTGGATGTGTCTCTCTTGCCCTTATGCCTGTGCACACTGCAGCTTTCCACCAGACAGGAAGAGGCAGCAGCATGAGTGACCAGTGGTATTTCCAGTTGCTGCTGTTGCCTAATGAAATGCTTCAAAGCCAGAGGGATAATGTTCTGATTTGTAGTCCACACTCCGAAAGTGGTGGTTGTGAATGAGACTGAGTTCATAAGCTAATACTTTCCGTCTCCTGGTAGAAATTACAGAGCCCCAGCACTACTCATATTTTTTCACAGTCTTCATTCCCTCTTTTTGTTTGTTTGCTATATACCTTTGAGAGGAGACTGTAGTGGGACAATGAGTGAATGTAACTATTAAATTTTGCTGGAAATGATGAAATGAAAGTGCATATTATATTCATACCTAATGCATCATTCTCCTGCCTTTACCTTCCGGCCCATCACATTCCAGTCTATTTCAGAGATTTAGATGCATTTATGTCAGATCTCCCGTCCCAGAATACAATCTACATCCAATTATCAACCCTTAGGGATACATTAGATGTAACTATTATATCTTCTTCTGTCAATAAAATTATAATCACAAAATGCACAAATGTCGTACTTTGGTTTCTAAAAGCATCACGGATAAGAATGAGATGAAATGAAAAGGCTGTTATGCTGCATTTTACACATGCTTATAGGCAGAAGATTGCCAAAATCTCAAGCTGAGGTATGTATCTCCTTTTTCTGTCTGGTACTAACAAATCTCAGCCCTGAGCAAGCAAGTGCCTGCATAAGATCTGACAAAATTACATGCAAAGATGAATTAGTCTTTTCCTCCATTTGTTCACATGCCACGTCCAGGAGAATCACGAGTGCGTGAGTGACTTGTAGAGGTTCAGCAAGGACTGTCACATGCAGATTTCACAGGTCTGTCTACCCAGGAGTACTTGGTTAAGTGCAACCAAGTTAATGAACAGAGTTGAATTTCAGATATATTAGAACTCACTAAACCCCTTCGACACTCAAGAAATAAATTGCTGAGTTCTCATTAGTTTGTTCTGACTGAAAACATCTGTACAGGAGTTCCTTAGCTAATGCACCTTAAACTTAGACCTGTACTTAATTTGGCTTACGTTGCCTAAGTTTCCCTTAATTGCAGACATACCCTAAGTGAAACAAGCCATATTAGCTCAGGAGAGTCTGGAGAGCAGGAGTCACTATCAGATAGAAGTCCTGTTCTCCCTTTCCGGCAGGCATGGTTAGTTACCTCTGCTCATGCAACAATCATCACTGATGGTAGAGAAAGAATTTTATATCCTTAAGAAAACTGCACAGCACTTGAAATTAAAGGAGTAAGGGGAAAGGGAGAAGTTGTACTGTGTGCAGAATATTCTGTAATAGTCTGCTCCAGTGTGGTTTTGCACTCTTATCAAAATTTTCTTGTATTGACTACTATCAGAGGTAGAGGAGCAGGCTAGACAGTCTCTCACTAATTCAGGAACATGGGAATTTTTATACTCTGAGCTAAGCCTCTGGGGCAGGGCTGCAAGCAGGGCTAACAGACTGCATAAAACAGAATTAATTTTTTAATACTTCTAACCAAAGCATTTCAAAAGCTAAAAATGCCCATGTAAAATAGTGGTATCTGGCAATTTCTGTTGTAATTCTCATATTTTAAGCTGGAGCTCTTACCTGACTGCCAAGGAAATGGGAGGAAGAGGATGTCTTAAACTGCAGAAATACCTGAAAGTACAATAACTCGGTAAAGGATTTGGTGATCATTACAAGTAAAGAGAAAACACATGGGCTGAGTTGTAGTTTCTTTAAAAACAAAACAAAACAAAAAACCCACCAAACAAACAAAAAGAAGCAACCAAACACAGAGTTCTATTTCCTTGGACAGTAAATAAGGATGGAATATCCCCCACCCTCCAGGAGGAAAGCTTTTTTGTCCATGTATCAATTTAACATTTCACAGGTTGCCACAACTGAAAGCACATGATAACAGTTGCTCTACCATGTAATATACAAGAGAAATATTTACCCAGATTCTGAAACATACTGTGGTATCAGTGAGATTTGTGCAGTAGCTTATATATAGGCTGAATGGAAGAGATGGGATTTTAGGAGTGAGCATGAGCATAAATCTGATGGTTAACATTTTAGGAGCATAGAGTTTAATGGGTAGGCAGATTTTCAGTTCAGTTCTGCCATGAGATTATATTCATCAGAAATTTTGCTGAGAGATACCATGGTGAGCATCTGTAAAACTCAGACATCTACTTCACACAGTCAAGAAGCTTGCAAGGATTGAACTGGACTAAATTTCATACCATGTTTGTTAGACCTTAAAGGATTTGTTATCAGTAAACCAGGTACAAGTTAGGACTGGACAAAAGAAGTTTTAAAATGAGGAGGCTTTGATCTTTTTTTTTCCAAATTGCCCTTTGCTGTACAATATTGCCATATTGGAGGACCTATCACTATGAGAAATTCTGTCTGTATCCTTTCACTTTCCACTGTTACACTCTTTCAAGGTACAGCTATTTCTAAAATCACCAGCATTTCTGTAAGATGAAGATTAGTTGTATGTTTACCTAAATTTACTTGCAGAAATTGCTTTCCCTGGTATGTATGCATGCATGTGCATGCATGTCTGCACTCTGGCATATTAGATAAAAATGACTGGCTGCTTTGGAAGGCTACTCTTTTTTTACCCCTTTTTCCTTTCTGTGACTCTAATTTACAGTGTCCTATGAGCAGTTTGTGCTTGAGTAGATGACTGCAAGTAAGTTCAGGAAGAAAACAAATGAGATTTGGAAGCGGCAAAGCAGATCTGGTTGCAGGAGGATGGGTAACAAAAGAAGTGTGCTGAAAAAATGCTCTCCTGCTCTGCACCTTTGGAGTGCTATATAATTTATAACTGTTCTCTGCAAAGTGTCTGAAGCAGTGCCAGGTGGTGGGGAGTTAAATTAACCCCCGTGGCGTGTAGTTATCGGCAGAGGCCAGACCTGGGGATCGATACCTTGGTGCTGTGGGTCACCATATCAGCTGGGGAAAGTGAATCTGTAAGCTCCTTATTTCTCCATTCTTTTAATCGCAGGGCTGTGTCTGGCTGTGATGAAGATGGAGCAGATGCAAATGTCTGGTGCTTGAAGCTCTTTGATTTCTCAGTTGATGGGGTGAAGCCAATGGAAAGCTGTGAGAGACTCAGAGAGCTGATAGTGTATTGTCTTTTTCCAAGTATCCCCAGTTCCCGTTCTTTTTTTCTTCCTTCCTTACCCACAGATCTGGTTACACTCAGTAGCTGCATGATCTGTGCTTTGCTTGACCGACACAGATAATTTCTAGCATCACTAGTTAAGCCTATTTTTTGTTATTATTAATAATAAAGGCTGTTTTAGTCTCGCTTAAATGGATTAGCCTTGCTCCTGCCTGCTTTTTGATTGTTTTTGCTGCTGGGGGCTCACTCTTCCGATGAGAGTTCTTGCAGATAGAACTATTGTCAAGCTTATCTGTCACTGAGGCATACCTAATATGGATCAGACTGGATGGAGTAATTGGGTTTTCAGAGAGTTAGCACATGAGGAGAACGTGTCATACTCCAGGAATGAGAATTTTTGTTGTAGCTATGGAAGATGTTTGCACAGCTGCTGAGTCAGATGCCTCTTTTTGTGTGCCCTCACACTGTGTGGGTGCACCCATTTTCTACACACAGCCCCCAGAATTCGTGCCTGTTGACAGCTGAGTCTTCTTGCTTCCCTGAAGACCCATGTCTGTCTTCCAAATCTATTGCTATCCCCCTCCGCCTCTCCCTTATAAAAATTAATATATATAATGCTATATCCTTCCCTGTTATATTTTTCTAAACTCAGATTAACCCAAAAATTGCCCATGTGGAATGCACTGGTAAATTAAGTCACATATTGTTCTTTCCTAGCTGCACCCACTCTATAGAGGACTGAAAAATTGGCATCTGGAGCCATCACCCAACAGAAAAATAAACAGGATTAAACAACTGCAGTCAGTTTCTTATAAAGCCAAGTGTAATATGCCAATCAAAACAACTCACCTTCCTTCCCCCTCACAATAAATTAATTATTTTCATTTATTAAACAATAGAAAAATTAATTTAATTAATTAAGAATTATTAAACAATGACAGTGACCCTTGGCTTTAAAACCAGTTGCCCCTCAGCTGAGACTTGAAGGAGTTACAAGATAAGCTGGCCGTACAGTTCAACAGTGGTAGATGTGGATGGGCATGTTGAGTTACTGGTTTCGGTGATTAATGGAAGCTGAATTAAAGGTGGCTTCTCAGCCTAACAGCTGAGCTTCTGGCTGTTGTTCTGTGTTGTATCTGTCCTTTGCCTCAGCTTACATTCTGACTTTAACCTTGCTTTCTAGCTCAGTTCCTGTCTTTTTTCTGCATCCAGTTGCAGATGTTGATCCTAACCACTGGGCATGACTGTTCACGTCCTGGTCTCTTTCTTTTAAAAAAATCATCAGAGCCAGGGCTGAGCTTTCCAGATTTCTTATTGCTTTATTCTCAACCCACTGTCATCCTCTTCCAGCCATGGGGAGTAAATATATATGTGCAGATTTCTGCATTGCTGGTCCTAGCGTAGCCTGGGACATTCGTGCGTAACAATGCACGGTATAATTTATCTCCGTATGCTGACTATGTTGTCCAAATTGGTTGTCCCCATTCATCTTCTCCCCAACTTCTTGCACATGATCAGTTCTTTATCCCTCAGCTTTCTTCCTTTTTATTCATATATGAAAGCACATGTAATACTTAGGTCAAATACAAAATACTTTAATGATTAAATTAGAATGTCTAGAGAGAGATTTTCATCCAATAGTTTTATTTGGAAAAACACTGGGTAGGGCTGCACTGGACAGGTACCTATGGATTTTAGATACTTTGATTGGAAAAGGTCTCTGTGAGCTTGAACAGAAATAACCAGTTTTAATTCTTACAGCTTTTACTTCAGTGCAAGTTTGTTTATGGTCCCAAGATACTGGGTGAGACACATGAAAGACTCTCAGGGTGAGTTTGTGGGTCTTTGAGCTCGGATGACAGCACCATGCTTCATCTCAACCATAACAGAAAAGTAACTGTGGTCATAATAATTGTGTCAGCCACAGGCGAAGGGCTGATGTTGCAGCAGAACTGCATTAAAGATGTTTTCTTTGGCTCACTGGCACTTGAGGAGTGACTGTAAACAAGCCACTGCAAGGGAGTCAGTGGACAAACAGGTAGACAGTAGCCGATATTGTCTGGATCCTACAGATGGGAAGTTACTGGCTTTGCTGCTGTGCTTCTGACTTGGCATTGGTTATGATTTGTGTATCAGTACAGAGGTTCTTGCAGAGGAGTAACTGAGATTGAAAAAGTATTGATATGAAATATGGGAAGCAGTGTCGTATGCAGAAAAAGGGGAGGAAGGATCAGTGTTCCCTTTCTTCATCCCAGCATGATTTGTCTTTGGAGGGCTCTTGGCAGAGTTGTGAATGAGTTTTCCATAGACTGACTCCAACTGGCTAGGTGAGGTCACTGGGCTTTCGAAATATTTGAGGTAGTGGTTTTAAACAAGTGACTGTCTCAACACAAACAGGAATAAAGCAATCTTGTATAGTCTTGGTCATACAGTAAACACTTTGTTCTGCCTTCACTGCTCACAGTAGAATGATTTGCTTGTTAAATTGGAGGCTTTGCATCCCTTCGTGTTCATCTACCCCCATGTGAAGTCTGCCTGTGTCTGCATTGCAGATTTTCTGTGCTTTGCTTCTCCAGAACTGAATTTATGTTTCCAGTTCTTAGAGTGAAAGAATTGAAGCTGTGGTGAAAACAAATAGCTGGAATCAGATGTTTTTTTTAATGTAACCCTGACCCTGACAGCATGTGATGCAATGCAAGTGACTGAGGGGAAACTCCCTGCATCCCAGTTGATGCAGAACAAGCAAGCTGCAGGGGGACTTGCTGAAACCAGATGCCTTGTGGTAGCAGTGCCATGGTTACAGTTGTGCACTGAGAGGAGTTTTAATTAGGGTGTATTTTTTCCCTTCTGAAAGAAGGTGGCTAGCCAGGGACATATTACACATAGATTAGTTCTTAAAAGTTACTCTGTAATTGTTTGGCTTATTTCTTTATAAAAGTTTAGCATGAAGTCACTGAGTTTGGGTTAAGGCTGAATTATGTATTTCTTGGCAGCCCTGGTTTTCATTACTGACCAGAGAACTTAAAAAAAAACAGCATTGTCCATATCTGTGAGGAACCCTCAGAAGTTAATCTTGAGTAAATTTGCCACAGTGTATGTATTTATATTTTTAATGCTGGATTTAGGATTATCTTTTGTTTCTGTTTTTATGTATAAGCCTAAGTGCTGGAGGGTTAGAAACAGACAAGATTGAATGGGTCAATTGTATTAATCAGCAAATACAAGATTCCCTCTTTCACACACTATGCTTCTCTGTTAAACGTTCTGCAATAACAAAGAAAGATTAAATGCTTGGTCTGTGTGGTGTATGAAGGCTTTCTCAGAGGCTAAGCACTTCAAGTAAGTAAATAAGCAGAAGTTTCAAGTACAGACCTTACTTGTGAAGCAGAATGATGCTACACATGCATCTAACACAAGCCTGCAAAAGCAAAGGAATGAAGAGCTGAGTCCTTGCTTGGTGGTTAAATAGCAGCTTTCCAGTAGTGGCTCAGGGCCCTTTGCCATCTCCATAATCCTGGTGGATTATACTGGAGGTGGGGTACAGGCATTGAATCCAACTGCCTCTAAACAGGTTTGGTGTTTTTTGCTTTCTTTGTAACAGGAGCAAAAAGAGAAAAAAACCCCAATCTTTTACCATCTTTTACCAACTCTTTTATGCCTGAAAGTTTCAAACATTGCTCTCATTTCACCTTCTTTCCTATCTTTCATTTCTTGCTTCGTATTTGATTTGCAGAGACACGGCATCAGCCAGATCCATTGCTTCCCCCCACTGTGTATTGGTATCTTTCTGTAGTGCTGAGGTGGATTTGGTTGGACAAAGGGAAACCTGTGGTCCCAGATATACACACTCATTTTTGGCTGTTAGCAAGCTCGAAGAGAAGGGTATTCATCTGGCATTTCTGTCAGAAATATGTGCTTTTTTCCTTGGGGACATTGCCTTGAATTGGCAGAACAGCTCCATGCTGCCCTAGATCTACCTCAGAAGGACACCACCACACTTTGGAGCAAGGCCACAGTTTTGCTGACTATGTGGGAGTCAAGTTTCCCACTGCAGAAGTACAGCTGCCTCTCAAGAGGAACACAGCAGCTGTTTATGACACCATTGTTTGAGGAACGACTTCTGCTAATGGTGAAATGTTGCTTTTCAACATAGTATTAGTATTTCTTTCCAAACATGAAATGGAAGTGCAGCCCATATATCTCTTGGGTACTGGTGAGAGAATAACTCCTGTAGACTAACTTTCTGCACAGAAGAATGCTGGCAGTGGGCTGTGAAATAAAGATGGTTTTGGGGTTGTGCAGCTCAAAGTAACGTATTTCATAATAGGACATGTAGCGTCTCTGGGAGTTGCACAGCATTACACACACCAGAGGTATATTAATGGACACATTGTGGGCAGCATCATACCTTCCACATCATGCACTGTTCTGTCTTCCCACCTGAAATTAAGCTTTTTTAGCCTTCATGGCTTTGCTATCTGCTTGTTTGAGATGACTTATCTGTAGTTGGCGTTGTTTTGTTGGCAGCCTACATCAGGCATCTTGTCAGAGAGCAGCTGTTCATCTCTTCCCTCCCCACCATATCCCAACCCACTTGCATGTCAGCTTCACTGTACTGTTGTCTTATCAGTCATCTTGTAGAAGGGGTGGTTTGAATTATTTTCACCTGGAGCATTGTGCCTACTAGTTTTCATGAGAAAAAGGTTTGTAATTACCTCAAAACCAGAAGAAAGTACTGCCTTATCCCTTGCAACGCCCAGTAGCAGCAACACTCTTGGGGTTATATTTTCTTACCCTTCCACCTGAGGGGCTGACTGTTTTGCTGAATTGTGTAAAAAGACAAGGTGATCACCCTGTTTCTGCATCATTCTCTTCTGACCGTGTTGCCATTCCTTGTGTTTTTCTAAGGACTGAATTTGCCCACGACTCAGCATGGATGTTATTTCCTGCTTTCCACGGATGTTAGCACAGCAGAATAATGGATACTCTGGTAGCAGGACCTAGGTGGCTGAGTTGTGTGGTGGATGTTCCAAAATCTTGTATTTTCACATATCTGAACCAGTAATTTGTGAAATGCCCATGACTCCTGAGTTTGTGAGATGTGAGCTTTATGAGGTGATAGAGTTCCCCAGAGAACAGCTTACAAAAGGATCAGAGCTTTCTCTGAGAGAAAAAGCATTGGAAAATGAGCATGTGCAATATATTATCACACTCAGTAGGAACACAGATTTTCTGGAAATTTGAGCTAAGTAGAGCTAGAAGTCAGTTGTGTTAAGTCATCCAAACAGGGTTATGCCACCTGGTTGGGGATCTTACGACAATCTAAGCCATGTGGATTTTTTTAACCCATCATGGGAATCAAGACTTACACTTCAATAAATAACTTGCCAGTGCCTTGATTTTTCCATCTTTGAGGTCAGCAGGGGCTAGGAAGAAAAAGGTGTAAAACTGAAAGACTTGGAGCAGTAGATTGAGTCAAACATAACATAGATAGGTAGCATGCCACATTTAGAAATCAGGGTACAGACCGCAGCAGTCCCTCTATTGCCAGGTTTAGGCTTCTCTTGAACCTACTGCCAGATAATCACTTATTGCTGGCACAGAGCTTAGAGCCTGACTTCAGGGCTGAACATAGTTATGAGGCTGGTATGCATCATGCTATGCTGTCTGCTGGTGTGAAGACGTTATGGGGTAGAGTAGAGTGATTCCAATTACTCCTCCTCCTTTGCTGCCCTACTTCTGAAATTAAAGGCTGCTCTTGTAACCCACAGTTCACTGTGATTCTTCTCCATGTGGATTTCAGGGTATTCACATATAATTGTAACATAAGGTTTTATCAGCCACCTGCATTATCCTGCTCTTGTGAGCATCACTAGTGAAAACCAGCAGATATGACCCATAATCTACACAAAACCTTATCAGGCAGTGACACTCCTGCCACTCTGTTCAGGCAAGCCCAGGCACCACTCAGTTTCAACTGCCATCAGCATTTCCACTCTCATTTCTTGTGATGCTGTTGATCATGGAGGTACACAGCAACAGTGAAAATCTCAGGAAAAGCAGAAGTGTTTAGCAAATTGCATTTCAGTGGAATGATAGAGGTTTTGGCTTAGCTTGTGTTCAAATGGCTTGTCCCACTTCGCTTGCATCTCAAGTGTTTCCTTGCTTTGTAATGTGAGACAGCTGGTCTTGAAGTTAATCCCCAGGGTTTTAGGGGCTTTTTCTTCCCCTGGCAAACTTGAGAGGAAAGATGCTTCAGAAATATTAGCCATTGGCTGTCACTTAGTAGAAACTATAACAGTTGGTGATGGTAATAGCGTTGGCTTGAAACTAGCAGGGAAATGCAGGTCTAGCATATGGGCATCTAAAATCTGTGCCGTGATGGAGCTGAGGAACACGACACATTCAACTAGCTTTTGAGTTGAGGGCTCTGAGTTCAGGTTTTACAGCACCAAGCTGTCTTGGAATTTGGCTGCAGTAAGCAGTTAGTGCTTCAGAAGAGAAATTTCCAGTTAATCTTCTTACCTGCATTTGCCAGGCAGACTGCACTGAGTCAGCTCAGCCCGGTCCCCACTGTGCAGCGGCTGCAGCCAGTCTCACTCCATCACTTTTAATGAATCTGAGTCTCTGTGGTTTTCACTAATTTACTCATTCGCAAGAGAAATGAGGAAGTGTTTTCCTGTCTCTCTCTGATAATGAATGAGATATGAAAGAGCTTCATGGCCAGTAAGCACCCTGGAGGGACTTGAGTTTGTCAAAACGTGCAAGGCGTCTTCATCAAAGCAACAAAATGATTTTCTTTCCCCTTACTCTATGAATTGAAAATTCACATGACAACAGCCAGAAACGTGCCCAGTTTTGCTTAAACAATGGAATTGACTTTGAAAAACTGAACGTGTGGCAAAACTGGTAACATCTTTTGCATCTGTATTTTTCAGAGCTGTATCTTGAAATAATAAATGGTTGCCTGAGGCAGGCTTTAATGTGGGGCTTTTGCTGTAGTCTGGCTTGGTGTCTGCACTGTGAACCCCCACTTGCACAATGTAGCGTGTTGCACTCAGTGCAGACTGTGGGCAGCAAACGTTTCCTTCGAGGGATGTGTCGAATTCTGTTTACCGAGAATTTTCATTTCTGTTTACTGCCCTCCTCAAATGTACTTTGTATACATCAGAAGGGCAGAGAGAATTTACAGAAGATTAAACAGGCACAAACACATTAGTAGAGACAGTAAGGGATTCAAATTGTTAAACAGAAATATTAAAGTCCACTCTATAAGTCTTCGGGGCTTTTCAGTACCCAAACTTAATAAACTTAACCAACTGCTACAGCTTAGCTCCAGTGCTTACCATTGCTATCAGAAGCAATCAGTAGGAAATCTAGCTTTATATGGTATGGCTTTGAGGTACAAATTGTAGGTTCCACTTTGAAGTGAGGAACAGCTTCCCAGGAATGTTGTGAGCCATGCAATTTCAACAAGGTAACTTGTCGCAGTGCTCCTGATTGCACTCCTGTACTTCAACTCTTTTTAAAACACAGTCCCCTTTGAAAGGTAGAGTAAATAATCTGAACTATTACTCCAGTTTCATGTGTAAAAGCAGACAGTGCTTGTAGGAAATACAGACCTTGAAAGGTGAGCTGAACACTTGTTAGTCCAAAGATTAAATTAGCTGGCCAAGAGAGAATTATCACCCTACAAACCTCCTGTTGAAACCTGAAGAGGTACAAGTATTTTTTGCTGTTACATTTGAACGTATGGTTATTCAAGTGGTGACAAATATTCACTGAACCTACTATTTAAATATGATTGCATATTAATTGAATATTGTGTCTGTAGCATGCAATGTTGCATGCAATTTGAATGTCAGTTAGTAGTCCCCTCTCTCACACTTCTTCACATCAATTTTAGCATTGTCTGGGCTCTTAAACATTTGTCATGTATTGATTCCCATGGAGTTCCCAATTTTTTATCCCCCACAGGGAGCCTAAGCATGCTTGAAAAGGGGGATATCTTGGTGCTGAGGTCTTTTTGATTTGGATGTATGCTAGATGCTGACTAGGAGTGATACTGTTTCAGACTTGTTCAAATTCTAAGATTTTATGGCTCGTATCAGGTAGAACCTGGTGGCACCAAGTTGAGGTGGGTGTTGGGGTGTATGCTTTACATGCTTATGACAAGACTGTTTCTGGTCCAATGGACTTGTCTGTGTTCTAAGACAAAACCCATCAAGTGAATGCAACAGGGAAGCAGAGGAGTAAAATTGAGATAATCATGACACAAACACCTCATTATATGGATTGTCTTCCTGCATCTTTTGCCAGTTCAAAATCCATTTTTTATATGGCTAAACAATTAATAGCATTCAATCCTGTTAGCAAAGAGGAGAGTGTGCAACAATTAGCATCACAGCAGTTAATGTCCCTCAGTCTGTGGCTTGTCCCTTGAGAATGGAGAGTGCAGCACAAGCTCTTCTGAGGTAAGATGAAGGAAGCTCCATTGCTCCTGCAATTTATTAGCTTTCATCTTAACCTAGCTTCATCCTGAAATGCACGTCTGAGGAAGCAGCTCGTCTGAGGCCATTTGGGCTCTTCTGCGCCGAGCTGGGGTTGTGCCAGCCATGTGCCGTGCCCCAAAGCCTTTGTGGGGAGCAGCTGAACAGCAGGAGGATCTATTGGAACAGCCCCCCACCAGTGCAGAACAGTCCCTGCCCTCACTGAAGACAGCTCCAAGGAGAGACATGGGCTGGCACATCCATGACCTTCTTCTGGAAGGAGCCAGGTGTGGGGGAGCCATTTGGCCTGTGTTGACAGCTGGACTGTCCCTGGACACCTGTGCCTTATCAGTGCATGTCAGCAAACTGATCAGACTCACAGCTGGCGACATTTAAGAAGTGATCTCTGAGGTTATATTTCCTTCACAGCCAGATCCTGAGCAATAGACCTGTCACCTGCAATACCTGTTGCAAGGCTGTGACAGCATGAGTTTGAATTTCAGATACTCCAGTGCTCTATGCAACATCTCTAATTCTTCGCTTCCTGTAAGGAAAAGTTTTCACAATTCCTATGCTGAGTGACATTCTTTGTAAATCAGGAGCATGAAATGCATCTCACCTGTACATATATAGAGAAGTTCCTTCAAATAAGTATTTGAGTCATTAAGGATGCATTACATGGAGCAGAAGCTCTACACACAGTTTCCACTGCTGTGGGTCCTTTACCAGCAGAAAGAATGATAATAAAAATCTATTTAAAATTAACAAAAAGAATCATTAAGCAGAGTAAGATTTTAAAAAATGCACTTTCAAGCTGGGAAACCACCTCATTTAGTATAATGAGTGAGCAGATCCTTGGGCCCTGAAGAGAAGCAAATTGAAACAAAATGGCTCCAGCACTGACTTGCATAATGATGGACTGAGCACGTGTCCTGGCATGTAATGATCCCATCTTTCCCACGGGGCTTCAGAAAACAGTGCTTGTTGTGACAGTAGCTCTGGCCAGGATACTGTTTCCATGAGGAAGAGGAAAAGGGCTGGTAACAGTATGGATATGGATTAGAAGAAGAAGATGAGAATAGTCAGCGAAGCTTGACGTCGCAGGCATTGGAGAGGAGAACGGTGGTAATGCTCACAGAAGTAGAGTGGGAGGCGGGAAAAGGGGAAGGACTCAAGGGACACCACAGCCCTTGAGTTGGAGCAGTTGAAAGATGCTTCCAAGGAGCGCACAGTTAAGTGGGTTAAGAATGAATGAGCAATTCCTGGTGGGATAACTAACCCTCACATCATCCCTTGCCAGTCCTAAAAACGTCTTTACATCTCCTTTTTCCAAAGCAGCTCAAAGATGTTTTGAGAAAGAAGGAACCAGCCCACCAAACACTAACTGATAGCAGCAGTGCACCCAGCAGGTCCTTGCACTTGCCCCACACTCTTCTGCATTTCCAGTAGAAAGGAATGTAGCTGCATGTACTGGTACCTGCCTCATGCTCTTCAACCTTTCCTGCATAGTGAAGGTCTCCTTAAGTGGAAGTTTCATCCTTGGCCTCTCTACTGAGTAATGTGGTGCAGATGCTTTTTCCTGAGAGCTGGACTGGATATTTCAACAGCTATTTCATGTTTTCCATGCTAGAAATTACTGGGCAGCTGTGAAATATAAATGAAGCAGTGGATCTCAGCTGGCGGATGCTAGGATTTTCCTCTACCACCCACAAAGTCCTTGGAGGTCTTGCTCCATTTGTAAGTTCCAACTGCTACTTAGTCTGTTCTGGCTAAGTAGGTTTAATGGGTCACTGTGCTGAATATTGCCCTGCAGCAAAATCACTTGTCCACTTTGTAGGTGCAGTCTGGAGAGTGGAAGATCCTTAATTGATGAGCCACTTTGCGATGGAGACAGGGGGATTGCTTTCTCCAGAGTGTCTGTCATCTAGTCCAAATGTGGCCACAGCATAGGTAATTTAAAGCTCGATTATTACCCTTTACAGTAACATCAGAAAAAGTCCAACTGTCCTTATCCATGCTAGCTAAGAATTCAGGAAAAGCCTGGGACTGATGTAGCAACTGCATGCATACTCTTCAATACTTGGTGGTCCCAGTGGAACGAGGCAGTGCACTGCCTGTTCTGCATGCAGCCTGCTGCTGCCTGATCTGTCATCCGTTCCCTTTCATCTGGGATTGTGCATGGGAAGCAGGGAAGCTCTTTGCTCCTCTGTCTGTGGCTTCTGTCATTTTTTTATTATTGCATACTGTCAAAATGTTGTCTCTCCCTACACCTCCCTTTTGCCTGTCTCCCTTTGGAATTTGTGCTAGAAGATGAAAGCAAACCCATCTTTCTTGGCTACTAAAAAGGCAGAAGGTTTATTCTGACATGTGCATGGCCCGTGGAAACACAGAGATCACACTGGGGATGAAGAGGTGAATATTTGGGCAGAGAGAAGCCATCTGTTTCTCTGGCTAGAGTATAGCCTACCTTCTTGTGGGCTCTGGGAGGTTTACTTGCTGAAAGAACACCTATCATCTTGCTTATCTAAGCCTCCAGCCACTTGAATGCATCTGTGACCCACTCCAGCACATTATTACTAGGCAACGCACCAACCTCATCCGTAGATAAGGACACATAAATCTGTGTTTCATACTCCTGCAAATCTCCAGTGACCACAAGACTGTCTTGCCTGCTAGCTAGTCTTTCCTGGGTAGGCCGGCACACACAAATGTCAATCCCTGTATTTTCACTGCATGCACCATTTAGAGTCAGCTCTTTCTTTCCAGAGTCTTGTTTCCCTGGCAGAGACTCCTTCAAAATCACTCGAAGAGGAGGAGGGGCTATGGGAGCAGGCTGATGTTGGCATTTGGTGTGAGGGCCCCTAGAAGAATCAACAGGCACTTTAGCTGTCTGAGGGTAATTCTGGGAACTGCAAGGGTGACTGTGGCCTCATGAAATGTCGGTCTTTCGAGCAACTTTGCAAGTCAACAAGATTTAGAGCAGAGAGTAGTTCTTTACCTCTGATCTGAAATAGGATTTGTGTGTCCCCTCACATGTGTCACTATCCCTGCCACCCTGGGCAATAGCTGTGTTGATGAAGAACTTGTTAAGAAATATAATTTCTAATGTGCCCTTTGAAATTTGGCCATGCTCCCTTGCTCTTTTTCTGTCTTTTTTTTGTTTGGTTTTTTGTTTTCTACCTTCTTTATATGTTCACTAATTGTTTGAAAACTTTTCCCTTCATGTTTAAATACATCACAGAAACACAGAATCATTTAGGTTGGAAAAGACCTCTGAGATCATCAAGTCCAACCTTTGACCAATCCCCACCTTGTCAACTAGACCATGGCACTAAGTGCCACATCCTGTTGTTCCTTGAACATCTCCAGGGATGGTGACTCCACCACCTTCATGGGCAGTCCATTTCAATGTTTAACAACCCTTTCATGAAGAAATCCCTCCCCATGTCTGGCCTGAATCTCCCCTGGCATATCTGGGGGCTATGTCCTCTTATCCTGTTGCTGCTTGCCTGGGAGAAGGGGCCGACTCCCACCTGGCTACAACCTCCTTTCAGGGAGTTGTAGAGAGTGATAAGCTCTCCCTTTGCCTCCTCATCTGCAGACTAAACAACCCCAGCTCCTTCAGCCAGTCTTTAAAGGACTTGTGCTCCAGACCCTTCATCAGCATCATTGCCCTGCCCTGGACCTGCTCCAGAACCTCAATGTCCTTCTTCTTGTAGTGAGGGGCCCAAAACTGGGCACAGGGTTTGAGGCGTGTCCTCACCAGTGCTGAGTACAGGGGACAATCACTGCCCTGGCCCTGCTGGCCACACTATTCCTGATCCAGGCCAGGATGCCACTGGCCTCCTTGGCCACCTGGACACACACACTGGATCATGTTCAGCCACTGGTGACCAGCACCCCCAGGTCCTTTTCTGCTGAGCAACTTTCCAGCCCCCTTCCCCCAGCCTGTAGTGCTGCCTGGGGTTGTTGTGACCCAAGTGCAGGACCCAGCATTTCACCTTGTTGAACCTCACACAATTGGCCTCAGCCCACCAATCCAGCCTGTCCAGATCCCTCTGCAGAGCCTTCCTGCCCTCCAGCAGATCTTGATGGATGACCCAGCTTGGTGTCATCCACGAATTTACTGGGGGTACATTTGATTCCCTCATCCAGACATTAAGGCTGGGTTGCAATGGAAGGGACTGAACTACCGTTAATGCCACATTGACATTGCAAAGTACCTGCATGTGGTAAGGACAGTTTTATCTCCCCAGCACTCATCTACTACCACGAACTTAGGTCCTGGAGAGGGATTTGTAACAGACTTCAGATTTAAAGATTGCCAAAAATGTGATGTTACTATTCAGAATTCCTCATGCCTTTCCATCAAAGCACCGTTCTTAATCTGGTTGGATCCTGAGGTCCTCTTAGATATTCTGGTCCCTTTTCAAAAAAAGCTGAGCTGTTGAAACCTGGTGCTCTGGTTGGATTTCAGCAAATGTGGTTATGACAATGTGCATCTCTCTGCAGTTTCAACTGTATTCTCTTATTTTTCTTCTTAGATATTTGTGTAATGGTGTTAATGTTTGTTGCCTCACACATCAGAGACCACTGGAATTTAAGGTTTATAAATTATAACTTGCCTTTTTTTTTTTTTAAATCAAATACTGACTGTTCTGATTTTGTCATTTGAGTGCCTTAGAAGACCATTAGATTGGTGCTGGGGTTTTTTGGGCTTTTGTAGTTAGTTCTTAGTAACTTCGGTACTGTTAACATAAGTTACAGAATGTACAGATGTCCCAAAGATTTGCTGCAGCATTAGGAAGAGTAAAGCAGCTCTGTTATGTACCATCCCACCATACGTGTCCCAGCAGTTCAGCTGCAATGCTGGAATCACACCTCATAGTGTGATTCCAGGTCAGCCCTGACACTGACCTGCAAAAAGGATTGCTGGCAGCCAACACAGCAGGGCAGGGTTAGGAGAGGAGGAGTGGATCATGTGAATACAGACTAATAGTAATTGATAAACAGAAAATGGAATCTTCCTGAGCTCAGAGGAAGGAGTGATCAGTTATAGAATAGGAGTTTTCCCTTTTCCGTTGGCAGGTGTGGGATTTCACTGCAGTCATAGTCCTGGCTCCCTTTTAAAGACAGTGAGATATTCTGGTTAATATCCTTGCTATACAAGAAATTGAAGGTTTATCACTGTCCTTGAAAATAAGAATTAATGCAGTTGCTTCTATAGTGCCAATTAAGTTCTCCATTTAATTCTGTGAGCCAGCTGGAGATGTTTGTGACTGAGACTTTAGATGTACTCATCTTAATCTGAGTTGCTGGTGGTGTTTTCCCTCTCTCTGGTGCCTTACGTGCAGGACAGCTGCTTCTGAGGACGTTAGCACTTCCTAATCCCCTGTGTTCATGGCCTCCTTCTTCAACCCCTGTCTTTGATCTCAGACTGAAAACTGTATTTAGTTGTTTATATATAAAACCCAAGGTGGTCTCATCCTTACATATGAAAGTGAACAGTTAAGAACTGTTTTAAAACTGCCCAACTGAACAGAAACTTAACATTGGTTGTTACTGGATTACACTTCCTTCTAGCAAATCATATTTGGGGTGTGGAGGTAGCAGGGATGAAGTTGTTTGTTAGTCTGAATTTGTAGATGTTGTTTAATGCTTCTTATAAAACTTGCTGGTCCCCAGAAAGTTTCTGATGCAATTGCTGTTCTGGGAGCTGCCCTTTACCTGCACTGTCAGCCTTTTTGAGCTTTTAGGAAAGTCTTTGGCCAGTGACAGGGTGGGAAGAGCTACTGCTGTTTGGATTTCTTCACTTAATGCAAATTCCCTTTTTGTTTTGCTGCTGGAGCATCTTTCCTCCTTCCTGCTATAGGTAAAGGCAAGTGAAGGCTAGTATTCAGGGAACAACACTGAATTCAAACTGAGGGATCTGATTCATGATCAAGCTCATCCGTGTCCACCAAACTGGAATAGTTTCTTGTATGTGTATTCTTATCCAACAGGAGATAATTTGATGGATTTCACTTTGCCGTGAAAGAGGATTACTGGATTTGTGTTACCTTACTTTACTTTTCCCACTGAAAACCACCACCCACAAACAGAATTTGATAGTTTCTGAATAGCTGCCCAAACCACAGTACCTTGTGAGTCTCTAATACCGTATGTTTATGAATTGTGAAACTTTGCAGTGACCAAAAAATAAATTAGCCAATGGGGGTGATTTTTTAAATTCCTTTCTTTCTAAGTTAATCTCTCTTTAAAACTTAGTGAGCCTTTTCTGACTGTACCTTTGAAAAGCTTTGTAGCCTTAGCCAAGTGTTACTGTATTCAAAACTATTGTTATGAATACAGCTAGTTCCTTGAGCAGTGGGATTTTCATCTGGCTGTTTGCTCCTCTTGCAAAGCTCCAAGGTGATCTGTAGCGGTGAGTGTAGAAGCCTGGTCAGTCACACTCTCTGAAGAACCCGTTCCTTACTGTCTGCACAGAACCAAATGCCCTTCACTTAGGACTTTGCGTAGCAATGGAAGAAATTAATAAAAGGCAAGTGAGTCTTGCATGTTCTCTGGCAGTCAGTTCAGCCAGCATAACCTGTGATGTCAGCATCGTGGAGCAGAAGTTGGCTCTCCCTAATCACTAGTGTTCAGAATTCCACTTTTCTCTTAGACTTGACTCATTGGAGTACTTGTCAGCTGGCCTAGCTTGTCATGTTATCTGTTGTGTCTCTTCAGCTAGTCTGTCTCTCTTGCATGAATGATAACTCTTTAATTGGGTTATTATGGGATGATGGACCTGGCTGCAGGTCTCTGCTAGAAGCATCATCCCCCATTCTTGAGATGAACGCTGCATTGCCTTATTTCCCAAGAGCTCATATAACCCCAGCTAACTTTTCCAATGAGACTTCTTTTTTTATTATTTTTAATGAAGAAAACATTCTTTTTCTTTTTTTTTTATTTTATTTTTTCCCTCAGGGAGACCTGATATTAAGATATTCAGCTGTCTGTCTCATTTCCTAACATGCAGTTTGTCAGGAAGTGAGTTTCCATTAAATTCTTGATAATTACCATACTTGGACTTTGATAGACATTTTTCCTTTTTGCAACAACTTTTTTTTTAGCTCATTATCTGCATGCAAGATCAGTCAGCTAAATTCCTGTCTGTCAGACATCTCTATCTTTGCTCATTTTTAACCAGTTTGAGGTCCATTGCAGTGAATTACTGCACTGAATCTCAGATTTTACATGGGTCACAGGTGAAATGAGTTGGGAAGACTCTGCCTAGAATATGCTAAATGTTTTCTTCTTCCATGCCACCAGTTTTGAAATTACACTTCTCCTTGGTTTTTATGCTAAAAAAGGGAGCAAGGCTTCAGGCTAGGTCAGCAGCGGGGTGGTATCTGGAGAGCCCTAATCCTTTTAAACAAGGTATTTAGTACTCAGTCCCCACTTTGGAAGGGACTGGCAGGACTTGAGATAGCCTCTCTGTGTACGTTATGCTTAGTTCTAGCTCGGCTTATTGAGGCTATCACAGGCACTGGATTCAACTAATTTTTTTATTATCACAATGCTTTCTTTGACTAAATTGAGTTTTCCATTGCTATTGCAGCTGCTTTCTCAAAAGAACTGGTTATAAATGCACAGCCTCTTTCTTTTTCCTGAACATACTGCTTAAAAAACACATGGACATGGTTGTATTAACATAAAAATCTCTTCTTGCTCAGTTACTCATCCACTGGCCTTTTCTCCTGTAGGCGGCTGTTGTAAAAGAGCTCTTGGAAGTGCAAACAGTGCTGCTAGTTCTCAACCAGTTTTGTCCAACAGCTTGTCAAGATATCAGAGGAGAAGACAGCTGTGGCAAAAATCCAAGCCCTTACCCTGGATGACATCCATGGCAATGTTCAGTAATTTTTGCCCCAGGGTAATGCTAAAGTAAATTACATATTAAAAATGAGGTAGGGAAAGAAGTAAAGAAGTAGCTAATCCCACTAAGCCATGGGCTAGAGAGGGCTTTTGGCCATGAGTGTGGAGTGGATAGTTCCCAGCTGGCCACAGCAGACCATCCAGACACATTAACTTCAAAGGGGTGCTCAGCAGCTATGGATTCTCCTAGGGATACTAACACCATCCAGGAGCAGAGAGAGGAGGAAAGGATGCTCAAAGGGGGCAGACTGCATAGACCATGTGACAATTCCTGAAGGGAGATTAAGGGAGAAGTAAAAATTGTCATAGCTCTGCATAAATACATTCCTCTGTGAAGAAGCATGGAGACTCTGGGATGCTCTCACAGCAAGGCAGGAAACATGAACAGCAAGTGACATGAAAAGCTCCTCTAAAATTCTTTTTCTAATTGGTCCTCACTGTGTGTGTGTGCTGTGGTCCCAGTACTTTGTCAGGTGCTGTGTAGCTCCGACCTTGAATCCAGGGCAGACAGGGAAATGGCATTTGGAAAGAGAGCCAAACTCTTCTGGCCTGTGTTACATCCCTGCAGTCTGGAGTGCAGATGGAAGCATGAGCCAGCTCTTTGGACTTTCCTGGCCCCAAGCAGCATGGCTGTCAATGGGCCACAGGTCCCCTATTTGCAACTGATTTGAATCTTGCGCACTTCAAAGGTACTGTCTGCAAAAGATAATGATGAATGATATGCATCAGCCTGTGGCTTCTGGCAGTCTGACTTTAAAAGAGGTAGAGCAAACTTTAAAAATAATACCAGCGGGTTTTGGTTCCTGTCACTCTTTCCTGTACCAAAACTTTGCTCATACTGCTGCCTGGTTAGCGTGGAGAGAAAGAAAGCATATGGAAATCAATGCAGAAGTTGAATATAAGCTAAAGACCAGTGAGCCACACCATGACCTGACCATAATTCTGGACACCAGCTTCTTTGGGAGCCTTCATTCTGTGTGGGCTACTTGGACAACAGGGCAAGGAGGAGAACGCAGGTTAACAGGGCTTGAGTGTTTGCTGTTGAATTATCTCTTCAGATAGAGATATTGGTGCAGGATGGTGGGTGAGGCTGTCAGACTTCTCGTTCAGGCAGTTGAGTCACATAAAAGCCACATGGCTGAAAGGTTAGCCAAGGATAAAGAGCAAACTACTTTCCCCACTGAGGTGGCTGCAGGCCACTACATGCAGGCGTGAGGTTGTGGGCAACTTGTCAGTGTGGTGCTGAGGGAGCTGCCTCACAGCTGCCAGCTGATCAAAGTCAGTGCTCCTCCCTGCTCTCCTTCAGAAGGGGACCCTGTCCTCATTTCTGAGCTGCTGCAAGCCGAATGGCTGCTTTTAATAGAGTGTGCACAGAAGATGGTTGTAGGCAATTGAATTAGGGTTGCGTTATTAGTCCATCTGTGCAATATGCTCTGTTTATTGACAATCTGGTTAGAGTGGCTGGAGCTTGTTAAAGGTAAAGTGTTTCCTACTGTTGAATTTTGGGAGTTGTCCACCTGTTAAGAAGCAGCACTTGAGGAAGGGCTCTCTTTAGACTGAAAAGAGGCTCCCTAAGAACTGTCTGCACTATTTTTCTGGCCTTCTGGGAGGGGGGAGGATTGCATGGGAAAGGCTCATCAGATAACAGGATTTGCTCTGTAGTTCATTGTGATGTGCACGTTCCCCCTCCATCTGCTTGCGGCAAGGGGCAGCTGCTGGCATGTGGGATTGGATGCAGGGCTTCAGGAAGAGCTCTTCTGCTTACATTTCTAAAGGTTGCCTGGTAGGGTCTGATCTGTGACAGCCATAACCCAAAGTCATCTTCTTAATGTCATTGGGTCCATGAGGTATCTTTATGAATGAAATGTGTGCATCAGAAGGAAAAAGCATGTGCTGAGCTGTTGGTTCAGAAAGGTGTGACATGACTTTTGCAGCAGGTTTTGTGTGTGTGTCAAGATCTGCTGTAAGACCAGCCTCACCGTGCTTTTTGAAATGGAAAGCTTATCTCTAAGGTTGATCACTAAGAAAGTAGGGGACCAATACAGCAACTGCTTATGCCACAAGTACATTGCTTTTTGAAGATAGCAGGTGCTCGCTGTTGCCTGGGGAATAGAAAAATGGTCAGAATCATATCTCTTTACAAAAACCATCAGGCTTTTGACTTCGCTGCAAGCCCTTACTTCAGAGCTTGGCTGTCAGTGCACTCCCCTTCTGCTCACCAGCCTCAGATGTTTATTGTTGTATACCACAGCTATCCACAGTGATCCAGTCATGGCTTGTAAATAATCTTGATGGGTCTTTTTCAGTACTGTGTCCCCATAAGTGAGCTCAATTGTTGCACTTTACAAGACAACACAAAATGTCTTTGGTATCTGTATCAGTTTATACGTTCATAGTGAAAACCCCATGCAGAGAAGCAGCACTGATGACTAAAGAGGGTGTGGGAGTGACTTAGGAGAACAAGCATTGAAAAGCTTGTACAGGTGTATCTTGGCTACAAGGCAATTTATAAGACATGCTCTAACTGTATTTAGAGTTTGAAAGTAACAGGAATATGGATAATTGTTTAGGGTGATCTAATGGGGATTTAGTTTAAGCAAAGGATCAAGTGTCAGAATTCTTTATTATAAGATTCTTTATTCTGAGTAAAAAGAGCCTCTGCCACTTTCTCTGTACAGAGGACAAAGTAGTCTTAATCTGTGGAACAATACTGCATAACACAAGAGATGCATTTAAACATTTTAAAATAAATATTGTTTTTGAAATTCTGTTAGGAAGCAACTTCAATTTCTAGAGGTCCAAGCTACAAAGGACAGCTCTTGAGCACTACAAGTGTTCTTACTGTGGCTAATGATTTTCAAAAGCATCAGAAGGAGCTAAACAACAAGCTCTTACTGAAACACAGTACTAAACTTGGAAAATTTTAAGCGGTTTTGTTTGTACCAGCCTGAAGGTTGATGTAAAGCTAGGACAGCTTATCTTCAGTTACGTGAAGCAACACCTGTGAAGCAGCACAGTGTGAAAAGAGGAGAAGAGTAATAGTGCATAACAATGTGCTGTTCTTCAGACCATCAGCATTACTGTAGTGTGTCAGTCCTGCACAGGAGCATCTCTTCATGGAGAGCTGTGAGACTGCAAAAGTCAGTCTGTATGAAAATGAGCAACACAGTTCAGAGACAGTCTGCAGTTACAGAGATCAAACCTTGAAAAGCCAAGGATCACATAACATGTCTGCATTGTGTATTCATTCACTTCATCTGGAAGAAGGAAGAGTTTAATAACTGAAAGCTAGACTAGGGAATCCAATCCATCCAGATACTACAGAGGGAGAAGACTGTGGAATATCAATGCACTTTGAAATTGGTATCCTGGTAGACCCTGGTGTATTTGTGATGATTTGCAAGTAACCTGACAGTGCATGAAATAATTGTCTTTGTAGATATGAAACAACATTGACATCGACTTTGAAATTTAAATGAGAGAAACAAAGTAAAGTTCTTTTAGATGCATAACCTTGGTGCATTGACTTACTTTTTCTTTATAATAGGTTAATTACTTGAACAGGTATTAGTTAAATAGGTTTCTGGTTTATTATAAAACAGAAACAACCGTGTAAGGATCCGTGTTCTTGAACAGTAACAGCATATTGCTTCCCACCCTGATATAAATACCACCTAAACCAAAGTGATTTAATTGTCTGGGAGTAAATAATTGTTATTCAGGAAATGCTTTGTTTGGCCTGTCCTGTTGCCACTGTGAAATGCAAATCACAAAGCAAATAGTGCTATAGTCTATTTGTTTGTGTGCTGTGTGTGGTGCACACAGCAAATGCACAAGCAGCGGCTTTGGGAACCAGTTAGGAAGCTGCACTGGTGTCCGGTGTCTTTAATGCAATTTCTTTGTAACAAAGCTGTGTTTGAGCAGGAACTTTCATCGAACCATTCTGTCCTTTTCAGCATCGTGGCTTTGCTGCTGTATGGCATCTGCGGATAAGTAGGGAGTTATTCAATATTAATAGGTTTATTTTATCAGTTTAAGTGTTTTATTAAAGAGAGTTCCCTAGTATATGATAAAATCTTTATTCAAAGCTATGAGAAAGTGATAGAATTTGATGATCCTTCTAGTGCATTTGATACAAAAACATTTTACATTTCCAACAAAGACCAGTGCTGCCCTAATTACAAACTGTTACACTCTAAATAGTAGAATTTAATCTTGTCTAGTGTCAATATCAGCATTTGCTTTATCAGTCTTGTGAGGTGGTGTTTGTTGGGAGGGCATTCAATTTCATGCCATTTTAAGCAATTTCACTGGCAAAGAACATAGATTCACAATGTATTTAAATGGAAAATGGAAATTCTCAGTAAAACATTCTTAAGATCTCATTTGAATTAGCATATAGTTCTCCATGGGATGTGAGTCTGTGTGTAATCCTAGGCCTTTCTGTAGCAACATCCGTCAACAGTCTCCTCCAAATTGCTTTGTGGAAGAATATCAGGTTTAGTTTTATATTCAGCACCCAAGTTCCCCATTCAGTAATTGAAGTAAATTCACAGTGTAAAATACACAGAATTGGGAATGTCCAGGCAAACACAGCTGCCAGGTGAGCTCTAGCTGTTAGCCAGAGCTAATGAGCAAGGCATTGTGGTGTGAGTAGCTTAAAAGTTATTTTTCCATAAATTCAACACGACAATGCCACAGCTGGTGTCAGTTTGGGTGGAGAGGGAGGACCGGTTGCATTGCTTTCTGTGGCTTTGCCAGGGTCAAGGTGTGTTCAGAACCCAAGTGCACTCTGGGGAAAACATGTTTAAGTCCTGACAGCAGTATAGGTGTGAGCACATGTGCCATGAAATCGATTGTCTCTTCTGCTATAAAATGTGGCAGGGTCTCATTGGAGGAATGTGCTCTGGTAGGAGGTTGAGTGGTACAGAAGACTTTTCTCACGTGATCCCAAACCTCCAGGTGATCTGCATGCTTTCCTTTTGCTCTTAAAACCACAGCTGTGGCAAGGTACTGACTGCTGGTATTGCCCAAAGTGCAGATATGAGGAGTCCATGTGAGCTGTGGAGGAATATTTGCTTACCAGGATTTCTTACTTTCCCTCTTTTCCTTTTTTTCCTTTCCCTACCTGCAACACAAGGGAATAAATCAATAATAAGTGAGAAAATACTGCTTGGGTTTATTGTTTAATTCCCTCAGTACTTGGTTTCTGGAGAACATAGGTTTAGTTTAAAGCAGTCCCTAAGCAACAATCTGGCTGTAATTCATGCTTCTTCTTATTACCAAGACACAGGAAGCCCTAGGTCTTCACAGAGATGAGTCTTTCTGAGATTGAAAATATATCCTCATTGCTCTTAAGTGTGCTCAGGATGTTTTGTCACATTGGACAATAGTCACGTCTTGGTAATGGCAACCTGACTTCCAGAAGTATTATATTTGCCCTAAAGTCTGTCCTTTTCACCAGTTTTTTCAAAAGTTGTTAACATGTGGGCAATATCCAGCTCCCACTGAGAATCTGGCTATTTCTTTTAAGTGCCTCCATGGGAAATAAAATATTTGCAAAATCTACCTCCAGTCTGTGCTTGATGAGCAGGCTGAACATGTAACTCCCAGGCTGCTGTTCAGGCATCTTATTCTGTGTCTTAACTGCAGAAATCACTGAAATCAGGAGAGGTAGGAATGCAGCTGGTAATTTGTGCTAGCCAGTCTTTTTAGCTCGCTGGACTTGATGAAAACGCCGTTTCAGTTTGGTAATATGAACAGTTAAGCCTGGTTTCATTACTGCTTGCACAGACTTTTGTGTGAAAGAGATCAGATAAAAGCTGGAATTGGAACTACAAACCAGAAAAAGAAAGGAAGTCAGAGCAGGAAATGGGCATGTCGTGTCCCATAATTTGCCAGCACTTCTTAATCCTCCATTGTTGTAAACTTCATATTCTATTTCTGTTTATCCATCCTTTTCTCCAAGGCTGCGAACTCAGAATAGCTTTGCTTGTGCTATCCCCATCTGTCCCAGCTGTGTGCTATTTCTGAGCGGATGATGCCATTTGCAGCATGCTGCCATACTGTGTAACTTCTGCAACGGGCAAATATCCACCAAAGCCTGGGGGGGCAACAACAAAATTTATTACCCTGGTGACCTCACTCAGCTCTCCAGGAGCTGGAGGTTAATGCACTAATTTACGGTATCAGTCTACCTTCTGCTATGGTACTGTTTCAAAGTGCCTTCTGTGTTTCAGGGAGTGTCTTGAGTTCAGTACATTTAAATCACTTTTATATGATTTTAGGTTCAATAAGGTACATTTGTTACCAATATAAAATGTCTTCAAGTATTTTGGGAAGAAGGTTTGATTTGAGCTGGTGTTCGTTATGGGAAGACTAATGGGGCCACTGATCCCATTAATTTGTTATTGACACTTAACTTCCTATGATGGGTCAGGCATCCCTACTTTAGCTTCAGGACAAGTTTACCCAGTGAACAAATTCTCATCCTGTTGTGTAATATTTTTCTTTAGAAAAGTTCCATTCATCTTTATTGTCTGATTTTAATAATCTCTACTTTGTATCCAGTCCTCTGTGTGTGTGTGTGTGTGTGTGTGTGTGTGTGTTTGTGTGTGAGTGTGTGTAACTTGAGCTATTAAATGCAGGTTACACAACTTTGGCAGGGTCCTATACCATGTCCTGGTGTCTCCCCAGTACTGTAATATAACTGCCAAGAGATCTGTGTTTGTGGAGTCATAGATAATATATTTTTCCAACTTAATCCATCTTGGGTTGTAGCTTTTCTAGTTCATCATATAGAGACATACATGAAATGTTCTGCAGAGTACTTCAAAACAGCCCAGCCAGGGCAGGCTTGAGAGGTGGGTCTGTGTGAGCCTCATGAAGTTCAACAAGGCCATGTGCCAGGTTCTGCACCTGGCTTGGGGCAATCCCAAGTGCAAACACAGGTTGGGCAAAGAATGGATTGAGAACAGCCCTGAGGAGAAGGACTGTGGGGTGTTGGTGGATGAGAAGCTCAACATGACCTGGCAATGTGCTCCTGCAGCCCAGAAAGCCAACCATGTCCTGGGCTGCACCAAAAGCAGTGTGGAGAGCAGGTTGAGGGAGATGATTCTCCCCCTCTACTCCATTTTTGTGAGACCCCAGCCTGAAGTACTGAGTCTGTTTCTGAGGTCTCCAGTATAAGAAGAACATGGACTTGCTGGATCAAGTCCAGAAGAGAGTGAGGAAGATGATTAGAGCATCTCCCCTGGGAAGACAGGCTGAAAGAGGTGGGGCTGTTCAGCCTGGAAGATTTATTGCAACCTTCCAGTAGTGACAAGACAGGGGGGAATGGCTTAGAACTGAAAGAGAGTAGGTTTAGATTAGATATTAGGAAGAAGTTCTTTACTGTGAGGGTGGTGAAGCACTGGAACAGGTTGCCCAGAGAAGTTGTGGATGCCCCATCACTGGAAGTGTTCAAGGCAAGACTAGATGGGGCTTTGAGCAACCTGATCTAGTGGAAGGTGTCCCTGCCCACAGGAGGAGGTTCAGATCTGGATGCTTTTCAAGGTCCCTTCCAACCCAAACCATTCTAAAATTCTATGGTTCTATAGGTGTTATCATAATAATAGAATTGCTTGTTTTTCAGTAATGCATTTCTTCACCTTTTTGCTTTCTCTGTCCTCCTAAAACAAAGAGAGCCTGCATGCCTTCCCTTATGTGAGAATCGTTTCAGGAAGGACCTCTTCTGATAACTGAGAAGAATGCTGGGTGCTGCAACAGTGCTATATCAGTGAGGGTGACTTTTTGTCAGGTGCCTGCTGTCTTTGCAAGCAGCTTTTCAGTCTGTCTTCCCTGCTTGTCAGCCTGGCAGCCAGAGCTCTGGTGAAGAAGGATAGTGCAGCAATGCTTCTCTGTGTCTGACTGTAACATTCCCAGCCCAGGATACAGTGTCTCATCTCCGCCACATTGAAGGGACTAATAAAACTTGGAGGGAAGGAAGAAGCGAGTGAACTTCCTTGAAGCTTTACGACAATTTGTCTTTAATCTCCAGACAACCTAAGCCTTTCCTTGAAAATCTGTGTGTCTTCAGGAGCCTGTCAGTGCAAGACGATGAACTGGTCCAGGGTGGGAACCTGAGCTGTCTCCTCTCCTGCTTCCCTGAAAGCACAGTACATTTCCTGCACCATCCTGCCTAGGGCTGAGGTACAGTCCTACAAATGACAACCAAGGTACTACACAGCACCTCACAGCCCACCTCCCTGGTTTGTAAATAAAAGCAAAGGGTGCCTTTGCTCACATTTGCCCGTATGTTTGGAACCCCTTTAGCGGACGTTACAGTGTGTACCATCTGTGCACCCTACGAGTGTGCTGTGTCCCCTGATGCTCTCTCATCTGCACGGCCTGAAGGCAGGCAGCACCGTGCTTGTGTTCAACAGCTCATGCTGTCTTCTCTGCTCGGTGGTTTGTTGCATTGCTGCTGTCTTGTCACGCAAGGTGCCTTCTGTCTTGACTCTCTTCTTATCAGACTGGAATGCTACCTGCTGGGGGGGAACATGGCCATCCTCATCTGGCTGTTGGCTCTGGTCTTTTGCCATGCTACTTATGCTTCTAATGGCCCACAATTTCTTATAAACTCTTTTTCTAATAAATTAATCTTGTAAGTTTATGTTTTCTAATGGGACTTTTTTTATTAAGGAATCTTATTTGTATACAGACATACAGTAAAAATGTGAGAAAGATGTACCTTGCTGAAAGCGTACTGACTGCAACTTAAAAGGCTTTTTTTAAGCCTCTATTTTAGTTTCCGTATGCTTTTTATCTCTTGAACTACAGAGAACAATTTCCTCTGCTTTGAGGAAGTTCTGTAATTTAACTTCTCGTTTCCAACGTCCTCCTGTGTCTTTTATCTCATGTCTCAGAATTTTAAAGAATTTCATTAGCCACTTTAAGGACATTGCTTTAGCTGGAATCTGCTTTACTCTGTAAAGCCTTTTAAAAAAATCTTTTAAAGCCTAGTATTTCTTATAGTGTCTCTTATAAGAGCTGTGTTTCACACTTCAACCAAAACTACTAGTCTTGCTAAAGTCTACATCTTCCCTGTAACTCTTGGAATAAAAAGCATTTGAAGGGTTTCCAGGTTCCAACTAGGTCTCATTTCTGAGGACCTTCCCAGCTCCTTCACTCCTACCTGTAGGTCTGGACCTTCCTCTCTCACCCATGCTCTTCAGGGAGCTCTTGCTGCGCACCCCATGCCGTGATGTCTTTGGAGTCTGAGCAAAAAGGAGAGAATGGTCTCAGCTGGGGGCTTGTTCTTCACATTGTCTGAGTTTCTTCTGCCTCTTCCCTGGAATCTCTACCTCAAAAGCATGTGCAGTTATAGGGCCAAATTTTCCAGGTGTCTTTGTTCTAAATTTATGATCTTGTGTTCCTGTGTAACCTTTTGGAACAGCTCGTCTTCTCCAGAAGCTCTGCTTTCACTAATACTGCTTAGCTGCAGATTAATAATGATCTTCTAGTCACCATGCTTTATTTATATTTATATTGTGGTAGCACATAAAGCTGTAATTGGGGTCTAATTGTGCTGGTTTACTCAGACCAGTTCTGAGACCTTTGGTACTACTAACTCTAAGCTAGCAACCCTCCTACGTGTCCTTGTCCTTCACTGTCATTTTCCTTGGTCAGGTCAGCACATGAAACGGATCCCTGATTCCCTGGTGTGGAAACTGAACAGCCGAAAACTGCAGTGTGCTGACAGCTCCCTGCACTTGTTCTCTCTTCATCCTTTCTTTGATTTATTCTTGGAATTTTCTAAAAGAAAGGGACAGGGCAGCCTGTCTTCCGAATTCCCCTGCAAATTTTTGCCTTCATCAGTGTGTCTTTTCTACGTCTGTTGATTGTAAAGATTGTGAGGCAGCACAGGTGAGCAACTGCCTTCTTCCCTCACACACATAATGCAAATTGCTTCTCAGGTCAAACTATATAGCTCAGCTGCTGCCTGTGCCTTATACATGTTGAAGAATCTTAATATCTTTCCCATTTCTTAAAAATTAATCTCCTTTAATCCTGGCAGCACTGTAAGGTTCAAAGATGTTTTACATTATGTGCAGGTAGGATTACGGTTTATTCGTTAGTAGAAGGGGAAGATCGATTTTTTTTTTCTTTTTCATTGCATCCCTGGTCGTTTTTTCTTTGCTGAAATCCTAGTTGGTGCTTTTTTCTCTGCTCAGCCTGACTCTGCAGAAGGTGAAGGTGTAACACTCAATACAAAAAGTAAATGCCACAAGTCCTGTTGAAAGCAGCAAACTATCATTACTCTTTCTGTGACAGATGTGTAGTATTCTGAATCACGTTGTGCAAGGTGATCTGCCCTTACACCATCCACGCTCCTGTTAGCCACTGTTATCATCTCCAGTTTTCATTGTTTTAATGGTTGCTCTGGTCTAGAAGGAAGAGAATTTTGGACCCAAAGCAAGACATAAGCTTGTCAATAAATATTCCCTTCTTGCTTTAGGATTTCCTTAAACTCGTAAGGTCCCGTTGTCAACACAAATCTGTCATATCTTAGGCAGCAAATCACTCTAAGGCAAAGCAAAAGAAATTCTCAGCTTGAAGTGCCCCCAAACCCTTCTTACAGTGATAGGAGCACTGCAAGATGTGCTTTGCCTTGTCTCTCTGGGTGATTGAAAATGGAGCTTTGTTGACAATCTATAGACCAATTGTTTATTTTAAGAAAGTGGAACAGAATACATTGTTGTGTTACAGAGCAAAGTCATCGAGCAGAAGTAATGAAGGCAATTCTGAAATAGCATCGTTTTCTTAACTTTAGGGGGGGTTTTGCTTTTGGGGGGGCTTGTTTGGTTGGTTGGTTGGTTTGTTTTTGGGGTTGCTTTTTTGTTTGTTTTCGTAATAGCTGGAAGTCTTTATTATAAAGACTGTGCTGAAGGTTGGAATCTTTTGTTCATGTCCTCATGTCTTGTAAGCACTGTACAGCACAAAAGACAAGTGAGCCTTGCAGTAACAGGTCCTTACAGGTCCAGTGACTTCTTTTGCACAAGCACATACTCTATTGTACAACTATTTCTGTATATCAAAGAGGCTCTTAGGGCTAAAAATCCTTTGTCTCCTAGTCACAGCTCAATTAAGTCCTGTCTGTAGATTATGATTACTAAGATCTGAGATGGGACCAAGGGTTTTAAGAATTGCAGGGGTTCTGTCTCAATTATAAAGTGGATGTAAACTATTGGTATAAGGAGAATACAGAGCAGAATTGGATGCTTCAGCATTTGGAAAAGACACAAATAGGAAGTCTGGTGCAACACTGAAGATGTCCAGAATTTACACAATTAGTGTGGTAAGTGAGGATATATGAACATGAGAAAAGAGGAAGCAGTACAAAAATAAACCTTTCAGCAGTTCAGTCTGGAAAGTCTTCTGGCATGATTCAATGATGGTAATTAATAAGCAAGGAAGATCCAGAAAAAGAAAGGAAATATGAAAAAAATAACAAAAAAAACCAACCCAACAAAAAGCAACAGCAAACAACAGTGAATGAGTTCAATAATGAAAATTATATGGCCATGCAGAAAGCATGGTGACAGACCCAGACGCCTGGCATGAGGATTCTCCATCTAGAGTCAAAAATCTGGGATGTAACCAATAACTGAGTTTGAAGATGATTAGAACAGGGATGATTAGAACCACAATTAGAACATGGTCACAGCAGTCTCAGCTATTCCGAGTACGGCTTTATGCGGCATCTGGAGTTCACAAAAAGCAGTCTGTGTACAAACACAAAAGCATCTGCAGATTCGTGTGGAGGTTGCGTCTGAGCAGGAATATTTGTGGTCTGTGTGCTGGATGCCTACAGATAGGTCTGTGAGGTGCTGTGGGTGATCAAAATGTTGTAAAACTTGGTTCCTGGTGTCCTGGTTTTAGCCTGACTCTGTTAAGGTGCCCCATAAAGCCACTGTTGGCACCGATGCCAGCCCAACATTGATGTTTACAAGAATGAGCAGAGGCCAGTTACCTAAGTTGTAGCCACAAATATGAAAGAAAGGGATCTCAGACTCATAAGGGAAACTGGGGGAACATTGTTTTCCTTTCTGAAGAATTCCCATTGGTCAGGTATGAGGTAAGCTTCTCTTCTGGCCATTATCAGGTTTGTGCCCTCAATACCTTACTCCTAAAGATTTTCATGCCAGCACTATGAAGTTAAATAGTTCTGCTTTGTAACTGTTCTGCTTTTTAACTGTGAACATCAAAACAGGCTAAAATGCACAGAGTGCTTCTCCTGCCAATGGATTTTATCCTTGTTGTGCAGGAATTGAAGACTGGGTTGATCATTTGGTCCTCCATGTGGCGCTGGTAAGACTGCCAAGGATGAGGCAGCCCATTAGCATCCGCAGTATTTTGATTTTTGTTGTGGAGAGTTTTGCCTGGCTAGGAACTGGTGTGGATAAATCCAATTCCAGCTAAAACAATGAAGTTTTATATCTTCCTTCTGATTCCTGAGCCATTCAGTTTCCCTTTTACGAATCATTTCAAATAAAGAATGTCTGAAGTTGTGAATGTACCGTGAGCCAGAGAGACCCAAGCAGCAGGGGTGAGACAGTCATGCTACTGTGAACAGGGGCAATAGAAGTGTGGCTTCTCACTATCCCCCAGTTTTTTCTAGCCTGCCACTTTCTTTCCCTTGTGTACAGTATCTGCCGTCTGTGTGAGTGTAATTTAGTGCTAATTAAGAAGTGAGTGGGAGCCATAAGCTCATTTCATTTAGAACCTGGAAATGGCCTCCTGGGAGCCCAGAGAGGGTACCGTCTGCTTTCTCGCCACAAAAGCTTCTCCACCTCGCTGCCGTAATTCTAACCACCAAGCTCCAGATCTCAAAATTCAATGCCAGCTCAGATTTACGGAGCATTAAGCGACTGAATTAAATCCTCAGCATTCACTCGGCGTCAGCCTGACTGAGTAAAGGATTTCACGGGCTGGGGTGCTCTACAAGGCCATAATTTATAACGTTATGCAGAAGCTGCTCCTCTGAGTTTTATTTTGGCTTGCCGCAATTTCTTTTTATTAAGGCCCCAATAGTATTTGTTGTTTTTCTGTTTGCTTTGATGTGGGAGTTTTAGATTAAATCTAAATAAATAAATGAGGTTTAAAATTAAATTAGGTTTCATTTGCATGAGTTGGGGAGTGAAGTGCATCTTTCTTTCACCATATGAAACATAACAGACCCATTACCCATCACAGAGCCCTCAGTTGCTCCTGAAGAAAAAATGACATTTCCTTCTGCGTAGAAAATACTTAAAAATCCCAAGAATAGATTTATAGGAATATTTTAACCTTTTCTTTGATCCTTGAAATGTCATTGTTCTGAAGGCTACATTGCAATACGTGACCTTTTATAGGAACCGTGGGATGGATTTGATCTTTGGAAGACGTTTTAGAGATAATGCACTACAGGGTGCAAAGAACGTTCACTCATGAAAAGAGAGCTGGAAATGGTTTTGTCTGCAGATATTTGTTTGTGGTGTACCTGGATGACAAAAGGATTGTTTATGATGAGGCTGATACTTCAGGGACAACAATGAAGAAAATAAGATAACACATCTTCTTTTGGTTTAATGCGCAACAGTTTTATTTTCATTACATTTAAAAGAAAAATTTAAGTAGCAGAAGTTGTTCACATAGGGTATGCTTGCAAATTAATGTGTCTGAAATGTAACAATTTTTTATGAGCACTAGATCTTTGCTTTTCAGAGTGCACTCAGACTTCCTGACTGGGAAAACACAAAGCTGAGCAGTTCTGGGAGGAAAAGAACTGACCCCTTGCTTCAGATTTGTGTTTGCCCTGGTAGGATTCTCTTTCATGGTGCTGCAGCCCAGCTCTCTTGAGCCCATTCTCTAGTTAACTTACACCCAGCACTGTCCATGCCATTCACAGTATCAGTTCCCCAGCAAGAGATCTTGGCATGAAAAGATGTGTTTCAGCATTTTCACGATATCTGCAAGAAGCTTGCGAGTGAATGCAGATGCAAGTCCACGGAATCACACTGTGTGGGTGCTGTCTCTCTGCTTTGGTAGTAACTCTTCCAAACCAGATCATTCTGAAAGATGTCACAGCTATTAGGACCAAATATTGTCACTTTGTACCTAATTCCATAGTTCTTGCATGTGCAGAATTTTCACTGAAACCTGTTGTTGGCAATATGAATTGGATTTTCCCCAGAATATGAAAGATGTTGTTTCTGTCCCACTAGAGCTTGCAGTCCAAGCAAAGGGAAAATCTATCCAGTGAGAATGCAGTAAGAAAGATAGTGCGTGAGAGAACAAAGATCACAGGTTGGCGCCCTAGTTATTGTTTATCCAAGTTTAGGATGAAATAGGAGGCAAAAGCACCAACTGAATTCTGAGGCCATACCAATATTAAAAGAGTTCCTGGCACTGGCTCTTTGGGCTGCTGAACTGCCTGACCCCTAGAGTGAGACTGTGCTGGACCCCAGTCACTTCAGAGCTTGGGATGGAGATTTAGGCAAGAATTCACAAAAGAAGCCAAAGTGCAGAAGACTGAAGGGTAGGAAAGAGATACTGGCCTTGAGGAGATGAAGCTCTAGATGGCAACAACCCTGTCTTGCAGAGATTGAGAACCATGATGTGGCACAGAAGTCCCAGGGGCCTTTCAGGGAGGCCATGGAGACCTGAACAACATTGTCGTCAGAGACACTGGGCCTGAAAGGATTTCATACATACCTAATGTGCCGGAAAAAAAATTAGTGTCTGGGAATCATTGGCCTTTTTCAGTGTGACATGACTATTGGGAAGTGATGGCTGGTGACATTTTGAATGTAGGAAGTGAAATGAGAAAACCAAAGACAGCTCAATGGCAAGTTGCATCAGGAAAATAATGCACATGTATATTCAGTAACAGTATAGTCTCCTCACATTGCTCAAATAATTGAGCTGTTACTCTGATGCTTTCCACAGATGACTTTTTATGGGGCTGTCCCTTGGGCAAGCAGGGTGCTGCATGGAACACCTGTGTGGTCTGTGTATTGGTCTCTGTGTGCTGCCAAAGACAAGTTGAAAATTGCAAGTGCAATGGTATATGAATTTTTCTCTGATTCTGTGACAGTACTGGTGAAACACTTAAGTGTAGTGTAGTCAACCCCAAAATGCTTCGAACAGCTGAGAAAAACTTTCAGATGAACATGGGACATTTCACTTGTATTGTAGGAAAAAGGTGATGATGTGTAAACTCCCTGTTGTCAAGTGAGTTGTCAGCAATATTAATGTGATGTGTACCATATCTAGCTGCATCATGCACCCTGTTAGAGGTCATGAGATTATCAGAAAATCATTATAGCATGAATATGTTTTATGCTTGGTGATTTGTACGACACTGTGAAATCAAAAAGAGGATTTTGTTGTCTAGGGAAGCAACCTAATCTGTGATAATCCAAGCATGTACTAAATCATAAGAAATCACTGCATCTAAAAAGTCTCCTCCAACAACCAAAAGTGAACTTGCCCCCAGATGCATTTAGGGTTGTTACCTTTGCCTTCCTCCTATATGTCACTTAACTATGGCTTCAGGGTAGTGTACTTACCTGTATGAAGGAGTGGGCAAGGAATAAGAAAGGCAGTATCAGATGCCTTTGATATCATCAGATGTCCTTGCCCTAAGAAAAAAACAATTCTAGACATTTAGTGAGACTGTACTTCTAAGTCATGATTTGAATGCATAAGACACCATATTGCATTGTGAATTCAAGCCCTCTGCGCCAGTGCTTAGGAAGCATCTCCAGCTTAGTTCTCTGAAATAATACTCAGTAGTGAAGTGTTGCTGGGTTTGTCCTCTACACCTTGATGCAGGAGGAAGCACTGGACAGAATCCAGAGCAGATATTCAGAATTAAGTTTCAAGTAGATATTAATGCACTTTGTTGTTTTTCCTCATTTCCCCAGAAGACTGCACAAAACAGACACTTCCCAAGATTCAGGGAGGCAATGAAAGTGTATGGCAGAGCTCCTTCAGAATTACTGCACCTGTTTTTCTTCTCAATTGCATAATCCAAATAATTGCCTTTGTTCTGTAATCCAGTGAAATGGATTCATCCTATTCTTAAATCTCTTTGCAGTTGGCACTCCCAAGGTGATCTGTGATACTAGGCATGGTGAATCTGCCTGGGTCGGTGGTCAGACTTACCTTCGGAGTGTAATGTTTTTGAGACTTTTAAGTGTTATTGTGTGTTTTCCATTCCACTGCTAGAGGAGTTTCGGGGTGAATATTCCCCAATATATCTCTCTAACTTGTAGCAATCAGCATTTTAGGCATTTTCTGAGCAAAATACTCCATCTTAACCATCCTGTCTGATAGCCACTGATAGACCTGTCTTCATTGAATTTATCTAACTACATTTGGAGACATTTATACTTTTGACCTCCAGAGAAATCCATGGTCTAATTCCACAATTCAAGTGTGTGTTATCTAAAAAAATCCTTTCTTTCATTTGTTTTAAACCTGTTGCTTGATCATTTTACTGGCTGCCTCCTGGTTTGTGTGGTATAAAAAATAATGAATAATCATGCCCTATTCAAATTCTGTATACCATTCATGGTTTTGAAGCTTTTTATCGTATTCATCCTCAGTCATATCTTTTCCAAGCTGCAGAGATCTAAACTATTTATTTTGTTCTCATCTGGAAGCGTGCTTGTAATACTCAACCAACAGAATTGCAACATTATTTTATCTAGTTCTATTATGTTGTTTTCAAGGTGGAAAAATCATAATTGTGCATAGTATTGTAGATGTGGGCTCCATGTTGATTTATACAGTAGCATATTTAGGACTTCTTAGTTCCTTCTTGGTTATAGTTCATTCATGGGGACTACATCCCTGGTTTAATTTCACAGCAGAAGAATACAGAGGGATGTAATTGGAAAGCTGTGGTCTAACACAATCTGGTGGAGTCAGAAAAAGCCACGTTCTCCAGAACTGCACATCTATAGCTCAGATCATGATTTATCATTTTCTTTGCTACGGTTTCCATCCATCACCCTTCATTTCACATTCTAATGCTCTCGTTTATTCAGTGTCATGAATTGCTCATCTAGAAAACTTACTAATGGAAGATGTCAGAAATGTAGGTGGATTCTGCTTCTCTTAGAAAAATTAACTTCGGGATGCCTTGCATTTCTGAGCTATTTGTTTTCACTTTGGATGCTGTATTTTCAAGGACTTATTGCTTAATAATACCAAGGTGCTCTAGTTATTGCTTAATAATACCAAGTTGCTCTAAGATAGAAGGTTGAGAGCCTAGAATTTGCTTTACTGTATGAACTTAGAGCAACTCCCATCTCTTCAGCAAAGACCACTGTCCTCCTATTTTAAGAGTACCAAGCAGGGAGTATGAGAACAATTATATTCCTCAGTTATTTTGTGGCATGAGCCACATTGCATGAGCGCACATTCTAATTTAAGAGCGATTTTGTCATTCCCATTGGCATTTGGAGGGTTTCACAGTGCTCAAGCTTTGCCAGCCCTCCTACCCACAAAAGGTAATCTTGGAGTTGAATGTTCAAGGAGCGTGAGTTTTGAGGAGTGAATTGAATTGTTAAGTTCAGAACGTTATTTGTTTTCATACTGGAAATTGCATCCACATCCTGAACCTTTTCTTTCACCTGTCACTTCCCTCCCCCACCCCAAACTCCACATCCTACTAAACTGTGATAATCTCTTGTGCCACTGTTCTAAACTTAGGAAAACATGATCTTGGGGTATGTCTTCTCAAGAAGACATTGTTGGGAACCTGCTGTAGAAGCGCAGCAGGAGAGATGTGCTTGGGAAGGGGTGGCTGTGTCATGGGCAGCTCAAGGACTACACAGTTGCATCTGTCTAATAAAACTTCAGCTAACAGAAAGGTGAACTCAGAAAACCTTTCCAGAAGAGTGAAAGCACAGTCAAAGGTGCTGTATCTTGGACAACCATTATTATGATTGAGTCTCATCCTGGAACTCTTGCAGGAAGTTGTGGCCCAGCTCTACTACTCTTGGAAGCCACAAGTTGCTTTTTCTCTTCAGCATCGCCCTTCTGCTGCCAGTGACTCTAGAGATGGACAGTCACAAGACAAATGTTCCACCCCTCTGCAGGATATAGTTTGAAACCCACCACACTGGCACAGTGCTTGCATATAGAACAACAGGCTGTGGAAAGCATTCGCAATTACTTTAAAGCAGATCAAGATTTTTGCAGCCAGCCTCCTGACAAGTTGTGCTTGGAGAAAAAAGGAGGAAAACCAGATGTATCAAATTATGGGCTGAAAGTTCCTTGCATAGGTCTGCTTGAGATTTACTGTTGCCCAGTGCAAAGGCGCATGATGCCTGATCGGGGATCACAACAAGGAGCCTGCAGGGTGATTTTGTCCCCAGTGGTGTAATGTCACTTGCAGTGATGAAAGAAAACCTCTGTAGCTGTGTAAAGAGACACCTGAACTTTTTGTCACCTTGAATACTGCGCTTATTCTAGCTTTTCTCTTCTCCTCTGAGCCTTCATCTCTGCGAAGGGTCTTAGAGCAACATTTTTTCCAGGTGTTTGGGGAAGTGTTTTTTCCCAAGGACCTGTATTACTGTCATATAGTGTAGCTCTATGATGTACATGTTAGAATATCTCCTCTGCCTTTACCTCACAAAGCCCAAATGTGAAATCCTTTTCACTTTCTTTCTTCTTCTTCCCCTCCCCATGCTGACAGCAATGCACAAGTGATGCATTAGCAATGCATCTGAACTCAAGTCATGGCTGTCTGAAATTTCAGCCCTTATGAGAGACAGCAGACCATGGAAGCCACAATTTTTTATTGTGCCCTAGGGTTGTTGTGAGTGAATCATCAAAAGAGTATGATTCAGTTGTAGCCATAACGTTGTTTTTTCCTCTGGTGCCACAGGCGTGGAAATGCAGAATTGATATGCTCTGAGTGCTGGTCACAGGTGCTGCCTGATCCCTTTAATGAAGGAACTGTAATGGTTCTTATTTCTAGTGAATCTAATCCCTAGTACACGACTCCTCTTCTCAGGCTAGGCTTAATTCAGGGACAAATAGTAATGTAAGGACTTTGCTTGTCTGTCTCACTCAGATACTTCACTCCCCAGTGACCCCGTGCCTTTTTAGATCTTTCCTATCAGAGCACAACCATCTCTGACACAGACACCAACCAAATGTGTTCAAACAGCCCATGCTGCAGGAGTTTTGCTTGTTTCAAAATGAGTGTCACCCATGCTTCACCAGTGTGGGCCCTGGACCATAACTGCATAAACAAACTGTGTCAGGGATGAAGAGGTGCCAGACACAGGCACTGATTAAGACAAAGGACTAGGTAGTTCTAGAAACTTGATTTCTTGGTGTAGCTCAGGTTAGTTTTGTCAGATTGTCAGTCTGTATGGCATGATTTATTAATGAGATGTTAATTCTGTGTCTGGCTCATGGACTAACAGCATACTCGCCTAAATTCTTACCCTGATGCCAAACTACCTCCCCTTCCTGTTCCTACTTATAAAATGTGTCGTACTTGTGAAATTATGGAATTAAACTCTTCATTTCAAACCAGACGGTAGCTGAAAAATCCTGAGGAAATGTCTATGGGGAATTTTTTTCCCCTTCTGGATTTTCTTTATGTGGTTTTGTTTCTTCCCTGCTCCTTTCTCCTTTGTAACTTCTGGGAGCAAAACAATACCTCTGTGGACATGTTTCAAACCAGTGAACAGGTTTCATCTCAGCGCTCCTCCTGTGCTTTGCAGACACAGTTCTGCATTCTTGTCTTCAGACCTAGGCTTACACAATAATTGTATGAGCCTCTGCTCTGCATCTCCTGCCATGAATCAGCTTTACTGCTGTTCATTATTTCTGTGACTGTCAGGAAGCTAGATGGAAGTCGCCTCTTTAGATCTTCTCATTCTCTCTTTCACTATTGGACATGACAAATAAATGAAGATCTCTTCTCCAGAAAGTTTACAGAAGTCCAGAGGAAGAGAGATGCAGTGCAAGGTGATGCATTGCATGGTTGCACTGGCTAGAGAGCTCCTTTGCCTGCCCTTAGGTGATGTATTGGGCAGAATTTGCTCATGGCACCCATAGAAGCCAGGTCTTCATGGAGTGGGAACAGGTGAAATGAAGCAGGAGGTAGAGCAAAGAGAGAGAAAATCTTCAGAGTGACCACTAGAAAAATGCTGAAGACAGTAATGGCATTAGCAAGGCTTCAGTATGTGGGTTTGTTTGTTTATCTAGCTCTTGTTTACCAGGTCTCCATCACTTCCCTGAGCTCACACAACTAGAGAATAATGGCAGGACTATGCAGACCTTGATGGTCCATGTAACTGATGGGAGAGGTAGAATGTTTGCCTGCTGTCCACTGATTTCCAAATGTCACTAAAGAACCTTCATTTTTCCTTCACATTTCATGTTTCTTGGACTTTCTGCTACTCCTTTACAAAGAGATAACCAGACAAAATCCCATTTTTTACAGAAGTTTGTCTAAAATTCTCTATGAGTAGATTCATGTTGTACTGCATTTTCCAGAGTGCTCCCACTCTTTAATGCCCAGGTTTTGTGTTCAGTCTTACATCATTCCTTTCAAAGGCATCCTGAGGAAGAAATCTAATGGCTGACTTCTAAAAGATTGCTCTAAGCTTGGCAGGACCTCAGTTCATGGAGTAGAATAGTACATCAGTGTAACAGAATGTCTGGGCAGTACTTACAGGGCAAGCAATTAAACTGCAACAACAGTGACCCTTGAAATGCAATGTCCCAGCATACAGTAAATTTTTTCATGTTAAAGGTTATGTTGCTTCCTCAGGAACCGTTTTGGGAGATTTTTCACATCACAGTCTGGATGTAATTGGTGCATGCTGCAGATTTATTCCTCCAACAGGTCAAATAACCAATATATTTCATTGCTAAGCTGAGCAGGGCTTTTATTTTCTCGAATTATATTTCTGTCAAACATTTGTTTGTCTGTTTCATGGATCATAGAGGATTTGGACCTTTTGGTGCTTGCAGCAAGTGGATTTACCCAATGGGTCTGTTCTTCCTCCAGCTTCTCCTTTAGTGGCAGCTGTTGCCAGCAGAGGAGTAGTTTGTGTGGCCACTAGTGTTTCATTCATGTAGCCATGGCTTTCTCCCCCTGCCTCCCTCATCCCCAGATGAAAATGTGAAAATGCATTACAAACCTTCTCAGCAGATGGCATGTAAACTCTTACTGTTGCAGCAGTCTGGGGTCCAGTAGCAGTTTCTGTATTTATTGTGCTATCCAAGAGTTGTAGGGTTCCAGTGTGAGCGGTTTATATTGAACTTGAACTTTGTAGGCTGTGCCCTACCATGGATCAATAGAGAGTACAGGACTGTCTAGAGTCAAAGAGAAAGTACCCTCTAGGAGAACATTAAGGAGGCAAGAGAAAGTGTGCAAAATTCTGAAATTACGTCTCATCAGTTTTTGCAGAGAAATCCTGTCTCTGCTTTTTGCTGCATTTGCATTACAATATAATATTTAATAATACTATGACAATAGTTGTCAAATAATACATTATAATGGAATATGGTAATTTGTATGCAAGTTTAGAAACATTTGTAGGATTTTAATTTTCTTGTGCTATGTTTCCCTGTTTCCATTGTCATGGGGTGTCTGAATTGGACCTTTTACACACATTCTCAGTAAATCATTTGCACTAATAATTTTGCAAGTAACCTTATTAGACATGTTCTTTCCTGAAGCTGAGGCAGCTAATGATGAACCTGATTTGACTATTCATATATATGCTGAATGCAGTACTCCTTAGCTGTAATTTAGGGAATAAGGTAAATAAATAGGGATCTGAATTATCTGCAGTCTTGCATTAACCCTACATGTGATTCAACTTCCTTCTTCCCCCAGGGAAATAGAGTTCATCTCTGGTCTGTTAAGGTCAGTCTGCTTATACTAAAATTTAAATTACATTCTTTTAACTGCAATTATTCTTCATATATAGTTGAGCTTGGCAATACCTTTTATAATATAAGTATGTTTGGGGAAAGGGATGCGAGGTAATTACTTAATCATTTTCTCGTGTAAACCTCTATTTTCTAGTAATGTTCAATGAGGAAACAGCAAGGAGAAGGTGAGGAGACGTTACAAGAAATCACTATCTGGATCCTATCCTATCTGTGGAAGACTTCTAGCTTAAGTGCTCATGGAGAAAATAGGAGAGGCAGATGCAAGTCCATCCTTTTGGGTCAGAGGGCTTGCTGTTCCTGAAGAAAGTTCATTTTCTAACAAACTAGAGAGTGTTTTGAGGCCAATGCCCTTAGTCATGCTTCTTGCAGTCTTGTGAAGGTACTGATGGTGAGAATGCTGAGTTGGCAGGGAGAGTGCTTTAATTCCACTTCTTGCTCTAGTGCATGGTTAATTATTTTTTGCACAGAAGAAAATGCTAAAAGAAGTCCATTCCAAAAAACAGGGTAGCCTAAGTGTACTTTACAAGCAGTTTGGAGATAAAAATTTGAATCTTTAGGGCTATTAAGCCTAGTTTTCTTCTATCCTTGGTGAATGCTCTCACCTCTGAGCTGTTACATAAAACTAAATGCACCGCCAGTTTTGTGAATCCAACCATTCATTTTCATAATTTTTTTTCCTTCTAAAAAGCACTATAAAGGGCATGTTATTTTCTGGATAAACTGGAATGTTTCCTGTTGAGCAAGGCAATGGTTTCTGGTTCTGTCTTCTCTGTGCTGAAGGGTTTTATACTGAACTTGAGTTGAAGCAGACCTTTCTCTCAGCTAATATTTTTTTTCATAATATATCTGTTTCAACACACTCAGGGTGGTGTTATTGTTGTTATTATTATTATTATCATCATCATCATTATTAGTATATAGCTTGAGACCAGCTCTGGATTATTTTGAATGGGTCTGCAAAGTTTGTTAAAATAACTTAATATTTGCAAACATTTGCAAAATGCCACATTTGCAAAATTTCAGAGAGATCAGGATCTCTGTTAGAAAGCCACTCTGGGACCAAAGGTTGAATTCATGGAAAACCACAGGTCAAGTCTAATCCAGCAAAGCACAAAGGCACCTGCTTAATTTTAAGGAATATGCAGTGTCCTATGGACTTTTATGAGTCTCATGGTTTTAGGAAGCATTTTTCAGGACTGAGGTAGAGCACTCGGTGCAGGACAAAATCAACTCCTTAATGAGCTTAACAGAAAACCCCACAGGCATACTCAGCTTGTGCTTTTTAAACATGTATAATTGGGTCAAATGAAAACTAATTCCCACTGGAGTCCAGCCATGCCCAAGGAACCCTTCCAGGATTATTCTTTGAAATCCTTCAGGCAGAAATATTTCCATGCCAATTTCTACTTCAAAACCTTTTGATTGTGGAGCTGCTCAAGAATAGGCTAACAAGAATTCTTCTTCTATGAGAATTTTTCCTGTTCTCCATATCCCTCCCCTACCATCATTCTCCCTCTTGCTTTCCTCACTGCTTCTCAGCATACTAGAAAAGGTCAGAAGCAATTTGATCAAGCGTCCCAAGAAATGAGTTTCTTTGAAGAAAGTGCAGGCCTGTGAAATTTGCATATGAGAGGTTAATCTTTTGAGGAATTGTTGGGTTGGAAATAGAGCTTTATAATGAAAAATCACCTTTGAACCTTACATCTAACTATTTTAGGTTAAAGAAAAGTAAGTCCTTTCATTGGGAAGAAAAAATGCCTTCCTACCAAAGGTGTCTTCTCTCCGTTTTGCTGCCTGGGTAATGTATTTGGGCTGCTTTTTTCCGTCCTTTGATACATACTCTACAGACACCAAATGAATTAACAGTCCCAGAGGGCTGTCAAAATGCAGAAAGTTATAAATTAAAGACAGACTTAGCCTAAATTGGTGTCTGAATTCGTGAATGAATTGACACATGGCTGTGCTTGTTCTCTGAAGCAAGAGCAGTTGAATCTCTTCAGCTACTGACCTTACCCTCCCTCACCAGAACTGCCTAGTCTTTTCTTTAGTTGATAGTGCATAACAGATGCTGTATTGCTGTTGAAGTGTACATCATTCTTATCTGCTGGTAAGAGTTGCAAAGCTGTCTGTTTACTCATTGATACAATCTGAGACTTTAGTGGATCCCTTGCACGTGTTAGCATATGCTTTCTCCTTGATATCCCAGTAGGATTTGTCTACCTTGGAGACTGAGCATCTTCACTTTTGCTGTAGCTCATTTAAAAACATGCAGGAAGTCGAGCTGCAAAGCAACTAGTTAAGTTTGCAAGTGGAGGGGGAAGCTTACACATGCCAGTGCTGTGCATTAAATCTGGAAATGAGCCATTCTGATTTGGCTTACGCATTTCACTGTCAGGTGTTGGCCTTTTCAGTAGTAGCAGGATTCCTCCTCGTAGCTGAGATCCAAGGTGAGAAACCCTCCAACACTTAGAGACGGGCTTTTACTCAAAGTGTTTGGTGCATTTCATTTTGATCTTGGCTCTCTGATTTCCACAAGTTCCACTTTACTTTGAAATCTTTGGGTTGTTGAAAGCTAGCACATGATGTGATACTTCTCATAGAAAATTAAGGTGCACTTGCCAGAGACCGATACTAGCCCTTCCTGTTATGGGTCGTTTAATGTGTAGTCTCTGCTAAATTGATCTTCTCTGGGATATTTTTCATTCTTGACAATAAAGACAGACAATCTGTTGAGAACAAAGGGGAATTATTTCTTGGTTTTTGGCAGTGAGGTCTCTCTTTGGTTTAGGACTGCTGAGCAGAACAGCTAGATTTCATCTCTGGATGAACTTCAGTCTTCACACTCCTGGAGGAATACCTGCTGGCAAGGAGTGTTTAACTTCCAGCCAGTGACAGGAGAACACAGCTGATATAATATACTTTCTCTAGCTGCAGCCTCCTCATGTAATATATAGTTGTCACTTTGTCCATGCTGGACTGTGCCAGCAGGGAACTAATATTGTCCAGCAAAGGTAGAAAAATTATATCTGTTTTATTTTAAACAGAGTAGTTTGGACTTCCTGGCTTGCCTTCTTTTTTCTTTTTTTGTCTTTCTCCCCAGGAGGTTATTTTAGTGCTTCTATAAGGAAAAATAAGTGCTCAAGATGGCAGCCGCAGGGGGTGGATTGGTCACCATGCTCCAAGCAACTCGGTAGAGTTGAGTTGTGCCAGAAGGGCAGGCTCCTAGTCATGCAGAGCCCATTAAAAGGGAGTGGGGCCTCCTAGGTTTGCATAGGCAGGGGCAGGGTCTGGCCCCAAGCACACAAATGGGCTGCTGGGGAGTGCAAGGCTTGGGATTTTCCAATCAGGCAGCAGCCCTGATAGTTGGTGCATTCATACATGAGGTAGACTGCAGTTTACCCTCATGCACACTGGTGCTTTGGGAGGGCCCAGAGCTTTAGAGTTTTGCTGCATCTAAGCAAATTAACATAGTCAGGGCAGCAAATGACTGTGATTTTTCCTAAAGATGAACAAACTGTGGGTCTAATAGAGACCTGCTATTTCTCAGAAATTAAAATGCTGCTTCCCTAAATGAGGCCAGGGAGGATGATCAGATGTATAAAGAAGGAAAACATTGCCAGACAGTATCTGGGACTGGATAATTCGCATGAAAATACTCCCTGTGTCAGAATCAAATAGTCTCTGTGATAAGAAAATAATTCTTCCTCAGCTCAGAGGATATTGAGTACCAAGATTTTTACATCCTCTTAAAAACAGCCCTTTGTCCCTATCGGTGCTGGTGGTTTATTTTTTTTCCACTGGACAAACATTGATTTTTCTTGCTGCCAAACCCTGCATTTCTAATGGAGCTTGAAATTAACACGATTTTTTTGTGGTTGTTGTTGTTTACCTCCTTGTTTGCACACCAACAACCTAAATGATGTTGGCACAGCTGAGGAACAGGTTTCTTGAAGTTTTATTTGAATGCAACAGGGAAAGCACAACACATCTTTTTCTCCAGACACTACACAAGTAACATCAGCCACATGGTATTGAGGGGTGGTTTTGTGTATCTGTGACACTGATTGAAAGGCTTGGTGTACTAGTTTGAAAACAAACCAGTGGGAGATCGCAAGTCAGAGTTATAATTTAATAGGAAAATTAAAAATAAATGCAATAGTACAAGAACACTGGCAGAGTCGGGATACAGCCTGACACCCTGTTAGTCAGGGTGGTGGTAGCAGTCCTGTTGATGCGGTGATCCTGTAGAAAGTCCTGGTTTTTCACCTGAAGGTCCAACAGTAGCTCTCGTCCTCTGGGAATCCAGTAGGTAAGAGTTGTTAGTGCTGTTCCAAACCCCAGATTATATCCAGGTGGGAATGCTTGGCTCCTCCCCCTGGGCGGAGCATCTCACAATGGACTGATGTAACTCTGTGAGTCATGCGGTGGGTCCTTGATTGCCCATTAAACAGAGATAGCCCCTGGGGGCAGTTATCAGGGATGAGTCATGGCAGGAGATAACGAACACTGCCCCTCCTGCTTTAACAGCTTGTGAAGATGATAATAGAATATATACTATTGGTTACATCTTACATTTTAACCTAGGACACTTGGGAAAGCTTGCATTTAAGATACCTGGGATCCAGAGGGCATTCTTTGTCATACTCTGCTGGGATGATTTCAGTGTGCTGCATACACAACCTTGAGGTAGCAGCTGCTGCAGTATCCTGTAATTTTGCTCCAAGAACCTGTTCCTATGGAGAATCTATTCCCATGTTTTAGAGAAACCTTTTGTGAGGTCTGTGAATTAATCAGAGAGATCTTGACTCAGAGAAAGTGGCAATAAAGCTGAGATGAACAATGTTCCTAAAACTGTCCTATGTATCAGAATTCCCTGTCCCTCCCAACCTTATACATTGGGATGCTGAATTGGGGTGCTACCCTTGTACAAAGCCTTAGTCAGTACAATAATCTACTCTTGTCTGGCTAATTTTTGCAGTTTCAGCTGGCTATAAATTACAGCACATACCTTTTACAGTAATTTGAAAATCTAAATATCTGAGTATTTTTTTTTAAAACTTCACAGCTGTCCTTTGGTCACAGTACCAGTTCCCTTTAATCCTCTCACTTGGAAGAATCCTTGTAGTTAGAGATAATGATCTTACAGTATGGCTGAATTTCCTTGCTGTAAGTTTGAATAGATAATAATAGCAACAGATTTCTCCCTTCCTTTGATGTTCACATAAGAGATTTTTAAAAATGATGTTTTAAAGCCTGTAACTAGAAATTACTAAAGATAAGATACTCCTGAGCTCTTGCACTTGGGACCTTTTGGTAATGTGGGTTATTTGAGAGAGCTTTTTACCCCTCCACAACGAGAAAGGCTGTGACTGAATCCCAGCTCTGCTCTCAGCAATTTGGATCCATATGGGCCTAGTCTCATTTTCTTAACCATCTGCCAAGAATAAGATGTGATCTTTGGCAAGAGCTCGTGCTCCCATGTAGTGAGAGTGGGAGATATACACCACAGAACCATTCTCTATCAAACCTGACTGGCAAAGTGTCCAGAGTACTAGGTCAGCAATTTTCCATCAAATTGCTGTCAGTTATTGTTGATCCAGTGTGAAGGTCATGAATTAAGCAGAAAGGATTTGGGCAGTTCAGGGTCAAGATCTGAGCGGCTCTTATTCAGTGAGTAAGAGTCTCCTATCATGGTCCTTGTTAGCTATTGCAGCTGGAAACTCTTTTGAAATTACTGTGCTAATGTACTGTTCTACTTAGGAAAATGACTGAGTGGCAGTGTGACATTCTACATTTTGTATTTGTTTTCGCTCACTGACTTACAAAATCTGTTCACTTTCCATCTCCAGCAATGATTTTTCTTCTTGCCAGAGGCACAGACTTCACCTGGGATCTGGAAAAATCAATCTATGGCATTATTGTCACCCGTGTGGAGCAGACATAAGGCAGGACTCAAGGCACATGTCCTAGAAGTGCAGACCATCCACACTGGTGCTGCACTGCAGGCTCCAGTCTCCTCCTCCTCTCCCAGTTCTGCAAGACCAGGAGTTGAAAATTTATGCATGTTGGTCAAGTCAGTAGTTTTAAAGCTTAGGAGGGGCAGGGAGCAGAGATGGTGGGTAAGATCAGCACTTCTCAGGACTGCCTTTTCTTGCTCATTCCCTTCAGTGTTCTCTGTGCAAAGCCCCCAGAGGTGAGGTTGTACACCACGATAGAATCGCTATCATGTGGGAGAAAGCCAAGAGATTTGTGCTCTAAGAAGACAGTTTGGAGGAACTCATCTGGGGTTAAGTCAGCAGTCTTCTGTCAGTGAGATGAAGGTGTTAATGACCAGCACCTTTGTTCGATCAAGTTTATTGCAAGCCAGGATTAGAAAGTTTCTTTCTAAGGACTTCTGCATCTCTTGGCTGCGATGCTGTGGGGCTTGACTCAGCAACATTCAGTGGCATTCCCTGTACTGTGTTTTACTTCTATTCATTTCTGCTCTTAAGATTGAAATGTCGTATTAGATTAAGAGTTCTACACATGTCAACACCATGAAAGGCTTCCCTTTCACTTTAGCCGGAGTAGGGACTGAGGTACTGTGTTGCTGAGGGCGTCTGATGGAGTTTGGCTAATAAGATCTGATTTCATGAGGTTTGCATCCTATTAAGGCCAAGAAGGGATCAGGCCTGCGAGCATGATAGAAAAGTGCAAACACAATAAAATGGCTCTTATGAATATTAATAGGCCTTGAAACAATACAAGGCGAAAATGGTGATGAGGTGGGGGTTGAGCAACTGCTATCTGGTGTAGCACAACAGCCTCCCTTTCACCTTGCTTCTGCCTGCAGCTTGTCACTTACAAACCCTGACAGATTTGGGGATGGGGCTCAGGAATTTGATAGCTTCCCTGAACCCATTTCAGCGCTGCAGCTTGCAGCCTCTGTATAGGTATGAATGCAACTAAAGTAGCTGATCCCTATGCACAATCCCTATGTTGTCGATCTTCCCTGGCAGCCCTAACCAAGCCAAGATCTGCTCTTCAGCAGATTGCATTGTTTTTAAAAGTAGCTTGGCTTATTCTTTATAATCCCCTTCATGGGTGAGATACCATCTATGTCAATGATCTCTCTGCATCTCTAACCTCAGTATAAAACATCGGCGGGTAAAGCTCCTATATTTCCCTGCATTTCTTGGACTGGCTCACAGCCACGACTCCGTCTCCCTCTGCATGGATTGCTTCCTCAGCTGTAGCTCAGGAAATTGCTGGTTGTGTTTTTGCATGATCTGTCTTGTGATGCACCAGCTTTGATGCTTTTCTGCAGTACTTTCACAGAGGAGTCAATTAATGCCTGCCTGTTATCATCCATTGTAGCTCACTTTTCTTGCCTGCCTAGCAAAGAAGTGCCCTCCTTTGTGCATCTTTAGCTTTTGAAATGTAATGCAGATATGACCCATCACAGCATCCCACAGCAGACCTTCTTTCAGCCCCATTTTATGGACTGAGACACAGAAGCAAAGGAAATTAGGATCAACAGAGAGTTATGATTAAATCTTTTGCTTCTTTGAGTGTGCTCCCGTGAGCGACCCTTCAGCAGCCCCCTGCCCAGCTGTCAGTGCCACTCCCATTTCTTCATGCAGCACATGGGATTGCCATACCTCTGGGCTACAAGAATTCAGGGCATGTACTGGCCTTCCATTTTGTTCCCATTTTATTTTTTTGAGTGTTCATCTCTCTACAGAAGTGCCTGAAATCCCCAAGACATTGATTAATTTCTTTACACACATTTCTTTATCAATTGAATTATTTAGTCAAGAGGTATGTTCATATTTTATTGATATAATTTGAGGTGTAATCTCACTCCTTTTCCCTTAGCTCTTGTTTAAAGAAAACAGCATTTCATCCTCTGTTGCTTTGGTTTGTTTTTCTTTCATTCCTCCCTGAATCTCTAAACATTTTATTGCTTCTTTTGGGGGAGAAAACTGACTCGTGGAGGTTAAGTCATTTGCTGCTATTTGTAGAAGCAAGCAGCAGGCAATGAGAAACAGCATCTAGGTATAAAGCCTGCTGCTCTGGCACTGGCCACACTGAAGTGGTATCAGGCAACACATGGGCCAGTAGTGCTGTCCTCCCGTTTATTAGTAAACTGCCCATGGTGGAGCTTTTTTAAGGAGGCCCTACCGAGAGTGATGTTTTCAATATCTCAGTAATGGTTTCATGGCTTGAATTAACTTTCTTGCTTAACCACTCTCTTTCATCATCTTTGCTGTTCCTTTAAGTTGCTTTCTGCCTCAGTTTCCCATCTGTTAGCTGGGGCCAGCTGCTTCAGCTCGCTTCACTGCAAAAGTGGATACATCAAAGCCATAAAGGGTTCTGACACTGTGAGAACTGTAGAAGCTGGGACACCAAGATAGCCCTCTTCAGGAATATGGCTCAGGAATATTAATAGTCTGCAGAAAAACTCCCTAGGAAAATGGGGCCTGGGCAGGTTTGACTGAAGCACCTAAAGCTTGTTAAAGAAGCAAGTCATGGTAACTTCAATAAACTGCCCTCTGCTCTTTGGTGGTAGAGAACTGAGAAGCCAAGTCCCGCAGCTGCACCATCGTCTCTGGCCCCTGGTGGTGAGAGAGGTGTTTTATGCTTGGCCTCTTCAGGGAAAGGCTGCTTGTTTGCATTGTATTTGTGGCATAATTACTAATGGTACAGATCATTTTTATTAGCCAAGCTGTCTGCATTAAAATGATAGATTTTTTTGTATTATTAAGAACATCCAAGGGAGTCTCTGCAGCAGCAGGAGAAAGATGATAATTTTTCGTTTAGCTTAAGAGCAGATGGTTACAGAAACATTCTATGTAAATAAATTAAAGAGAAGCCACCCTCGCTAATAGTTAAGTAAACAGGTTTGGAAACAGCCGTCTCAGGACCAGGCTTTTCTGTTCTCTTCCTTTCTCACAAGAGCTTCATCTGCTCTTCAGCTTACAGGCCCATATGGATAGGGTATTAATTAAACCAATTTGCCTTTAGGCCAAAGTCATCTAAAACAACTTGAGTCCTGCTAGAGCAACACTATCACTCTCATGCAGCTTTCTTGAGCACTAGAGAATACTTAGCCAGCCTAAGCATCTGGGTCGTAATCAATGTTATTGATAAGCATTTCCACATGCCTTTTGTTGTGGTAGCAAGGCTGTGAGTGATCTGAGAGAAGTATTACTATCGTTGCTGTATTTTAGAGTTGCATTCTACAGTCTCTGATGAGTGCTGCAGTCACAATGCCATGCTCCCCTCAAGAATTTCAACTCAACAAAACAAGTAAAGTAGAAGGGGAGAAATGAGAGGTAATTAGGGGAGGAAAGTCATTTGTAGCACAAGGGCTGCAAATGCCTCAGATACAGTAGCTGGAGAAGAAAGCAGCTTCTCTTCCCACCATCCAAAAGCAAACAACAGATATTGTAAGGAGGAAATTGTGGAAAGCCTAGTCCTCAATAGGTTCACAAAATGAAAAGCTGCAAGAGCTTTGAGGACCAAGAAAGCCATGCTTGATCTTCTTTGAGTGGTTCTCTCTGCATGTGGAGTTGGAACAGGAAGGTAGGCTGGTACTCAGAAAACACTGTTGGACAGGACAGTTCCCTCTTCTGTCTTTGCAACCAGACTGATGCAAAAACATCACCTGGGCTTCTTCCTGAGGTCTCCAGTCGCACAGCCAGGATTCAGTATGTTTGTAAGAGGGTTTGGAGTCTCGGGGAGTAGCAAAACGCAGTTTGTGCCCATAGGAGGAGGAGATCACATACTGATGAAATGGTGGTTTTCTCAGTTGGTGGAGGCTGGAGCTGGAGGAAAACCAATCCTCTTCCTAGTATGGAGCAGGTACTTGCCTGGGATGACTTGCACCATTTCTAGATTCCAGCACAGATTTTCCATTGGATGTGGATATATTAAAAAGCATGATACAAAGCAATTAGAATATTGCTATTCATGCCTTTTCCTGGTCTTAAAATCAAGAGTCAAACACTGTTAGAAGGGAAAAAGGGATTTTACCTTGGTATTTATTTTAAGGATTCTTAGGTGCACTACATCCAGGTGAAATGCACCTCAATACACACTGCCAAATCTCCCCCCCAGAGATCTGGTATATCATTATAGGTTTTACTAATTAGCATATCTATCATAAATTCCCCAATGAGAGGCTTGAATGAACCCCCCTCCCTGAGGAACCTTCCCTTGGATGGTTCTATCTTAGTTTACAAAATGTGTTCTGGAGAGAACATTCTGGAGACCTTGGGGTCTGGGGGCATTTTGATCTCTAACTATGAAACCTCTAAAATGTTTAGTCTCCCAGCTTAACAAACAAGTCCAAGAATGTAGGCAAAAGCACCAAGGAATACAGAAGCCGTAAAAAGGTATAAAAGGGGTTTAAAAGAAAAGGCAAAAAATCATCATGGCATCACTCTTACTGAGAGTCATGCTTGGATGTCATAAAGCAAAAACTGATGACTAATGGCAAATATAATAGAAATGTAACATCTGTTAACAGTACCAGAAGAAAAAATACTATAACCTAAGGTTGGGTAACAAGAAGTGTGGTATAAGCTGAGAGCTCATTAGGGGGTTGAGGGAAGAGAAGGGTTAGAGGTTAGAGTATGTTAGTTAATGAAAGAAATTCCTATACCCTATCAGTATACTGAAAACCAAATGCAATCCTAGATTGTATAAGGCAAGCTGTCCTTTGCATAAGGCAAGGAGAAGGCAGTATCATGGCTCTGTCAGTTCTCTGCACACTACCAAACACCCATGTGCAAGGAAATCAACATTAGACTGCCATACAGATAAAAGGAAAGGCTTCTGGGATGAGGGGGACAATGGAGAATCCATTGTATACACGAGAATGAGAAGTGTTTGGCTTGTTTAATCCAGGAAAACAGAGGTTGAGAGGAGATATGAATGCTCTCTATAAATATGTCAGAGGAGTAAACACCAGGGAGGGAGAACAGCAATTTAAACTAACAGACAACAGTGCCACAAGAGGAAATGGGTAGAAATGGCCCATGAATAAATTTAGGCTGCAAATTAGGTTTCTAAGCAAAAAACCAGTATGATATTTAGATATCCAGGTAAGAATACTAGAGCAAATAACCTAACTGTTTCTAAAATGGGATTTGGTTACTTTTATAAGAACAAAAAATGTGCTTAGCTGTGGCACTTCCACTACCATACCTGACACTGGCAGACTGAAGATTATTATCCTGTGGTTTTATATTTGCACATGGGAAGATCAGCCTGAAAAAAGCACTCTCCATATTTGATACTTCCAGAGTCAGAGACATCATATGTATAGCTTGTGTGCTTCACTATAATTTCTACTACTTAATTCTTCATAATTAAAAAGAAGTTCTAAACAAATAAGGGTCTGCCCTCAAAATTATGAATTTAAAGTAAAACTTGTACTTACCTAATTAGCTATGATAGGATCCTAATTTATGAGAGCAGGCTCTTTTTTTTCAAGGCCTAGGACTGCTTCTAAGTTGGGAAATGCTTAGATGCAGGTGTTAACAGCTCTAATGTCAAGACTCAAATTGTCATTTGTGCACAGTGAAAATTTCCCAGCCAACCTTAACTGCTGCTGATCTTTCACCACCCAAAGCCAGTGACAAGCCTGTTCTCAAGCAACATATATCCTCACCGCATCAGTGACTCTGGAAATTGAGAAGTGATCTGTGTGTGGTCTACCTTTCCCTTGTTTGATAGACTGATTTCTTTCCTCCTTTACTGTAGCATTTAAACCAAAGTCTGTGTGTCTCAAAACAGCAAGCTACTTTAAAAGAAGTTGTTTGCAGTGAAGAAAATTCTGTTGTTCACTAGAAGTAACCACACCATGAACTCCATTGACCAAAGTAAAATATGTAAGGTTTTGATATATGACATACACTTCAGTGCATGACAGAAGTATGGATTGAGGGGGATGTTTATGCCAACAAAAGATTTTTGTCTAGACAAACAACATTCATATACTACAGATTTAAGATTTTTAAAGCTACAGACAGGCAGCATCTTATATTTTTTCTCTAAACCTCTTTGTTAACGATTCCTTATTCAAGTGGTGTAAGGTAGAAATGAAGGCAGAAGGTTTTAAGGAGGTAGAGTGGAGTAAAATTTCAAAGCCTTTCAAACCTTCCTATTCATTCTCTTTCTAGCATATAGGGTAGTTGGGGGTTAAATATCTGAGCTGTGGATCTGCAGACTTTTGCTGGCTGGATTTGCAAAACTGAAGGATTTTTACTTTGATTAACAGGATAATTAGTGTTGTATTGTAAGCATAAACCTCACTGAGCTTTGTAAGTATTCCTACCTTGACCTCAGAGACTCACCACAATCCTTAATGCTGTACAGCCCAGACCTAGAGTGTCTATTTAAAGACCTCCTGTGCCTTTAGCCAGTGCCTCTTTCCTGCCCTGTATTAAGCTCCCCTTTAGCGATGGTGCAATTTCAGAGCTCCTAGGTGGTTTTTTTCCAGGTTTCTGTCAATCAGCTTAAAAAATTCTCACTGAGGTCATTAATGCAGTGAAGTCACGTGAGCCATGAGAGCCAGGGTCAGGAAGCTGTGAGCCTCTATGTCACCAGGGGACAGAGGAGAGGAGACTGGTAGCATTACAATGGGGCTGCTTGGATGCCACTCCCCTGTGCTGACCCAACACCAGTCCCCATATCTTTGTCGTCCTGTTCCCTCTGCTCCTTTTACAGTGGAAATCAATCCCACAAGTGAGTCTAACTTGCAATAAAGTCTTTGTAGTTAAGTTGCTGACTCCAGAGAAAAGCTGGATATTGTCATCAGTCACTTTGCCTATACAATATCTCTCAGTAGGCAAATTTTCTGCTGGCAGCATCCACTGTCAGTCTTGAATCTTTTTGCAAAGTGCCCATTTGGTAGCTCCAACCTATACACTAAACTTGAGAGAATTCAGAGTTACACATCAGGAATCTGTGCTGTTCTGAATTTCCACACTGAATGAGTTACTTCATAAGTAACAAACTGATGAACCATGATCCTTGAACAGGAAAGGTTGGGTGTGGGGTTATTGGTCTGTGTTAGCTAAGCAGTCTCAGACGTGATCTGGGGGAATCTCCCAGAAAATGAAACAGGTGGCACAACGCAGATTGTTTAGTATAAATCAATCCACATTAAATCAACACTGATTCTGCTTTTGCAGGTCCTACATTATAATGAAATGTCAACTTAAGATGCATGAAAGTTTGCAGCCCCTGTTGTGATGTTAAAGTAGTGGACACCTTCCGAAGCTGGGATATGTGACATTTCATCCAGGTGGTTACTGCCATACTGACTGCTCTTGAAAACTTGTGGTGTTTTCTGAGACCGGGAACAGCCTTTCTAGACAGATTTTAGTTTTTCCAGACTTAACAACTGCTTTTTCATTTCCCACTGTTTACAGATGGAAACTTCGGTGTTCCAGAATCTATCATCTTAATGAAAGCCAATTCCCAGACAAGCTTCAATTTTCCATGGAGACCCTGGACAGGTTGTGGGGCAGAGGAGGCAGGTGAAGGTAGAAGCGAGTGGATTGTAGCCCTGTGTCTGTGCTGCAGTTCAGTGGCTTTCCTGGCATTCAAGACCGGCTGGACTGAATGCCTAGAAGTGGTCTTCCAAACATGCCAGCTCTGTCTCGGTGCACTGGCTCCTGGGAAGCTCTGCTATGTGGACTCCAACCATCGTCAGGGCTTGCCATAAGAATAAATTTGTAAGCAGACCGTTTTTGGCTCTTGCTGTAACAGTCTCTGAAAAGAGCCATTCTTTCTCTCTTTCCTCCACGTCCCTTTCGGAGACATGACCAATGTTTTCCACAAATGGAGAAGTTTACAGTTCTCCACATGTAGTAGCTCCTACCAGAAATTTTGTTTTAGTTGCCACAGCAACAACTTAATGGATTTTTAAAGCCCCTGCCACTGGCCGTGCCTCTGCCCTGTTTGTTCTTCCTGTGCATTCCCGCAGCACCATGTGATGCTGCAGAGGCAGTGACTGAGAGCTCTAATAACCCAGTAATGGATCCAATGATGGCCGTTGGTGCTTCTGTGGAGAATACATGAATAAGTAAATCTGAACATAAGGATGAAAGAGTGTGTTTTAAAAGCTGCCTGAACAGTCTCAAGGAGTGGTAGCCAGGTTGCTCTTGCCAGGCCCTGGTGGAGGACGGCAGCTGAGGACTCGGCAGCCACTCAGCTCCCCTCAGGACCATGCTGGTTCACAGGCTCCCTAGCTGATGGCTGTTGTCTTACAGGCATGGCCTCACACCACAAGCATTTGTCTGGACTTCCAATTGCACTTCAGATGTCTCTGTGGGGCAGCTGAGTGCTGGTGTGTCTACTGACAGAGCCTCTCCCTTGATGGCAGCCTGAGCACAAAAAATAGCACTCCATTTTCATCTGTAAGTGTCACTGTGTTCACAGGGTATGAGGGTTGTGGCTGGGAATGGATTGGGCAGGACAGAAGAAATACTAGCAAACTTTTGCAAGAAATGTTGCATGCTTTGAGTGCTGCTCTGTAAGTGCAGGATGATCCTTGCATCTTCTTCACACCACCAGAACATCTGTTTCTTCCTGTATCATCGTGTTTCCTTCACCATCTACTGATAGAAGAGGCATCCATCTTTACCTGGCCGGCACACATGGTGACACATATCTTTGGCCTTCTATCATCCAGCAGTTGATCAGACAGGGAAAAGTGCCCTCTTCTATTCTCAATTTTCCTTCCTTGTCTGCCTTTTCCCAGCTGATGCATAGAGTGGTAGGAGAATAAACGTCTTTTGGACAGTATATGGCAGATTTTGAAAAGAAGGAGTCTAGATTATCATCTGCCCCAGAAGAGAGCTGGAGGGCAGGTATCTGAGCAGGAGAGGTTGGCTGCAGAAGACCTTTCAACGCCTTTCCTTTTCCCATTCCCTGGTGGCAGGAGGAGATAGTCATACTCCAAGATTCAGACAATGAGCTCATCACACCCAAAGTCATTTGTAGGGACCAACTCCTACTGTTATGTATATCCAGATATAAATCCTTATGCTTGTTCTAGCTACTCTTCCTCTTCCCATGTCATTGTCCATTTGTCCAAGAATCCAGGGTTGCTCAGCTGCACTGCCTGGGTTTATTTTTCTGGTGCTCTCAGAGTGTCTCTGTATGGATTGGGTCAAACCGACTGCCAAGGCCATAGCGGTAATTCCCCAAAGTCAGGCTTCTGTACTTTATGGGTAGAAGTTGGTGAACCTCTTGAGAGAATTATGTCCTGTAAGATACCTAGTGGCCCCTGTAAGCACAAGGCTGATGGTCTCCCATTAGTGTTCAGAAGACAAAGATCTGTGAAAAGGATTCAGCATCAGCATTTTCTGGATTGAAACTACTGTTTTCTGAGGAGTTGTTGGAGGGCTGCTTTACAGATGAACCAGTGAGGAGTAGGCTGGGAAAGGCTGACAATTTGTCTCTTATTGGGTGTAGATCTCCCTTTGAAACCTGAGATTCATTTCTATGCATGTTGGTTCTATATAGCCTTTCTTTCTGAAGTGAGGTCTTGCTTTCCTGCCCTTACAGGGATTTTCAGAATTCACCAGCTCTTGTTAACTGCTGGAAATCTGAAATATTAGGGTAGGAATTACAGTTTGGAAGAGGTCCCTTGTAGTGGTTTGGCCCTGCTGGATGCCAGCTGCCCAGCAAAGCCACTCTTTCACTCCCCTCCTCAGCTGGACAGGGGAGAGAAAATATAATGAAAACTCATGAGTTGAGATAAGGATGGGGAGAGATCACTCACTGATTACCATCACAAGCAAAACAGACTCAACTTGATGAGATTAATTTATTACAAAGCAAAATCGGAGTAGGATAATGAGAAGTAAAACAAATCTTAAAAACACCTTCCCCCCAACCCTCCCTCCTTCCCATGCTTAACTTTGTTCCCAATTTTCTACCTCCTCCCCACCAGAGATGCAGAGACAGGAAAGGGGGTTATGGTTTCTACCTCTGTTTCCTCCTCAGGGGAAAGACTCCTTCCCCTGCTCCAGTGTGGGGTCTCACCCACAGGACACAGTCCTCCACAAACTTCTTCAACATGAATCCTTCCCACGGACCACAGTTCTTCACAGACTGCTCCAGCGTGGGTCCCTTTCCATGAGTTGCAGTCCTTCCTGCAAAGGGGAAGGACCCAACCTGGATCTGCCACAGGGTCACAAGCCCAACCAGCAAACCTGCTCCAGCATGGGCTCCTCTCTCCATAGGTCCACAAGTCCTGCCAGGAGGCTGCTTCAGCCTGGGCTTCCCACCAGGTCACAGCCTCCTTTGGGCATCCGCCTGCTCCAGCGTGGGGTCCTCCAGGGCTGCAGGAGGATCTCTGCACCCCCCTTGATGTCCACGGGCTGCAGGGACAGCTGCCTCACCACGGGCTGCACCACAGCCTGCAGGAGAATCTCATCTTCAGTTCCTGGAGCACCTCCTGCCCCTCCTTCTGCACTGACCTTGGTGTCTGTGCACTTGTTTGTCTCACACATTCTCACTTCTCTCTTCTCTGGCCACAAGTACTTCTGTGCAATAATTTTTTTCCCTTCTTAAATGTGTTGTCATGAAGGCATTACCACCACTGCTGATGGGCTTGGCCTTGGCCAGTGGTGGCTCCATCTTGTAGCAGGCTGGTATTAGCTGTGTCAGACACGGGGATACCTCTGGCACCTTCTTACAGAAGCCACCCCTGTAGCACTCCTGCTACCAAAACCTCACCATGCAAACCTAATACATTTCTGAAAGCAGTTTCTGGTCAGTGAGCCCATTTCACTTACAGACCTGCCCACATGATCCAGATCCTAAGGAAGTTTAAAGTACTCTACAAAATAAGATATTCTTTGATATTTGTCTCCCAGACATCAGGGAGGCTGAGAAGAGAGTTAAAGGAGGGATCATCTCCTCCCTGCTCAGCTGATACTGCCAGGTAAAAGGAGTGATTCTTTCCCCCCCTCTCCTAACCTCACCTAGCTGTGTCACAGGAGAGTTCATTTCTGTTATGCATCATTAATCTGAGTTTCTAATAGCAGTAAAAGACTCTGAACTTGGTCGACAGAGAAGTTAACAACCAGTTTGCCTGAGCCCTAACACTTGATCATTTAGCCTTGGTTATTAACTGCAGGCAAGGACCAGTTTCTGGGAGATAATTGGGGTCATAAACAATAGCTGTGTAATGGAGAGCATGCCCTAGGAGAGGGACTAAACATACTCAGCTGCAAGAAACTGCCTTTGGACAGCATCCAGGTGCTGCCATCAGCCAGCTAGAGAACGGAGAGCCAAGCTGTTGCTGTAGGGGAAGAGAGGCCTTTAGTGCTTGGCAGAGAATGCAGCTATGCATGCACAGGGTGGCCCCAAGCTGGAAAGATGCTTGAATGCGGCATCAGGAGGCTTGATAAAAGTTCTTAAACATCAATCTGGAAGGTGGGAATTTGAGGCCATGTGTCTTTTAGTCCATTTCAGAAACAGGACTCAGCATTTAGGAGTAATAAGTTTTGCAGCCTGAGCTAGGTTTGGTGGTGACAACTGGATTTTCCAAGTTGAAGGTCCCTCTTGGCCTGCTCTTGGGTGCCTTTTACCTCATGGGGAGAATGTGGAGACCCCTGCTGCAACAGTGGCACCTCGTCAGTGCTGACACCATCCAGAACGTGGTGGAATGTCTGATTTGGGCCTGGGGAGCTCTCTGCCTCCTCCAGATGTGCCAGAGTTCCTGTGAGATGTAGGTGTTACCTGGGCCAGTGCCCTTCCCAGCCCTCTCCTCAGAGACCACATGCAGAAGGGCTTCACTGCAGCACCTGGTGCCAGGGCCTCGGTCTGTGACTCCTGCTCAGTGAATTGAGGAGCAGCTGAATTGTCTTGTTGTGCTGGGGTCTCTGTTTGGGTTGCCTGCTCGACACAGAGAGAGAGGCCAAATTTACTTCCTCTTTTGCCACAGGCACCACGGGTGTGCAGTGCCCCTCTTCCTCCGGAGCACCAGGTAAGCCTGGCTGGTTGTCTGGCACAGGCAGGCCTGCCCCCCCTGCTGCCCCTGCCAGCTGCTTGCTGGGGCCAGGGGCTTCCAGCCCCCCAGCATCTCCTTATTCTTGCCTGTGGCATCATTAAGGTGCAGGTCAGGAGGTGATTTCTGCTTGTATGCCTGCTTGTGGCCTGCTTGTGCACAGCAGGCATGAAATGCTAAGTGCCGGGGCTCCTAGGCCATTTAGGCTCCGTATGTTGGAGAATTAAGATTTCTGTGCCTGGAATCCCTCAAAACAGAGTTGGCTTTGATAGGGAAAAAGTCCAGAAAAACACCATTAAGAGCTAGGAGGGTATTTAAATAGAAAAGTTTTTTGTCTGTAGTTCATAAAATAAAACTCAGTTCCTGACTACTGAGCCCATTAAGAAACCCTGCTGGGAGCATGATATACACAGGGGTTCTCCAGGCCATGACAAGATGTTTTGTTTCAGGGGAAAGCTTGTTGAGACTGGAAGATAGCTTGATGGGATTTCTGATGTGGCATCAGCCTCTGATTAGATTCATGTCACTCCAATCATACCCTGTATGCATCTGATTGGAAACAAAGGGAGGAAAATAAAGGTGCAAATGAGTTTCTGTAATGATTGCACTAGCCAATCTAGAGTGTGGTATGTTGGGATCTGAAGTTTCAGAAGTTTTATCCTGTTGAGAATGAGGGTAGCATGTGCATGCATGTGGACTGCAAGCTAAGCTGGGTACCCTGATGTGAAAGCTGGGAAGGCACCTGACACATAGATCCTGCAGCTCTGCAGTGTGGTACTTGAAAGCATCCTTGGATGCTCCCTCATTTTTAAAGGAATCAATTGTTCTGCCCTGTTGCTCCCCTGTGTGTACAGAACTGCAGAAGAAAATATAAGGGGAATCAGTAGAGGAGGGTAATGTTGCTCTTCATTTCCCAATAGCAGAAGCATGACAGCATTGCCAGGCTGGGCTGCATCACAGAATCAAGACAGTAAATGTCTTAACTTGAAGGCCTGAAAGGCTGCTGTAGGTGTGCAGCTGATTTTTTTTCACAGAGCCCTTGTTCTGACAGCCAAGTCTGGCTTTGCTTGGCTTTGCTTCACAACAGGTAGATACCGGAGAAGGGCAGTGATCCAGAGGGTCTTGGATTCTCCAGGCTTTCAGCCTTCTGCAGTACATCACTATCCCAGGCATATGGGAAGATTTTCAGCAATTGTTAAAGCAAATGAGAGCAGAAATATTAGCAATTTTTGAAATTGGTAGTACATGAAATCCCTGGTGGGAACTGGGTTGACCAGGCTGAAGGGACGTCTTTGAGGTAGGGAAGGTCTTGCTGAATAAGTAGGCAGTTGTTTGACATTTCCCCTCCCGGTGCAACAGGCATGCACTGCAGGACAGAAACTCTTCAGGAGAACTAAAACCAGAATAGAGAGGGAATCGGGCTCTCTCACTTCACACACTGGGGTTCTAGTGGTCAACTGACCACTTGACTTTGTGGTCAACTGGTTTTCTCCAGGCAATGACAGGGGATATCCCAAGCTAGAATCAAGACTGGCTCAGGAGAAAGCCAAGAGGGAATAGGGGCTCCTCCCTTTCAGGTAAAGCACAGCCTGTTTATCAGATGCCCACCCCCCCACAACATGAGAGGCTGAGAGTGTAGGGCTGATTTGTGGCTGCAAGCAGGAGATGGACAGGAGTCTCTCCTATTTCAGATATTCCTCCAACTATATAAATCACTAATCTCAAAGGGAGGCCTAGATATCCTAGCATTTCTGAGAGCCAGACTAGATCCTGGCTCCATGGCAGTCCTGCCCCAGTATCAGAGGAGTCCAATTTACCTGCAGCAGCAGGGAGAGCCCTTCAGTAACCACCCAGAAGCCAAGTGTGCATAGGATCCCTGCTGTGCTGTATGGAAATCTGCCCTGGAAAGAGAAAGGACATGAATATGGAAAGAAGCAAAGGGAACTGTCACACTTGCGGGTTCATGTTCCTAAGCAGCAGCTCTTTGTCTGTGCAGTGCAGAGGCGGAGGTTTGATGTCTCTTTGGGCAGTGTTAGTGCTATCTCTAATTTATGCCTTCAGGGCTGAGATTTCCAGGCTCACCGAGGAAACAACAGGTAGGACCAGCTGGCTCGCTCTGAAGTGACAGGGTGAGGGGACACTCGAGAGGTTTGGGTGCAGAGCTAGGGGATGATTTTTGCACTAGAACAGATTTAATAGTCTGAGACATGGATGGGTCCCATCCTTCTCTGTTCAGCCTGGCTGTGGGGGAGGGATGCTCTGCCTGTTTGCTCCCAGAGGCAGCATACCTGCCCACTCACGACTGCAGTGCTCTGCCCTTGTCAGCTGAGATGTGGAAGAGTTTTTGAGACTAAGCCATCAAATACCTTCCACTAGCAGAATAATAAAGGCCTATCCTGCCTGTTGCTGGCATACTGCAGCATGAGCAGGCAAGCATATCTGTACCTCCCCAGTAAATCCCCAGCTCAGCTGCTTCTGTAGCACACAGCTTTTAGCTTAACTGCCTCGTTATCCTTTGGATAGACAGAAAGACTGCTGGATAGCCTCTGGGATGAACAGGTCGTTTCTTTGAGTCAAAGGTCAGTTAAAATTTGTGCCTTTGCTTTTTGAGCTGCCATTCATTTTTTTCTTCAATTCCTCCATGTCCCTTGGAGAGGAGTAGGGAACACGTAATCAGAATAAATGGGGAATTTCTGAATATTTCACTGGTGCCAGCCATTCCACTGAAAAGCATCAGCATCCATTGCTCAACTGTTCCAGGAGTGGAAAGAGGAAATGTCTGGACCTGGATCCTTCCCTACTACCAAGGCAGGATATGTTCCCAACTTTACTAGGAGTGGTTTTGGACAAATTCTTGGATATTTCAGCTGTAAAATGCTTAAATTACAATCATGTGTTTCCAGAGATTAAGCCTTTGATAATATAATGGCAGAGTACACAAAATATTCATGGCAGTTGGTGAACAAATAGAGGGGACTTTTGATGTCTGATCTTGGCAGCCTAGAGCACCTTCCTGTTAGTTAGTCTCACTCTCATGCTCCTTTCCAAAATGCTGCTGGGACCTAACTTCATGTGCTTTTTTGATAAATTGTGAGTTAGCAATACTGTCGTGGGAAGGACTTTTAACTGCACTGGACAGAGGAGGCTTAACTGAATCTGCCTTTGTTTAAAATCCACTGGGTAGCACCAGACCATGGAAGAAAAGTTATTTCTTACATAAGCTTGGATTATGTTATTTACTCTCCATTGTTTGTAAGGGCCTCATAGAACCGTGAAAATGACCTTTATTTCTCTATGGATTTTGTCCTTTTTCACTTTACAAATATTGATTTTTTTTTTTCTCCTGTGTCTTTATCAGAGCTGAATTAACAAGACTGTTTAACAAGATCCTCTGATTCATTTGGGGTCTTTTTGTGCCAGGTACTATCACAAGCAGCTGAAAGCAACTCAGTGAAGAATATGCAACCACTGCTACAGAATTGACAGAGGAGGTGATGTGCCCTGACAAGAGCTGAGCTAGCATGGATCAAAGAGCAGGCTTAAAAAGATGGTCTCCTCAGCCTGGGCACAAATGCTAGGAAGGGTTATTTGTAAGGAATAAATTTTTCTGTTGGAAAGCTCTCCTCCTCATACCTTTAAAGCGTGAGGCCACTGAAAATCATTGAGTCTGCTGGATCATTCCTGTTCCACCCACAGATCCCCAAGTGGGATCAAGAGTCCATATTCATGGCAAGAGGTGATTCCTGTCCTTGTGATCCAAAATCTCAGTGTAGCAGTGATGAGACTCCAAAAGGAAAAGGAGCCATTGGTGCAGTTTTATGTGCTCTTTCTTGCCAAGCTTTTAAGCAAGCCTCTTAACTGATCCAAGTGCGTGTAGGTGGAGCAAACAGTGGAAATTGAAGGCAGGCAGGAACATAAAGTTCAAACAAGTCCTGTCTGATGGCCACTTTTGATGCTTTTAACACAAGTACAGGAAAGGTAGAGTCCAGCTGATAGCTGTCCCTTGCTGTTCATACTTGCCATAATGCACCAGTGCATTTTCTAGCACAGGGCCCAGAGGGTGGCAAGGGTAGAGAGGAAGCAGTCACTGTGCACAGTTCTTTGCGGCAAGCTGGAATCTCTTTGCCTTTCAAGATCATCTTTCCACTCTGTCAGCAGCCTTGAGACATCCTATGGGTTTTTTAGTGACCTGTCTGGCCAGTAGCAAAAGCCCATTTCTGTATATATTCCACATGGAGAGATATGTTGCGATGGAGATAGAAGGGGGAACGTCCAGGTTTCTTTATTCCTGAAGGGCCAACGCCACTCCTAGTTTTGCTCTAGTTCTCTCCTGTGGGCTCATCTTTCTTACAACCTATACACCATGATAAGAAATTATATTTGCATCGAATGAGACAAGAGTCTTCTTAAACCAGCTGCCAGACAGGCCTATAGAAAGGGTAAATCCTCATCCTTAAGCCCTTGTGAGCTGCATCAGAAGGATGGCAAGCTTTGGAGAACTTTGTCGTGGTGTGCACTTGTTTCTGTCTGAGATGAGAGGCTAAGTATGTCACTGGGAGCTGGGAGATTGTTTCTGTGAAGTACCATGAGGTCAACCAGTTAGTGTTCATTAGTTTCCCCTCTGCAAAGGGTAGACTTCTCCCCTTCCCAGCTTGCTGGGCTTCGCAGAGCTGGGATTAACTCCTGCCTGCCAGCCCACTCCACTGCAGGTCATGCAGGATCCCCAGCACGCTGTCTGGGCAGTCACACCATCCGTGGCTGAAACAGGCCAGGAACATGGAGAGGAAGCAGAGGAGAGACACAGCTGTCAGCAATAATGCTGAGAACAGAACTGGGTCTCCAGGCTCCTGCCTCATCCACGTCCTTGCTAGTAGATGATACTGCCTGTCCAGCAACTCACTTTTGTTTTTCTGGAGCACATGGAGCATTACCTCTGGACTGTGGGCCATCCTGTCTTGAGCTTCATTAGAGACCATCTCTATATACCAGAATAGCTGAAGTCTTGTAAGAATCACAGGGTCCCAGGACATCCTGGTTGAAGGAGACTCTGGCTGCTCCTGACAAACTGTTATAGCTATATAAAAGAGAGATTTCTGGTTAAATAAACCAATCACCTCCTGCAGGATGGCAAAGCAAAGGAACAACTATTTTTCAAAAAACAGAAACCCATATCAGGGCAGATCTTGGCTCTGATATTTGAAAGCACTTAGGAAGTGAGAGGACAAGTTTATGTTTCTCCCCCAATTAGTATCTCCTCTTGAAAAGTGAAACAGTTCAACAAAAACAGTGCAAATAGCCGCTGCTTGGCCATTTAGTGTTTGTGTGTGTGTGTGTGTCTGTGTGTGTGTGTGTGGCTGGCAGTGTCCTTGGGCTGACGCAAGCCTGGTCAAATGCCTTGACCACCGAGTTATTACCTGCTCTGAGGCCAATCTCCCTGAATTCTTTTTTCAGTGAAAGTTTGAAGAATACCATTGTGTTCTTACAAACAGTTTCTGTTTTGGTGACACAAAACTTCCCAACAAAGAGAGTCAGGAAGCTCCCAACCAAGTAAGCCTCACACTTCCAGAGTCAGAGCATTGGCTGCTTTTCTCCCAAGGCTCAGCCAAGGAAAACAAGCCATTCCATCTCACTGTTCGTTTACCCTCCTGAACCCTGTCTCTCAGTGCTTCAAGGTAGATGCTTCAGCAGTTAATACTGCTCCTGGGGCATGTGCAAGGAACAATTAAAGCTCATTGTGCTAGTGAAGAGCCCTGAGGTGAGCTGGGCTGCAGAGACAGCTGCCCCCATTTTGCTGTGTGCAGCAGCTTCCTGAACAATCCTGTTGCAGAGAGAGATGAGTATGTCTTGTTGATTGCAGAGTTAAAGTTTAAAACTCCAGGGCTAAACTCAGTGTGGCATTTCTAGGCTTTTTGCTGGTGGCAGCCGTCATGGTTTGTAGCATTCGGTACCTGGGCAGAGCAGGGCTGGGTAGAGCCCAGCTGCTGAGCCTGCAAAGCCTTTTCCAACAGCTGCAGCGTGGGACTGATGGCAGGAGTGAAGCACTAGTGTTTGAAGAACAAATACTTTGTAGTGCTCCCTTTAACATTTTGCCTGTGACACTGCAGGATTTAGATCTTTGATCCAAAAATGACATGAACAGCTGTTCCTTCCTCTCAGACGTAAATGCCTGTTACAGATGTGCCCTGCAAGGTTCAGCTAAGCCTTCTCCAGCAGCAGACAGGCTTGGAAGAAAGTGGTGTTGGTCATTCTCTGGAGAAGGGTCCTGCTAGGTGGTGTACAGTGAGATTTCATTTGTGCCCAGCAGTCAGAGTGGTCTCTGCCTGCTTCAGCTGCTTGTGCTAGACGAGGAGCGTATCATACAAAAGGAGGGTGTCAGCTGCAGGATAAACTTGTGTAGCCCCACAACAGCAGGCTAGCATGCATGGGGATGGGGCAAGTTTTCTTCTCACCTTTGTGACTTGTCTGGAAATTGGAAACCTCTCCAGGAAGTTGTCATTGGTGTCTCCACTGAGAATGGGAACAGGAATCATAACGGTGCCAGTCATGACAATACCAAGTACAATTTCTTTGTTTAAAGCACCGCACCAGCTGTACCTAATTAACCTTCATGACAGCACAGCAATACAAGGAAATAGGGATCATTAACTTCAGCTTTGCTTTACAGAAGGGGAAGAGAAACATCAGTGCCAGCCCCATGCATCTCAAATTGAGGTAGGCTTGAAAAAGTCACAAGGTTAAAAATAACAATGATCCACTTGGGGTTCTCAGAGCATTAAGAGTGCACTTGAATCAAACTTTCAGTTTTTTCTCCAAGAAACATCAGGACTGGAAACTTCTCTCCCATATATGCTATTGTTGAGTTTGTCACTCAACAACTAAGGCTTTCAGAAAATCACACATTCTCAATCACAGTGGGGCAGAGGCAGTAAAGGTCAGAATGACTTGCCCAGTGTTGCTTAAAAATGAGCTGGGAAAAGCTGGACGAAACTCTGTGAGTAGCTGACCCTCCACCCCTTGCTTGTTTCTCCAGACCAAACATTTTTCTAGGTGAGGGAACCTGCCTAAATCAACCAGTGGCCACTAAATAGCTGTCAGAGGAGTAATTCAGGTTTGAACTAGTGACCTCACCCCTTCCTCTCACATCTGCTGAGGGACAGACTGATGACATTGACTGTTTGCATTAGGTCTCTGAGCAGCCCGGCTGCTTTGTCTGGGGCCCAGCAGGAATGGAAAGATACAAAACCAGTGCTGCTCCTGGACATTACTTTCCTGGCTTGGGGCTGTTTTTATAAGTTAGTAGGAAAGAACAATTTACACAAGTCCTTCTTAAAGTAAAAGAGTTCACCCTGCCTGTCTTATCACCTGCTGGCAGGGGCTGAGGGCAAGAGTAGTGCCTGTGCCATTTGTACTGGGCACCAGCACAGGCTCACATTTTGTGTCTCCACATGAATGCGGTGCAAAGCCCTGAGGAGTGTCACGGCAGTGTAGAAAGTTGTATCTGTTATTACCAATCTCACTTCTGCCCGAGTCATAGATGCTGTTAGGATCAGGTGAGAAGACCTAAGTTTGTCTGGAGCCCCAGTGAGCAGGACCCCTGCTCTGGAAGAGAAGCCAGTGGGGAGTGCAGATGGTGGTGGCCAAGGAGGAGAGTGTGGGGAAACCTCTCTGTTGTGTGGGGTGCCGACCCCAGCCCAGAATGCAGGCATTCATACAGGAGAGCCTTTTATTCAGCTTTTTTCTCCTATTTATTCTTCTATTCTAAGCTGATGTGGGGTGAAGGGACCCTTGAAAAGGCCAGGTCATTGATGGAGAGGAAAAAGGGCTCTGCAGATTGTGAAGAGCTTTCATGAGCAGCATGGGCTGCAGCTGGCTCCAGGGAACAGAATTGTTCCCCTGCTTAGGCTGTGTGTCTGTCTCTCTGATTATTTTGTGTATTTCATCTCTACTGTCTGTCTTGCTCTTAATCTGTGCTCCTCTGTGCCAACAAAATGCTTAGCTCGCTCCATTGTCTGAGCGACTAATTTGCACTGTAAATCTGATGCTTATCTTACATGACAGCTTACTGTGGGGTTTATTGCAATCCTGAAGACAAACTAACCAGGGATGGCTTGAAAGCTTCCAACACATCATCTGGAATATAGAACAAATATGACCCATTTCAGCTTGCTGCCAGGTTAGGATGTAGCCCCTTGTGGTTGGGGTCACCAGGGATTTATCTTTTTCTGTTCAAGTCTATTCAAACCTGAGTGTGTTTGGGTTTTGGTTTGGATTTTTGTACATTTGGTTGATCGGTTGGGGGGTTTTTTGGTGTGGTACATCTTCTGCTTTGTGTTGGAGCTGTTACAGTGCTTCTGCAACAGCCTCCCACCCTCCTAGGGCCAGATCCTCCATCCCTTCTCCCTAAGGAGTTTTAAGGACTGTGAGAGCGGCTGCAGACCAGGTGCAGGCAGTGTGCAAGCACTGGTGCTCCAGTGCACTGCAGCTTTGTTTTCTCTGCCTAGCTTAATCAGAAAGAACCTTTGTTCTTGTCTTGTCTTCATTAGTATTTCCTGACACTTTGTCCAATATGTTCTAGCTCTCTGCTGGCAGAGTAACATCCTCCCTCAATCTCAGCTGCAGTTGCCACCTTCTCTCTGGTCTGTAGGCTGTCCACCTGCAGGCATTCACATACCATGTAAGAGATTCTCATACTAGTGTAGTTCAGATAGCTGGGCAGCTCCAGAGGCATAAATCTTCCTACAGATAGGTTCCAGGTGGCCTAAGATGCAGTTTTACTGGGGGAGAGCCAGGAAGATTATTGCTACTTTGATACAGGTCTTGGTTCTGCAGCTGAGCATGCCCGTAGGTGTTTAATACCCAGAGCTTCTGCATTGCAGTCCTCTGGGACACAAAGGATCCCACATCCTCAGACAGGGGAGCGGGAACACAAGACCTGCCACCCTCGAAGGATAGTGTTTGTTTGGAGGGCCACTCTGGTTTTCACCTAGTCCTGCTTTACAGTCACATGGATTACTGGACCCCTCAGTTCTTCCTGCCCTTGGACTGCAGACAAAACACAGAAATGGCTGTACTGGATAAGCTCTGTGGAGCAGCTGAGGACCAGCAGATAAACTGGACATGGATCCAGTGGGTCTCAGTAACATTGAGGGAGAGGAGAAAAAAAAACCTCTTGAGAAACAGTTGAGGAATAGGTAAGGAATAGGTTGTATACCAGGAACTGTACACTGGAAGCTCTGGACTGGCCCTTCTCCAACTCCATATTGCTGTCTGGGTTATCAGATAGATGTGTAATTTAAGGCTTATTCCAAGTTATCTGAGCTGGTGAACATCAGACTCCCTGCCCAAGGGAGACCTCTGTTCAGACTGGGAGAAGCTCTGGGGAAAATGTATAAATCCAAGGAAACTCCAAACTCAGCAGAATTTTAGAAGATTCCAGGACAAAAATACCTAGGAAAGGATCATCACACCACCTGATTCTGGTTTAGGCTTAGGGTTAGGGTTGAGAGATTCAAAGAGCCTACAGCTCCAGGAACACTGGGGCTGGAAAAGACATCCCAAGGCAATCCCGGCAGGGCCCCAACATTGCTGCTCCCACATCTTTCTGATATGGAAACCCATGGTGATGGATTAGGGTTCATCTTAGGCTAATGGGGAATATTTCAGCACCTTCTGCTGGGCTGTGATAAGCAGGATCAGGATGCTTTCACAAAAAAATTGGAGTCTGATATAACTTTATGCAAATACAACGAAACTGCATTGATTGAAAAGCCAGCATTATCCTTCCATAGTTCTCTCCACCTAACAAGATGCTCCAATGAATAAAGCCATGGGAGCTTCCATCCTTCAGGAAAAGATCTAACAAAGCTGTAGGATAGCCAAACATGCCACCATCATTCTCAAGTAACTGTGCTACTTACCTTTTTACAGACCTAACTCATGTTCTGCCTTTTTTTAAACTTTTTTTTTGGTCTGTGTTTTTTTACTGCTGCTCACTTTGTGACACATTGGGGGAAAAAAAAGCACAACCTATAAACATTTAGGTTTTCTGCTCCTCTGACACAATTTGTTGTCCATCTAAAAACTATTCCCACTTAGCACCATTTGCATTTGCAGAAGCACAAAGATTCACCATTTTGTTGTCTTTGTAACAGAGCCAGAAATACAATATTCATTACCCCAGCTGAAGCTATTTTCTTACACTGTGAGATCACATTATTTCATGCTGGAGAATTAGCAACATTAACAGGTAGGGTGGACTGGCCACTTTCTGAACTGAATCACCCTCCCAGAATGGAAACTTCAATGGGTTTGACATCACCTGCCCACCACCTCTACTTTTGTGGGCGTTGTTGCTTGTGTCTGAACACAGCACAAGCTACAGTGGCATAATAAAAGTAGAAAATTAATTCTCATAGTTAGATCTGCAAACCTTCCACACCAGCTCCCCATGGACTTCAGAGTGAACACACTCCTTTTTTTTCCTGCCAGGATTGCTTTATTATGCTTTTGCAATTATTAGTTCAACTCATCTCACGTACAGAACTGGCAGTGAATCAGAAGTCAGGGTATTCAAAATACCTTGCCCCACGAAAAGAGCAGCTCTTGCATTGCTGCCTGCACACTGCATTGTTAGCTGTTGCAAAAGGAGAAGGTTGTGTGCAGGCCAGCAGGAGAGTTGTCAGGTTTGAATCCCATGAGTAGTAGTTCAGATTCAACCCTTTCCCAAGAAGTGGTGAGCTGTGAACGTTATGTCTGCAGTGTTGTGGGCAGGTGTGATGGCAGCTTGGGTGGGTATATCATGCTGGCCTTGATCCAGCTGGCACAGGTAAACCAGCAGTGACACAGTGTAGTAACTTAAGCACTGTCTTAACACTATTAAATACGTAGCTGAGATCTCTGGAGGGCTTGTACAACCCGAGGTGACGTTTCTGTCACTGTATCTTTACTGCAGTTTGCTATCTCTGCTCACTCAATTACAGCTCTCGCAGATAAGTCTGTGCCGTGCCTCAGTTCCGCATCTGACATGAGCCCAGACCTGCTTCCAAACAGATGCTTCTGAGGACCTGCAGGCCACACAAACGTCAGCTGTTGCTGTCTGCAGTTCGTGCCTCCTGTGCTGGCATTAGTCTTTGTGATTTACTGGCATTAGCCAACACACATGGGAGGGGAATTACATCTCTTGTAAAGTGGGATTTGCTTTGCACTGCAGCACGAAGGCTTGCAAGTGTGGGGCTGTAACTGACCTGCCTTCTTCCCTTCTCTGTCACACAGGCAATTCTGCTCCCTCTCCTACCCTCCCAAAGTCCTTTCCTGCTATGCTGTAGGCTTGGGATCGCCTTGGCTCCTCCTTCAGGCACCAAGAGGTCTCGGGCTGCAAGGCAAGGCATTATGCATATGAGAGCATGTGCCATGCTTGACAGTCCTGGGCCGGAAGAGGTGCCCAGGGAGAAGGTCTCCAGCGTGACCACTTCTGACATTCCTTTTTTCTCCCTCTCCACAGATGCCAGCAAGGACCACCCACAGCAGCAGGCAGGAGTCATCTGGAGAGTGACAGGCGGCCTGTTCAGTATCACCCGAGGAGCCGTGGGGGCCACGCTGGGAGGAGTTGCCTGGGTGGGCAGCAAGAGCCTGGAGCTCACCAAAACAGCTGTGACCAGTGTCCCCGCTGCTGGCGTTGGACTGGTGAAGGGCAGCGTCTCGGCAGTGACCGGCGGCGTCGGGGCTGTGGGCAGTGCAGTCGCCAGCAAAGTCCCTTTCACCGCAAAGAAGAAGGACAAGGCTGACTAATCCCTGTCACAGCTCCCTTCCAAAAGATCAACCTGCCCATACTCTCCCCCTACCCTGCACCTCTTTGAGTTGGAACCAGCCGCTTCAGGGAGGGTCGAGCACCCGAGCAGACTGGCTGCAGCCTGCTCAGCACCGCCTGCCTGGCTCAGAGCTCACAGAGCCACTGTCAATGCCTTTCACTCCCATCACCTACTGGGAACCATCTTTACTCTGAGGACTTTAAAGGCTCAGTTGTCTCTGTCTTGTAGTTTCCTTCCTCCCTTCTTGCTCTTGTAAGCATGGAGGGATGGGAGAAGGCATCAGGCTCCATCTGCCCAGAGGTGAGGGGAGTAACAGGGATGGGGGGGAACTGTGCCTGGCTTGAAGTGTGGGTTGTGTAGTCAAATTCAATTTCAGCTGGGAAGACAGCCTCTGAAACACCCCTTCCCTTTGCTCTGGGAGGTGTGTTTGGGAGGTGTGCCTGGCAGAGAACTGTAGAAGTCCCACTGACACAAAGGAGAATTACTGTGAAGAGGGGGAAGCCTCCCTCCTGCCCTGCACCTCTTCCCTTTTCTTCGCAGGGCCCATTCCTACAAGCTGCTCCCAATCAATTACTCCCTGGCTGAATTGCACCTTTCGGAGAGGGAACCCTCAAGCTCAGCAGAGCAGCTCTGGGGATGATGCCACACCAGAGTATGATACATCCCAGACCATCAACTTCTGGAACAACAAAATCAACAGATTTTCTTGGTGAGAGGGAGGAATACGCAAGCTGCTGTATGTTCCCATTTGGGGAAGGAGCTGACAGTGGCACTTGCCAGGCCTCTGTGATATTGCAGTACAGGCAGTGATCTTCCATGGAGAGACCAGGCCTTTTGTTTGACCCTTGAAGTCCTTCCAGTATCCCTGTCTGCAACAAGGGCGTTTTGTCTCTTGGCCACCCTCACACTCCACAGATGTCAGTAGTAACCAGGAGCAAGTGTGTTCCCCAATGCCACCCAAATTCTGCTGCAGGGATGGAGGGGAGGGCGAGAGTGTTGCTCTCCCCATGACTCAGCACCCCAGGAGCGGTGGCCTGGGATTGAGTGGGCTGCACCATGTTGGAGAGCACTTCCCAAGGGGCTAAGCGTGCTCCAACAGCAGCCAGCCTGCACAGGGCACCAGCAACTCTTCCTCTGCATGCTGCTCCTGGGGCCCCAGCCCGGCTCCTCTAAATGACCATGTTGCACTAAATAGCCCCCCCATAGTCGTAGTGCCGCAGAAACCCAGACACCTGCATCCATCTGGGAGTCACAGCCATCCTCAGCCTGGCCCGTGATGCTCAAGGGGCCATGTGGCATTGCACACAAGCGTGCACTCATTCACTCACTCACTCACTCCAAGGTCCCCTGTAATTCTTGGGACGAGGAAAGCCACAGGCTCCACCATTAACTCTGCTGCTCCTGGATTTGGCAGGTGATTTGCCTTGGTCTGTAGGTGTTGGATGCATAGGCGAGTGAAGCAGTGCTTGTGCTGTATTTTATAAATATGCATCTGTGTTAGCGTGCGTGTGTACGTGTCAGTCCACAGGCATGTCTTCAGCCAGGGAAACAAACCTGTGCCGCTGCCACAGAGGAGTTTACAAAGTCATCTTCGGCACTTTCAGCATACAGTTTTTATATAGAGTCCTGGTCAAAAGAAAAATCATGTTTTAGAGGATGTTTTGCCCTCTGTTGCCCAAGAGCATAGTTTATTGAAACCAAAGGAATGTGAAAAATCCCCTTTCTCCCGTCTGTGCTGTTTGTTTTCTCTCAGCCCTGTCTTTTGGACATTGAAGCCAACTTTCTTGATCTTCATTTCCCCTTGGAGGTCGTTGCACTTCCTGCCTGCTCTCTTGTGCTTAGGACTTAGACATCAGGGAATATTTAAGTACAACACACACACCCCCCTGCCACCATTTTTGCTGAATGTTCTTGGGCTTGTGACGCAGTTTTCATTCTGACCTTTATTAAATCCACGTTTTGGGACATATGTTGCTGTGTCCCTGTGATAATCATGCTGGTGTTAGTCACTCTCCATACCCTTTGCTAGGTAGCCCCTACTGTTTGCGGTGGTAAGAAGCTGCTGATCTCCACCGTTTGTTACTCTTGATAGCATGAGAGAGGTTTAACTTACATCTTTGTTTCTGAAGAGGAAGCAGCATTTGGTAGGTGTATGCATTTCCTCACTTTGTCTCCTTTGTTCGGTGAAGGCCAGGTTGACCCAGACATGTCAGTTTTGTCTCTGAAGGCAGCAGCTTCACAGAAAGATCAGGCCTTGATGTGTGCCTGTACTTTGCTGGGATGCTCGTGGCAGTTGGCAAGGCCAGAAGAAGTCTTGTCTGTTCTCCCTTTATCTCAAATGCCCTGCAAAGCAGGAGAACCGTTTGCACTGCATGGATCTCTGATCACTGCTCTCCCTGAGCATGTCTCGTCTCTTATTCCAGATCACAGACTGCTCCTGAAGCAAGCTCTAGCCCCAAAGCTAAAAGCTGCTTGTGTGTAACTAGCTGTGTTGTCACCAACCCTCTGAGAAAAATAGCTTCTGGCCAATTGGGACAGAAGAGTCTTCTTCCTAAATGCCTCTCCCGGTCTTGGACAGGAGAAGATAGAATCTAAGCACCTTCAGCAGCCAGCCCTGGGTGGGTGGTGGGAGGCTGACAATGCTTTTGGCTAAATAGTGTCTCACACAGGCTCTTGCTGGGAGAGGCAGTACATCCTGCCCAAGCTGTTGTCTGCAGGCACTGTGTGTACAGAGCAGCCGTGGCAAATGGGATAAAGGTGATGTAAGGAAGGCCATGGGGGCCCTGAGGGTTTCCCATCTTTTTATTTCTTCTCTTCTGTGCATCCCTGCAGTAAATGGAATAAAGCTTACCATTTGTCTGGAACTGCCATTTCCTTGCAGGATGGCCTGGAGAAGAAGAGATGAGCTGGAGAGGAAAAACTCACAGCCTAAATCGCTGTTCTTACAGCCCAGCTAAAGGAGAGCTCAGGGACCATGAGTAGCAAAGGAGATCAAATTAGCAGGCAGGGGTAGAAGATTAAATCTACTCCAAAAACAAGGCCTCACACTGCTAAACAGGCATTCAGGAATAAGTAACTCTCCAGGACTCAAAGGCTTTAAGAAAGTCTGTGCTAGGCCTGCTCAGTTCACCATGGTGACCCAGTCCCAGCCTGCTTTTCTGGGCATTCACAGTGCCAGAGCAGAGGGAAAACAGGGTCAGTCTTCCCAGTCTAAAAGTAAAGATGCCTTCTGAAAGCTTTGGTTGCAGGACAGTGGGATCTGGATTGGATGGGGAAGCTGTTGGCTCTTGTCAGATGCCCCATCTTTCCTCCTCCCCCACTACAGAGACTCCAGCGACCTGGGCCACCGGTGCAGCCCTTCTCTCACTGCCCATTCATGGTACGAAGGGCAAAAAACTCTGTTGTGCATAAATCCCATGGCTACCAGATGGGGTAGCTTGGTACAAAATAGGAGGGGGTGGCATCAGGGTAGAGGGAAGGATTAAAGGGAGTTGGCACACAGAAGATGAGAGTGGTGTGACAGGAGGAGTTGAGGAGTGGGGGAGCAAGAAAATGGGGAGCATGGAGGGAATTTGTTTCTTAGGACAGGCTTTGAATAAGAAGATGAACATAATGGAGTTTGTCCTAGGAAAGAGCACAGAAAGGGGAGTGGGTCAATGTGGGTTTTGTGGTCAGTGTGTGGTGGTGGTGGTCCATGCCTGGCCTGTGCCCTGCTTCCATAGTAATGATGATTGCTAGCGATTTCTGTTTAGATAGATCAATGGATGGTCGAAGCATCAGATCAGCTTCCTTCTTATCACCCTCCCTTCCCAAATCTCCCCCAGGCTTTTGCCATGATCTCCCCATGATGGGGCTGGATCTCCCCCATGGTGGAGGTGGGATGTGGCCCTATTCACAGCTCTGTGTCCCACCTTGCCTGGCTGTTCCCTGTGCCCAAAGAACATGTCCTGGCTGAAAGGAGACTCACAGGCACATCCTCTCCTCCCTTTTCCCTGTCCTTAGTCTCATTATCCTTAACTTTTTTATCCCTCCCTTAGCTTTCAGCCTTGCCCATGGATAGAGCTCCCCGAAGCTTTAAACATTAAACATCCACACTCGCAGTGTCTGGGAGGGCAGAGGGTGATTGCCCCTGCAGCTCCCCTGGCTGGGAGAGAAGTGCATGTCTTCCACCCCTCTCTGTCCCCTTGTGTTTTGTGTGTGGAAAATTTTAACCCACTTCTTTTTCTCTGGGTTCCCTTGTTGGCTCTTGTCCCTGTGGGAGGGTCATTTCTGTGTCTCCATTGCAAAGTCATCCTTGTAAAAACAACAGCATGAGTGGGAATATGGTTAGAGAGAGCTGCAGAGCCAGGGCCCAACTCTGCTTCTCTAGGAGCTGAGGAGGCCTTTGGCAACCCAAAACTGCAGCCACACGGTCCCGTGCACAGTGCTGGGCTCCAGAGAACACTTTTGTTCTTTATCATTTCATTGTCTGTAATTGGTTTCCTACTGAATTTGTTTGCTTGGTTTGTTTTGCAGTGTGTTTCTGGGAATATTCTGCATCTCTGTATTTTAATTACAGTAAAATTTGAGGATAAAAACCTTGATTATGCTGGCTCTTGTTTCCAGTGGGGGGAAATGAGGAGAGGAAGCACAGTTGAAGGAAGATGTTAGAGATTCCTTGGGAAATTAGATCTCTCCCCTAAGGGCTCTAGATGAGGCACCAAGCAAGGCTGAATCTCCATCCCTGCTTAAACTAGGACATAGCTTTCAACCGCAGTTCAAAAGCCTTTTTGCTGCAGGCGCCTTTCCTGATTGGAATGGTAAGAACAGTTTGGATAAGACTTCTAAACTCAATTTTTTGTGTTGGTTTAAAGACCAGTGCATAAGAGGGCTTTCAGGCTGGGGACGGCTGGCCTAGCCCTAAAAGTGGGATCTCAGCAGCTGAAGATGGGATATTTTGCCTCTACAGCCGCTGTTCCTCCAGGCAGGTTTGCATAGCCACTTCTCCCAGCTGAGGAAGCAAATTCTCCTCACAGCAGCCTGCTCTTTCCGCAGGAGATGGTGGTTTGACGTCCCTCCCAGAGCTGCAGCAAGCCCCATGGGGCAGCCTGACCCTCTGCTGGCTGGCTGGCAGTGTTGGTGCTGGGGGGCACAGCCAGCAGCCCCAGCCACCTCATCTGCTCCACAGGCACTTGACCCAGGGCAGAGCCACACAGCGCTCCCGGGAATGCAGAGCCCTCAGGGAGGGAGGATTGCAGCCCAGCGGCCAGGCAGTGCTGGATCAGGCACAAGACAGGGTGTCCCTTTTACTGGGTTGAGGCCAAGAGCCAACAGCTCAGCATTTGTTAAGTGCTGACAAAAGGATTAATTTAGTAACTAATAACAGGGCAATCAAGCCATTTATTTGGTTGGCATTTTGCTGCCAGCTGCTTGGGAAGAGCAGCACACAGCGCACCAGTAAGGCTGTCTGCAGCCACCTCTGCCACCTGCCCCGTTCCTCCGTCCTCGCTTGCAGACACAGCCAGGCAGTGTGGCTTGGGAGGCAACAAGCCAGTGGCAGGAGCAGGTTTGGCAGTGACAGGGAGGTGAAGACACCTGGGAACATGGTCTGTTCCAGGGGCTGCCCCTGTGCCCACTGTGGGGAGGCAGATGAGGGAAGTGCCCATCCCCAGCAAGTGCACACTGTCCCCCCATTCCTCCTCACAGAGCTGGAGCCATCCATGTAGCCTTGCAGACAGCACAGATGAATTACAGGTGCTGGAGCCGTGAGCCCTGAGGAGAAGCTATCAGGTACATCACAGCTTCTCACCTTTCCTGCAGCCCAGTTGGTTTGCCACATTAAGCCAAATTGCAAAACACCACTAACAAGCTGCCCCTCCAGAGGTCTTGTAAGGGGTGAGAGGATGGTGCAAAATCACCTATAGTTACAGCTTTGCCCTGTCTCGCTCAGGCAGCGTGTCCCAGCCCCCTGTGTGCAATTGCAGCACCCAGTCCTCTCCCAGGTAAGAGTGAGGCAAAAGCTGGTGGGCAGCAGAGCTCGGAAGAGACCTTTGGAGAGATGTGCCCAGGTAGGTGGGCTGTAGGTGGCTCAGACCCCTCTGGGCCAGGAGCGGGCCCAAAGCTGGGAGTGTGCAGCTGTGAGTAGATGTCACAAGTTGTGGTCTCATCTCTCTGTGGGTCCCTGCCCTGCCTGGCTCCAGGAGCAACTGGGAAACTGCTGGGGCATTGTTGTCCTCTGTACCCTGGGGACTGGCCCCAGTGGCTTCCCATCTGCAGCTGCTTGTGGTCTGCAGGACATGTCTCAAGGGCTGGACTGTTGGGACTCTCCCAGCTGGGTTGGAGGAGCTGGCCAGCTGTTCTGTCAGACAGGGATCAAGCAGACCAGCAATGTCTTGTGTAAGGCTCTCAGTGTTCCTGCCCTGCTTGCCTGGCTCCCCCGTTCAGCAGCTTTCTGACCTGCCCAGCCCACAGGCCCAGTGTCTTGCAGGCAGCTCATGAAGGAATACTTGGGTGTTGCCAGGCTCACCTTGTTCATTCATTTTCATTCTGGCAGTTTCATCACCTGCACCAGAGCACTTTCCCTGGTTACAGGACAGGGCATGCCAACGCTGGCACCAGCAATGTCAGACATGGTGGGGGGCAGCCTGATGGGGCTGGGTTCACTGTGCTGGTGCCATTAGCACTCTGGAGTCGGGCACTTCAGCAAGTCCCATGCCCCCATGCAGACCAACAAGCTTTTAGGCCAGTAAATAACCACGGGTTCTTGCTTTTGCCTTAACTGCCTGCATTTTGACACATTTCAGAGGCAAACATGCACATGCCCGGGGAGTTGGCTGCAGCTCCCTGCTGCCCTGGGGGCTGTGGTGTCTGCTCCCCCAGCCTTGCCCCGCCCGCTCCCAGCCTCGCAGGAGGCGGACAGACCAGGAGATGCTGCTCTTTGCCTGGTGGTGCATCCACCCCAGTATACTCGCTGAGGTCTTTCAGTTGAAGTTCACCCCCAGGTCAGTTTTATTGCACTTTTATTTACAGAAAACACAGAAATAAAGCATTAAATGTGTTGGGCTTTTACCAAACCACCCAATCACTTTTTTCCCTTTTTTTTTTTCTTTTGTGGGTTTTTGGCACAAAGAACTATCACAGGTGTTACCAAACAACCATGTAGGAGCAGCTGACCAACTGCCCAGCCCAATAACAGGACTTAAACACAGACATGTCGCACTGAGATCAAAAACGAGGAGGTTGTTGCACTTTTAGCTTCCAGTCTAACCTGCTCATTGGGGGCAGAGGGAGTTATTCTGGAGGGGATGACACCATTCATAAATTATATTTATATTTACCTCTTACATTGTAAAAGTAAACAGTGCAAAAGTACAGTACCCCAGATACCCTTCGGTTTGGAAAGCTTGAAGGTTGCTTTATACATTTTGTGTGGTTTGTAAACATTGTTACCCATCCAGAGTTCTAGCTCTTGCTTGGGAGGCCCAACTCCTCCTGGCATCCAAAATGTATTGAGGGGCAGCAGTCACTTCCCCTGGACTCGGCCGTTGAGATTCCTGCTCAAGGTTTAGTGCAAATTTTGGAGAGAAAAAGACAAGAAAGAGAAAGAGGGGGAAACAAAATGAAAGAAAATAAAATAAGGCATCAGTTATAAACAGTCCACGTCAAAACCAGGCCTGTTGGGGCTGCCTTAGGAGAAGGGCAGGAAGTCTCTCTCCTCCACCAGGCTGATGGAGAGGTTCTTCAGCTCCTCCTCGGAGCCAGCAGTTTTGTAGCCGAGCTGCGCCAGCACCTGCTGGCAGGCGTGCTGGGTGAACGCCACGATCTCGTAGGACAGACGGAAGCGCCACTTCTCTGCCGTCGCCGCCGAGTTGCGCACCGTCCCGTACTTGTGTTTGGAGGAGGACCTGTCTCCTCGGGTGTTGTTCTGTATCCAGCGCTCAACATTGCTGTCCATGGGGATGCCCAGGAAATCGTAGATCTCCTCAGTCTTTTTCATGGGGTTCCTGGCCAGGTCTTCGTACCGCACCAGCATGTACTTGCCCTTGAGCCATGGCGGCCGGTTGAGGCCGGTGGACACAGAGTTCCAGAAGTCCTCGCACACTGTGGTGAGCTGGGTCACGTCCAGGTTGTACGGCTTCCTGCCAGTGCCATCCCAGATCCTCCACAGCCTGTAGGTGTCTCGGAAGGTCTCACTCCGGGATGCCAGGATCCCCCGGGGGTCCCTCACCAGCTGGATGACCTTCAAGTTCAGCCGCGGGTCCTCCACCAGGGCCCGGAGGTCACTGACCTCGGGCACCCGTACGGTTTTGATGGCCACGTGGCCGTGCTCTCTGCAGGACTCAGTGGCCAGCGTTAGGTTCAAGGTCCCACACTTCTTCACGCAGTCTCCTTCCTCCAAGTGGAGATCCACAGCTCCCAGGGACTCGCATACAGGTGGTGAGCACAGGGCCTTGCTGGCTCCCCTGCGGAAGAGGCGGTCGGTGGTGTGGTTGACAGGCTGGGGCTTGATGTAGTTCTCGAGGAAGTAGAGGTCGCAGTCATACAGGCTCCTCAGCAGGTCTCGGCTGGCCCCCAGCATGACCCGCCTGTCTGTCGTACTCTTGCTCTGGGTCAGCTTTGGGATCAGGGTGTACTGGACGTGGTAGAGGGGCTCAAATAAATAGAAGACATCGAAGTGCTGGTTGAACAGCTGCCCAACAAATGAGGAGCCGCTGCGGGTGGTGGCGAGGATGAGAACGTGCGTCTTCCTGGAGAGGTTATATGGGAAAGTTGGATTCTCATCGCACAGCCTGTCGGCCACATCAGTGTCCTGGCTCAGGCTGCAGTTCACAGGATTAGGGATGGGGCAGCTGTGGAAGGACTTGGCAGTGAAGGTCCGGATTGCTGTGTACTGGATTGCAATGGATGCCAAGGCTAGGAGGAGTACAGCCTTCCAGGAACATTGCATGGCTGGTCACCTTCATGGAGCTTCTTCACAGGTCGTCTTGCTGTCTGCAACCCAACAGAGAAGTCACAGGTTGAGCATGGACTGCCAAGTATCCAGTTGATGCACGTACCAACAAATGCCCTCCCAATGTATGTCCATCAGTCATGACCATGTGAATCCCAGTCACACACTGCAGAGCCCTGTTTCAGACAAGAAAAATAACAGGCAGAGGCTGGCAAGCCTGGAGAAACGTGTCCAGCCAGGACTTCAGCCCTGTTCCTTCCAGGCTGGGGGTGTACATAAATCCTGTACCCCATGGCTCACCCCATGCCCTGCAGCCCAGGCAGGGGGTTGTTAGGACCTGGAGGTGACACTGTCCGTGTGTCTCCATCCAGCTGCTGCAAACTGTCTTCCCCAGCTGCCTTGTGAGTCACTTGTCACCCCACCAGCCAGTGCCTTTGACCCCAGTGCAGCAGCTGTGGCAGGGAAAGGTCAGGGGATGGTGCTGTCTTGTCTCCATCCTTTCTGTCCAGCTGTCAGGATAAGGCATGGCCCATCCAGGCCAGCAACCTCCTGCTTGGGAGAGCGGCAATGTCTCTCCTGGAGCTGCAAACCTCTTTGCACAGAGGTCCAACAGCCAGCTCAGTCTGTCAGCCTCTGGGGACGAGCGCAGCCAGAGCTGTGCCCTCAGCAATGAGCTTGTGGGACTGGTAAGATCCTGCTCCACTCTGGGATTCGGGGCTCTCCTATTCTGAGCACCAGAGGGGAAAAACAGTATTACAAATGAGAAACTGCATCTCTTCCATACTCTACTGCCAGCAAGGCAGTAGTAGAGGCCCTTGGCACCAGGGATGGGTGCAGGGAAGAGTGGGGCTGTAATTGCACAGGACAATTTCAGTGGTGCTGCTGCCCACACATGGGCAAGGGTAGGGGAAGCAGAGCAGGACCCTTGGATGGGATGCTCAGAGACCATGTGGGGGGAATACCCATCATGCCTGGGGAGCTGCCACATTGCTGGGAGGGGAGGTAACTGTGGTGGTGCTTCAATATTCCCCCCTGTTCACTGACCAAATACTGTTCATAGACTGCCTACTGCTCTCCAAAGCACAGACATTTCACATCCACATACTACTGCTCCCAGGGGGTCGCTGGGGCTGGGAGGCAGGAGATAGAAGATGCATCCCAGAAACTCCAAACAAGCTAAACAACCTGTGTTTGGGAGACACACCAGTATTAGCAATGGTTTTGAAACTCCCTTCCACGTCCCCCCTGCTGCAGTGTGGTACATTCACCTGCCCATCCACCTCAGGCAAACCAAGGGGACTGACCCAAGTATCTCTGCTCCTCGTCCCGCAGAGCCCAGTGTATCATCACTGCCATTGCTTCCTCTTCCCTGCTCTCTGTGGGTCCCCAGGGAGAACAATGTGCTGGCCCCAAGCTCATGGTGAGTGCCTGGTCCCCTGCTCAGCTCCAGCACAGGGGCACTGTGGGTGGGACTGTCAGAGCCACTGCTCTTGTTGCTTGGATGAGGTCTCCAAGGAAGACCAGTGGGCCAGCGATGGATATCAGCATGTGAAGGCCATTCTAACCCAGAGCACACTGAAATCCCTGATGGGCTTGGGACAGTGCAATGCTCCTGGTGTGTGGTCCCTGCAGAGCCCATAGCAGCTGGCATGGTATATGTTCCCATATCCTCAATGTGTTCCACTCCCCAGGGAGACCCTGTCACCCAGCAAGTGACACCAGGAGGGCAGCTCAGACCTGCAGGTAAGTAAAAAAACAGCTTGTTTTAAATTAATATTTTTATTATTTACTAATTGCTCCAGCTGATTTGTGGAGGCAGGAAGCTTCAGGAACTATCAACTCCAGAGACCTCTCACTGGGCGCAGGGGTTTAGAGCAGGATTCCAGGACAGAGGGTCTGGCACAGCTGCTGCAGGCAACCCCCTGCCAGTGCACCCTGTGTCTGTGCACTAAGAGCTGTGCTTTAGACCAAAAACGATGCTTTGAATACAGGTTGCTTTCACCTGGACTGCTGCCTGACAAGGATTGTGGCACATGGCTGGAGGACCAAAGTCACAGATGCTTGGCTATTGCTGCTGCTGGATTGGGGTTACCCACCCCGCAAAGGGGAAACCCAGCCCCAGTGTCCACATTGGATATTCTATCCGTTGGATAAAGTGTTTTTTCCAGGTCTGCTAAGGCAGAACAGGACTGGAGAGTCCCTGCTGGCATCTCCTGGCCCAGGTGTCTTCTGCATGCTGCCTAAGTGGGAGCTGCGTGGGAATGCTTTCCTGCTCTCTAGTGATGGCCAACCACACTGCATCCCTCACACAACCTCAACTCCTACTCTTTACTTCATTGCTGATGGATGCTGGAGCAGATGTGACTCAGATTGTCCTGGTTGTAGCAGAAACCTGCTGCCGGCTCCCCAAAAAAGGCAAACCAGAGACCAGATGCCTTCTTGGTCCCAATTCCCACCAGATCACTCACTGGATGTGAGCATTTCAGGTTCTCCACCCACACTAACCCATTCCCCTTTGCAATGTCCCAAGTGGCGGAGGAAAAAACGGGGTGTTGATTCAACTCCTTGACTGAGCAAGTGCTAAACCACAGCCCAGCTTCAGCCTTGGCTGCCCCTTGACACCCTTGGTGTGTGCCCTGCCCATCTGCTGAGCTGCAGCCAGGGAGGGGAAGGTTTTGGGAGAAGGCCTCCCTCCCTGATGTCTCATCTGTGGCCTTTAAAGCCAGCCAGAGCCTACTCTCACCTCCCGGCTGGCTATCCTGCCTCCTCCCATCACTGCCTGTCCCTGAGGGGCTGCAGTTCCTGCTCAATCCAGCCCTGGGCTCCAGGGGCGGAGGCGACTGGCAGCTGGGTGCTCTGGAGGAGCTCCCGGGGCAGCAGAAGCACATGGCACCTGGGAGCTGCCAGAACAACTGAGGATCACTTTTACTCCCACTGCCTCTCGTTCATGTCAGACAGAGCCAGGCTGGTGTGAACACCTGCCAAGGAGGAGCTGTTCCGGGCTCCTCACAGCTCGGAGCAGGCAGGCTGAGCAGCGGCTGCAGCCAACATGCCCCAGGAGGATGTGTCCTGCACACGGGCACAGCAGGACAGCCACTCGCACTCCCGTTCCTGCCCCGAGGAACCTTGCTCTGCAACTGGCCCGTTCCTCTTCAGGCTCTGATACCCAGGGCCTGCAGTGCAGACAGCAGCCCGAGAGAGCCCATGTGGGGCTGCATCTGAGAATCCTGTATGAGGCATGGATTGCTTTGGCTCCTCAGCCCCATGGGAGTCATCCAAAACGCTGGCCTCGTAGATGTGCTAGAAGTGTTCTCAGTCGAAATCACCCTCTGCTCTGTCTCCAGCTCAGCTCCACCAAAGAGGATGAGCAAATGCAGCCCAAGGGTGGGAGCTGAGTTCAGTGTGTCCCTCCAGGCAGCTGGGGCTATGAGATGGAGCATGGGATGGGGGTACCTCACTCACACCTTCCAGCCCCTGGCACTGCTGGTGCTGCAAGGGGCCTGCCAGAAGGCACGTGGGCTCTTTTTGCCCTGTGCTGGGGCCACCACTGCCCCTTTCCCAACTCAAACCCCCTTGTGGTCACAGCATGCCAGACTGCACTCTGCTGCCTTGCCTGCATTTCTGTCCAGCTGCCTGCAGTCGCATTGGGACCAGACTGTCCACAAGGGATACACAGCATCCGGCAAACGGCTCTGAGTGCAGCAGGAGGCCAGCCAGTGCCTGGCACAGGGACAGGAGCATTGTCTGTGGGAAGAGGAAGGTGCTGAGCCTTTCCTCTCCCCTGCTCCACTTCCCGCAGCCTTGAGCCTGGAGGAAGGGAGAGGATGGGCGCAGGCAGTGCAACCTCCCCCACCCTGTGCACCTGCCAACAGCAGCGGATGCGTAATCACCTGCCTTCCTCTTCCTCCTCCTCCTCCACTGACTCCCAGCACTGCTCCGAGGGAGATGAGCAGGCGAGAAGCCAGCAAGACAGCCCAGGAGCGCTGGGGAGATCGGAGGTGATGAATTAAGCTGAATGGCATCTGTGAGTCACCGGAGCGGGGAGCAGTGAATGCGGCCGGCCAGCCATTGTGCAGCAGAGACTGGGGCTCCTGTTTTGGGGATGGTCTTCCTAGGTTTGATGGGAATGACCTGCTTTTGGAGCCATGCAGCCAGGCCGTGGCACTGAAGGCTGCGCTGGCAGCTGAGTTCAGGCGCTGCCAGGCAGGCTGGAGTCTGCAGGGAAGTTGCAGGGCTCAGTACGACTCACAGGTCTTCTCCCTTCCAAAAGCAGCCAGGTGCCATGCAGGGCAGTGCCTCACAGCACTGTGGCACTCTCATCCTCGTGGGGGGGGCTCTCACAGCATCTCCACAGGCACAGCTGCCCTGACTCCTGCCCCAAGCCTTCCTTGCCGGTTCCCTTGCTCCCCGGAGGTGGCTGTGTTCAGGCAACTCAGGGGTGATGGCAGCTTTAGGCAGGAGCCCTTGCAGTTACTGATATTGTCATTGCTGTCCCCTAGGCTCTCTCACAGGGCAGTCAAAAAAACCTGCTCTTTTTGGTTGCCTTCCAGGCTGTCCCCCTCGCTCAACAGCTCCCCAGAAGTTGTACCCTCCACCTGGCTGGGCTCATCCTGAGCTCCCCTGCCACTGCCAGGGAAACCTCTCTGCTTCCCCATGGCAGGGAGGAAGGGAAAAGGGAGTGGAAGAGGGTCTGTGCAGCACAGGTGCCTGCTCCAGCCTTGGTAAAAGCCCTGGCACAGGGATGATGCACTGAAGGAGTACCTGTGCCTCGCCAGTCCTTCCCGCAGACCTGCCTGGTGCCAGTCCAGCTACCGGCACCCTCTACCCCCAAAACCGATTCCCGCCAGCAAGGCTGTTGCCATGGAAACGGCAGAGTGACTCAGGACTTTGGGACCAGCTGGAAAACACAACTGTGAGCAGTGATCGGCTGAGAAGTGCCGGGGTCTCAGTGCCAGGAAGACGGGCGGGTGGCTGCAGGAGTGGGCAGGGCTGCCTGCCCGCATGCCGGGCACTCACACACCGGCACAGAGAAGCACACAGCACACGCCACACAAGGCCGGGAGCTGTAAGGCAAAACCCCTCTCCTGACACAAGTGAGACTGCAGCAGGCTCACCAGGGGACACATCCCGAAATGTGACTCACGGCAGACAGCCCCTCTTCCCCCTTTTCCTTCCCCTGCCCAGAAAGTCATGCATGCATAGTCACCCAGGGAATTCATAGCACCAACTTCAGCGCCTGCTCAACCCTGCACCTGCGCCTCTGTCCCCTGCCCAGCAAGTAACACCCCTGCACGCCTTGCTCAGGGCAGTACGGCTTGTCGAGGGCTGCTGGAGGGGACAAGTGGCAGCCAGCACCCTGCGGTGCCTCCCTGCCCAGCCAGCAGCTCCCTCCTGCAGCCCCACTCCTCCCCACCTCGCCACCCAGGCACAAAAGTTAAGTCACAGGTTTGCAAACCAACTCTCAGCTAGTGACCCACTGGCAAAGGCCCTGCCACTTCCCAGCGTTCTCCCACTGAGCAAAGAGTTTATCCCATAAAACAACACTGTGGCCACTGAGGCAGGGAAGACAGGCTTCTGGTGGGGTGCAAGCATCCCACTTGGTCGCAGTGGCTTAGTCATGCTGTTGGCTCTGCAAAGGCTGGCAGACACCAAACACGCCTGTGGGCCACCCAGCCTGGGCGGCCACCACTCGCCAGGGGAAAGAGAGACCACTGAGAAAAAGCAGCACCGAGCTGTCCCCTGTCCCCTCACCACCAGCACTACTTGACTTTGGGCACCACCACAGACACGTGAGTGGGGCTGGCCTCTGTCCCCAAGCCCCCCCCCGCCCCAGCAAGCCCCACCAACATGAGATCCTGACGTGGTGGGAATGAATCTTCAGCCTTGCCTCCTCTCCAACCGTACAGCAGTAGAGCTTCCCTATGGTCACAGCTTCAAATGCCAGCCGGGCACTCGTGCCTGCCACCTTCCTCGGGTGCCTCACCGTGTGCCGAGTGGAGGTGCTTTGTGCCCCCAGACTCATTCTGCTCTTGCATTCATCACCTCCTGGAGCACTTTTCTTACGATAAGGCACAAGACTCCTGTGCTCAAAGCCACCCTGGCACGTCCCCTGTTCCCCTATCTCTGTCCATTCCCTCTGCATTTCAGAGGGACCAAAAGATCCTTTAACACCAGAAGATTACTGCCCACTTTGACCAGCACTTAAACAATCACAGGACTTTCAACAGGGAATCCGTCTCTTTCCTACTCGCACACAGCGTACACATCTCCAGTTAATTAATCACTATCAAGTAATGCCAACCCCAGCCGGTCCCAGAGTTTTCTTATCGCAACATCCACCTGTGCCTGTTTATCCCTCATCTGCTGAACTGCATCTGCCTCTTCCCGAGGATGCGAACACCTTGGTAAACCAAATACAGGGGGTTTTTTGTGCTCTCCACCTTCCCCTGAGCCATCCACCAGCCTGCTGGTGCCTGCTCACTCCCAGAGCACTCCCTGGCAGGAGCTGGAAGGCTCTTTTGGGAAGAACGCGCTCATTCACCACCTCAAAACACTCTTTTTGCAACGTCCCCAACCTACGGCCGCGTCAAGAGCCCAAATCTCGAACCGCACAGCTTTCCCAGAGGACTGCTCCATGCTATGGCGTGCTTGCACCCCACTCTGCGAGGTCTCCTCGTCAGCCTGCGCCCTCACGGCAGGTTTCTCAGACCGCCTGGAGGTCTGACAGCAAACCGGGCATTCGCTCCGCCGGCTGGCGCGGCTACACGGCCGGGCAGGGCATCTGGCCTCCCTGTGCCACCGGGGACTTACTCACTTGCTCCAGGCGGCAGCTCCTCGCCCAACAGCAGCCCAAGTTTCGCGGCAGCTCGTTCCCCTGGGGGTCTGGGGCCAGGGCTGCTGTGCCCCGCCGCTAAGGCAGCCCCGGGCGGCCGCTGCCCC
>VXAD01000581.1:227468-288177 GCA_013399195.1 Dicrurus megarhynchus
ATCGGCTCCGGCAGAGCCTCCGCGCCGCCCCGCGCTGCCCGCGCCGCGCCGCCCGCTCACCCAGCCCGGCCGCCGGGCCCCCCGGCTTTGCCCAGCAGGCAACTCCCCGTTTCCTTATTTACCTCCCCGAGGCGCCCGGCCGGAGCGGGCAGAGCCCCTCCCGTCGCGGGGGTGGGAGGGGGCCCGGTGAGGCTCCCCCTGTGAGACGTGTTCCCCAGGCCGGGTGCTGACAGGGACACGGGGATCCCTGCGGAGCGGCTGGACGCGGGGCAGCGGGTACCTCACACTTTCCTCGCGCCCCGCTCCTGGGGCACCAGCAGCCCCTCGGGCCCCGCCGGACTTGGTAGCAATGATGGTGCACATTCATTCCCTCTTTTTCCGGTGGCCTTTGCTCATCAAAAACAATATTGTCATGGGGACTGGTTCTCCAGCGCCAGGAATCCTCCCTGTGCCGCCTAAGCCAGGGCTCACCGCCACGGGCAGGATCCAAAACCATCCTCGGTGATGACAATGCCAAAATACTGGCAGGTGACAGCTCCTTCCCACCATCCATCCCACCTTGGAAGGTGGGATAGGACAGAGGAAAAGAAGCATGGGAGTGTGTCAGAGCAGCTGAAGTGGCTGTGCTCTGACAGTCACATTCCTCCTTCAGCTTCTGTTCGACCCCTAGAAACAGGTCAGACATTTACTTTTGGCAACTTCGAATGTTTCCCTTTTGCCCAGCGCTTGCCAACTAAACTGCATTTTTAGCAGTTTAACTGCAGCTCTACTGAAATGGCAGCTGCCAGCAAAAGATAGGTTATGAGTCTGGAGATGCTACAATGGATATTCATTTTTTTATAACCCTGTTTCATTTGGGGCATGTTTGGAGCTGCCTGGCCACTGGGCACAGCAGTTTTCTTCTTACATCCATGTCAGCAACATCTATTTCCTAAAAAACCCCTGAGCTCTGCAACGAGTTGTCTCTCCAGCTCAGGGATTTCCAAATCTTTACCTCTGACTCTAGGATTTGCAACATCTAACTGTGGGATCACAGCACCAGCACGTTCAGCAGCAGCTTGGAACTGCACTTGGCAGAGAGCAGGCTACGAGTAGCAGTGGGGCCCAGGTCTCTGCACTGCACTTGTGTCAAGAGAAGAATAAATCCCTGGGAACACTGGTCTCACCTCCACTCTTAGAGGTCTGCCAGGCTGTGACAGTGAGTTCAGAGCTATGAGATTGCCTTTAAAACTCAGGAAGCACAACAGCAGATCGTCACGTTTGTTGTTTAGCATTTTGAACTTACATTTGCTGTTTTAGGAGTACCCAGATCTTGCGTGTCCAAAAATACTGGTATTTCTCAAGTTTTTTACAATATCCTGACAGCCCTAGCCCCCTTAATCTAATTTTAGAAAACTTTGTAGGGATTTTATATTTATAAACAGTTGGTGCTTAAATATTATTTCCCTCACCATAGCAACAGCTCCCCATTGTAGCATTCGTTATACGGTGCTATTGCATTGGTGTATCCCTGTTTTGAGTGAGAAAGCCCTGAAGCCACTCGTTTTCTTGCTTGTTTGACCTGCCTGTCTGACTCTTCCTGGAGCTGGGAAAGAGCCATGCCACCAGCTGCTGCTGGAAACAAGCTGGTGGCCCTGGGGTTTGTGTTGCTGGTGCTTCTCAGGTGATGTGCTGGCTCAGGCCATCCCCTTCCTGCTGATTCATCTGCCATGGTGCAGCCCACCTTGTACCTGTGAGCCCACAGTGCCTGGGCAGTGGCCCTGAGTGCCACCCCCGTGGGTCTCACAGGCCTTCGACAGCTCCAGGTGCCCATGGCATGTGCCTGACCTGTGCTCCCACTTACCTGGCACCTCCAGCGAGTGGTGGGGAGGAGCTGCAAGCAGGCATCCAGCTGGCCCACAGCCATGGCTGTGCTCCACTCCCACTGGGGGCCAAGGCACTGGAAGTGCAGGAATGGCAGAATTTCAAGGAGTTTGGCCAAAGGGGGAATAAACCAGTCCAGGGACCGGTGCCAGGAAGAAATCAAGGGGCTCGCAGTGAGAATATGAGACCAGGCACCTGCGTGCTTCCCAGTCTTTCCAAGCACTCAGGGTTTGCTCCTCTCTTACACATCACTGAGACTGCTCTAAAGTACATCTGTAAAAATCCAGGGTGTCCTGCAACTTGGAACAGTCCCAGAGATACTTGGACTCATACCTACAGGTGCTGTAGAGGCTGTCTCATACAAAAGAAAGCAATTTGGGAGACTGGTGCAAAAAAATGAGGAATAAAACCAGGGTTGGTTGAAGGACAAACAGATGCTTCTGATGATTTCAGCAGGGCATGATCATGTTTTCTGCTGCTGCCCTGGTATTTTAAATGTTAATCTGGAGAGATGCTATTCATTAGTACATATTACAGCTATCTCTGACTGTTGAGTATTAAAATATTAATTAGGCTCTGTGGTGTGTGTTTGTGGTCAGTTTGCTTTCAGAGGGAAGGACTGCTGTGGTTGTACCTCGCCCTCATCAAGAAAATTTGGTTCTATTTAAAAGGCATCATTTTTCCCCTGTGTGGCTCCAGGCAGGAGAGCAGAGAGGCTGCTGGTGCCTTGGTGAGCCAAGGAAGCTCACCTTGTAAATTTTCATCTGAGCCAAAATGCAGTTTGAAAATATCCAATTTCCATGCTCTTCAGCAACAGATTTCTGCAAAGGGTTTGTATTTTCTTCTCTTAAGTTTCAAAAAACCCACCTTAACAACATGTTTGGGAATATATGTAATAAAATGTCAGTGTGGCTGTTAAGGTGATATGAAGGTTACTGTTCTAATCACTCCAAATGCAGTCGGGAGCAAAGTTACGATCCCGTCAGCAACTCAGCCACGTTATACACCCCGTACATCCTGCGAAACGCCGGTAACATAAAGAGCAATGCATTAAGGCACGCAAGTTTAAAGGCAAACTAATAGAAAACATTATTTGCGTGCGTAAGCACGGCATTTTGCAAGTCTGTGTCAGACGGCAGTGTAGTGTTTGTAAGCCCACCTGCGTGCTACGTGTTTTTTCAGCCGGAGGAGAGGAGGCTCTCCCTGGGCTGCAGTGCCGGCAGCCGCTCCGGCAGCAGCGCTGGAACCCTCCCGCCGGGCTCAGGCTTCCCGTGCTGGAAGGAAGCGCCTCTCCGGGCCGAGACGGGAAAAACTTTGCTGCCATCCCCGAGGGATGGGGAGGTGTGCCGCAGAGGAAGAGCTGCTGTCGGCTCGCCGGCGGCCGCTCGGCAGCAGCGTGGCCGCGGCCGGGGCATTGCAGCAGGCGGGGAGCCGCGGGAGCGCTGCGCCGAGCGGGGCTGCCGCCGCCTCCTCCCTGCCCTGGGGCTCCCTTTGAAGGGCTGCAGGGTGCAAGCCTCGCTTCGAGGAGTTCCTAAAGCCTGCCAGAGCCTGATGGCGTTACTGAAATCGTTCCTAAGCCCCGCAGGAGCGCCAGCCGAGATTTCTCACAGAGTGATTTTTTTGATACCTTGATCTTAAGGGACAAAGAGTGGAATATTTTGGGGACACCTGACTTTCAAAAACTGTTCTTTCTCGTTGGCCTTCATGTGGAAGCTTTAACAAAATACTTGAGACTTATCATGCTTCTGTAGTTCAGAAGGGGAGATAAACAGCTCATGCTATAATCCCTTCTCGTGAGGAGCTTGTAAATTCTGTGTGTGCAGGAGTGGTAATGTCCCAAGGATGTGTTTATTTACCCCTGCCCTTCACTCCCCCTTCCTCTTCAGTCTGCCCTCCCAAGAGCCACAAGAAGTCAATATAACACATAAGGTGAAGAAAATGGATGAGGACAAAAGTAACTGCCTCGATGTTATGCAGTCACTTTGAAATACTCACAGAATCGTGGCTACAGATCAGTTTTAAATTGCTAGGCAGGAGTGGTGGGGGAGATTCTCCTCCTCTGTACAAAAATAAACTCAATCAACTACCCACTTGTAAAATCCCAGATTTTCAGGGCCAAATAGTCATTGTGACTGCTCAGCCTTGCCCCTGTGTGTGACAGGCTACAGCCTTGTGTATCCAGTCATTCCTGCACCAGAGCTGTCAGCGCGGGCACACCTTTGTCTCAGGAGAGATGCCTTTGCTGCTGTGGGTGAGTTGTTCCAGGGCTTGATGTGCCTGCTGGTGAGACATTCCCCTTATTTCTAGGCTGGAGATACTGAGATTTGGCTTCCAGCCACTGGATTGCATTATGCCTTTGCCTATTAGATTAAAGAGCTATCTACTATCTGAACTATTTCTCCTGTGTAGGTATTAATAGATCATGATCAAGGCACCTCTTAACCTTCTCTGTGAGAAGTTAAATAGACTAAACTTCTTTATCTCTCATACTGAAGCACAGTTTTCTGGGCTTTTCATGATTCTTGCCGGTCTCTCCAGCCTGCCTGATGTCTGTTAGAAAACACACACCCCAGAAGCACAGAGAGCATCTCAGGACTGACCGTGAGAGCAGCTGTGCTAACTCATCTCAGCTAAGGATCCTGCCTTGGCTCAGCACACCTGCTTAGCACATTGCGATCCATAACAGCCTGGGCTGGTCATCCCCTAGCATCTCATCTTACTCCTGAGAAACCTCCCAGGAAAAGGTCAAACCTTACAAGCTCCTGGAGTCTGCCTTACTCCTAGCACAGAAAATAACATCAATGGGGCACAGTGCAGTTCTCCCCCAGCTTTGCTCAGCCCCCAGGTCATCCCTCCCAGGCCTGTTCCCACATCTCTGAGGTGAGGTCAAGAGGAAAATCATCTACTGATGGAGACCCCGAGCGAGTATCAAAAGCCTTATTGGACTACACATATCTTTGTATTTTTGTTTTCTTCTCTGAAAGTGTACGTCAGGCTTCACGACGTTAAATATGCCCCATAAATCATGCTGTATCCAAGTCAACGCTTTTACTCAGCCTGTATCTTTTGTAGTCCCATTTCCTGGGAGTTTGAAATACAGTAGTAACTTCTACACTGCTGCTGGTGTTTTACATAAAAAATCATTCACATATTATGAATTTGCAGAGGGGTTGGGTGTGTATTTACTAAGACACTCCATATTTCACTGGACTGAAAAAGGGGGATTTGTGAAAGTGTCAGTGAAGACTGGAGATTAAAATCCTGGTTAAAGAGCAGTTTGTCTTTTTGACAACCCGCACCCCTTCCTAACCAGTCCTGGGCCCCTGCCTCCCTGCCAGCCCCACAGAGCCTCCCCAGCTGCCTCAGAGAGGTAGAAAAACCTTCAGAAGCCACCTCTCAGTAATTCTTGCTGGCATCAGGTACGTGGGTTGCTTTGATCCCATAACGAATGACAAGGCCATCAAAGCCAGCCACGAGTGCCGCCTTCATGCCGTGCCAGGGTAAGGTGCTCCACGTTCATACACTCGTGTGTTCTGAAAATTTCTGTCAGTGATTGAAGAGCATGGGTCATTCAATCATGGTGCAAGGCAGCAAGATCTTACCGAGAGGAAGCTGACTTTGTTATACAAAATCTCTAATGTGTTTCCCCATTCACGCTCTCTTACGTATTAACACCAAGATGTGTGTCCCCAAGGGTTCTTCAGGATCTCTGCGACCCACAGGACGGGATGCTGATTGCTGGGTCCTCCCTATGATTCCTGCATTCCTCCTGCTGGGAAATCATGATCTAGTTTATTGGACTGATATTGTCTGTCTGTTCAGAGTTGTCTTTTGCAACTATGCACCTGCTGGGTTAACAGGAAGTAATAACATGCTGCTGTCTTCTGCTAACACAGTGTCTGTCCTGAGGCTTATCAGACCTGGGCTTGGTGGCGCTCAGCTTGACTAACTGGAAATGCATCCTCGCTTATGAATACAGCCCTCCTTTTAGCCCCTGTTCTGCTTTTCCCCCAGTTCATACACACATGAGCTCGCATTTGTCTAGCATCCATACCGGCCTTAATATTTCCATTAAAAGACTCTGCAAGGGCTAAGACAGGGAACAGCCTGCCACCTGCTAGGCCTGGATGCCACATGTCCTGTGTGTAGGGGGAAATGAGACCCCTTCCTTGCTAACTGCCAAGGCTGGGATGCTGGCCAGAGAGGAAGGAGTAGGCTCTGCTGGACCTCAGAGCAGGTCTGTCTCAGTATCCAGGCGTTTTAGGTCAGATTAGTTTCCCATTTTGGAAAAAAAAAAGGATGCAAGGTCTTAAGAGTGTGTGTGGTGCTGTTTGTTCTTATTGTTACTCACAATGTTTCGGGGGTTGTTAAGTTGCTCTGAGTTTGGTTCGACCATGGCCACCACATTTGATAGGGTTCCCCACAGAGCAGAGGCATCTTAAGAGGAACTGGCCAGTCTCCAGGGAACGGATGGAGGCTGCTGTATCCTGTTTGCAGTGCTTGAGACTAAAGAAAAGTCTGGCTGGGGGGCTATAGTTCTGTCCTGAGACAGATTTGCCTCTATCCCAGCTCAGGGATTGCACTGGTGAGGGCATGTCTGCCATAAGGGAGCAGGGTGCTTGCCAAGGAAGGGGCTGCCGGCCTGGCCATGCAGCAGCAGGAGGAGATGGGACCTGCTGTGCCCCCAGCCCTGACTCCAAGAGGCAAGGGCTGTCTCTGGCTGAGGGCCCAGGGCAGTGGTCCTCCCAGCATCCCAGAGCAGCGTCTCTGCTGGAGAGCCAGGTGTGACCCACATTACCAGCATGCACAGCACCTGCTCTGCCTCCCCAGCCCTTTTGATGTGGTTGTCACACTTCTGCAGAACCTTGAATTAGCTCGGCATCAGTGGAGTCTCTCATTTCATCCTGAACTGCCTGAAGTTCACAAAGCCTCCGTGGGAGCCTACACACCACTGGGGATGCATGTGAGTTGGTGACATTGCCACTGCAAGCCCAGAAAGTGCCCCAAGCATCTGCCTGTCTCTCTAAGGACAGATGAGTCCCCAAGGAGCCCCTGTCTCCTCCAGCTGCTGCTCAGAGGGTGCAGAAGGCTGTGCACTGAATCCCTATGCAGTGTCGGGTACCAGCCCCCTGCCCCCCCCCCAAAACACTGTGGCATCCAGAGGGCTTCTTCACTGGCAGTTGTGCACTGCTCCTTGCCAGTGTGCAGGGCTGCCCTGGGAGGGAAGGGGATGAGCCTGCTCCCCACGGGGTCTGTGCTGGCAAAACTGGGGAGCTGCTGCTTCACCCTGTCCTGAAACACCCAATCCTTGAAACACTGCCCATGTGTCCTTGCACAGGACCTGGCTCCAGGGCTGGGAGAGAAAATGCTGTTTGCCATCTGACAGGTCATGCAGCCAGGTCACTCTGGAGGGAATTTTTCCTTTGACACACCTCTCAGGGCAGTAGGGTGGGAGAGGCTGGGGGGCTTTGCCTCTGGCACCCTGCCACCCCTTGTGAGGTACGTCCCAGCCTGGCCTCCCTTGGCTGCAGGTGCCGGAAGCCTTGGGGCCAGCTTCCCCAAGCAGGCGTCCTTCCTTCCTCTGACTTGTGTGTGTACTGGTGGCTGCAGGAGCCTCACGTGTGTGTACTGGTGGCTGCAGGAGCTGCCAAGGGCCAGGGAGAGCTGGAGTCCTGCCACTGTTCCCTCCCCAGCCAGGCTGGATCCCACGGAGATCTCCCAAGGAGAGGGGGAGCAGAGAGCACGGGCAGAGCCCATCAGCCGCCCTGGGGAGCACTGGGGCGGCGGTGGTTTTGCTGAGCAGAGCTGCAGCTTCACATCGAGGGGCTGGGGATGGGCAACAAAGTCAGGTCTGGGGAGCTCAGAGACGTGATGCAGTGCCGGGGTGGTGGGGCCGGCAGGGGATGGGGTGGGAGGATCGCTGCAGACGCTGCTCTCATTTGGGAGCTGCAGAAGCGCATGCCAGGTGCCTCATCCTCCTGCAGCTCCTGGCCGCGGGCAGCCTTACAAACCAGCCTTTTCAAGGAGGTCTGTGAGGCCGGGGCTGCCCGCGGCCAGGCACGGGGCAGGCTGGCCCTGCCGCCAGCCGGGAGCACGGGCACCCACCCCTCAATGCCGCCTGTGTCCGTGCTCCGCCCCTGCCGACAATGAGCCCTTTCAGCGAGCCGCAGCGGCCCGGCCGTGGCAGCGCTGCCCGCAGGCACGGCAGCAGCGGCCAGCAGGCTGCGGGCAGCGGGCTCGGCAGCCACAGGAGCCGGGGGCTCCTCCTGCAAAGCCGGGGCCATCTCCTAGCCTGGCCGTGCCGCCCCGGTGTTACAGCTCGCTCCGGTCCTGGGCATGCAGGTTGCTTGATATAAATGGGCTTCCCCTGCAAGCCAGGCTGGGGAAGAGGGTGGAAGGTCAGGGCTTTGTTCAAGATGCCAATAGGGAGTTCTGGGTGGTCCCGTGGGACCATGGGGGCCATGTGAGAGCTTAGGTTGGGCACCAGGCAGCCAAAGAGGCCACAGCACCATGGGCATGGGGCACAGGCTGGCTGGGGCCCAGAATTTTTGATTCACACTTCCTGCTTGTGTACCTGTGGCTACTGCTGTCAGTATCTGAGCATCGAAATCCTGGATTAGCTCCGTGGTACAAATTCAGGAGGTGACTTCCAAGTTCACCTAGCTCCCTAAGACCTCCTGCTGCTTCCTGCTTCCCCTGCCCTTGCTCAGGGCTTGCCAGTGCTGTGGGCTGTGCTGGAGGGGGGACAGGGAAGCCGCCTTTTTCCCCATAGGATATCTCTTCTGCTGAGTCTGCATGTTGGTGCTGCTTCTCCTCCAGGCATAACACTGGAGCAGATTCCCAGGCTGCTGACCCAGCACGGCGACAGAAGCAGGCAAGGACACTGTCTAGGGCAGGGACACTGCCTGGTGTCCCCAGAGGAGGGCAAGAGGATGCCCTGGGTCCTCTGAGGGCAAAGCAATGAGCAGGCAGGGTCTCTGTGCTGGGACACCTCCACTGTAAACAGGCGTTCCCTGGCTCCTCCAGAAGATGCCCATGGAAAAGGTTCATGGCTGCAAAAGTGAATGGCAGTGTACATTCTGTTTGTGCACTGTTCTCACAGCAGCCAGCAACACATCTCAGGACTGTCTCAGGGCCTGATCCTTCCCTGAGGAGCGTGGTTAGATAGGATGCAGTGGAGTCAGAAAGAAGAAAGGGTCATGCGTGGAGCAGGAGGCTCCAGCACAAGAGGTCAGCTGAGGCACAGGGGCCTTGCTGGATCCCCAGACAGGCTGCAGGAGATCTCTGCAGAGAGCAGTGGCTCTGTGGAGCCTTGATACTGAAAGTGTGATGTCTTGAGTCATTTTGTTTTGAGCTCTGACTCTATTTTTGTTCTTCCTCAGTGGCTTCTCCTGCTGTCCCAGGCAGCTGTGAAGCTCCTTCCTTGCACCTTCTGGTTTGATTTGGTGGGCCACTTGATTTTTCCACTTGTTCTTTTGTCGTGCCTGTTTTAGAGCTGTATTGATTTCTCTCTTTGCGTGACTTCCACAAAAGCTGCTCTTTGCTCCCAGCTGTGGATGCTGTTTTTTGCCATCCCTTCACTTCCCTTTGAAAACACTCGCTTTGCTAACCCCTGCAAGCAAGGAGACACTTAAAACCCCTGAAGATGGATAGATGAAAGGCTTGGATTTATTCCCCAGTGTAAACTACAGCAGCTCGGGGTCTGCTGTAGTTTAAACAGCGTGCTCTGAGCTGGCTGTGCCTCATCTACACTCCACCCCCTCTAGAACTGGAGCAGAACTGGCAGCCAAGATGGGAGCCAAGGGGGGTTGTTTTGGGTTTGATGTTTCTGTCCTTTCAAAACCAAGAACTTATTGGATGCCATCTCATGTCATTGTGGCTTTCACCTGCCCAGGTGCTATTCTGGGACCAAGGGAACCCTCCTGCGACTTCCTAAGGATGGAATCAGAGACCATCATGGTGCTGTCAGAGTCAAGGTTTCTGCTGATTTTCTGTAGCCTTTGGAGAGGCAGAGGAGAGCTAAGCAGGGATTTCAGGCACTCACTGGGGATGGGCTGTACCCACCATCTCTGCCAGATGAAGAGGCGGAACTGGGACGATGCCCTGCTCTGCACAGGGTCGTGACTGTGGCTCCCGAGGGAAGGGACAAAACCAGGTGACTGGCTGGACCTGAGTGGGTTTGTGTATTGCCCAGCGTCCCCTGGAAACCTGTCTCCTCTTCCTCTTTGCCTGAGGCAGGAGCCCCCAAAGCCCTGGGGCAACAGGCGAGAAGGCTTTTTGCTTTCTCCTGGAGCTGGGGCAGCCTGAGCCATTGACAGTGGGGCTGCATCCAACATGCACAGGCACCATCTGCTCCAGCATGATGCCACCTGTCCCTGCTGCCCCCGCTGCTGTCCCCTCTCCCCCCACACTGCCTGGTCCCACCACTCTCCAAGCAGAGGCGACAAGCCAAGCATGTTAAAAACTTAATGTAAAAACTAATTTGTCAGCCATAAAAAAGTGGAAAAGGCTTCAGCGCATTTTCTGCTCATTTTATTCAGCTCCCCCAGCAGGCAATGTGTGCCTCTGCTGAGCCAGCTCTCACTCAGCACCATTGTGGGAGCCTGGCAATGCCAGGGAGAGAGGGGCTCCCTCAGGGAGTCAGTGAAAGGGAAGGTTGGGAGGGGCTGTGAAGCAGGGAGACCCTGGAGGGGGGAGCTCCTCCTGGCTGTGAGGGGAGAACTTCAAAGAAGATGCTGCCACCAACCTGAACCTGAGAAAAGTTTAGCCCCTTGCATCTTGGGAAACGTCTGGGACCACCTCTAAAGTTTGTGTGGGCAGGGGGTTAGGACCCCAAGAAAACTCACAGGGACTTCAGGAGGTTTCAAGTCCTACCTCCTCCTCAAATCAGGGTCAGCTGTGGGGCCAGGCTGGCTTGCTCAGGGCTTTATCCAGTCAGGTCTTGCAAAACTCCAAGGATGGAGGATGCCATGATATCTGTGGGATTTTTCTCCTCAAATAGTGGCACCAGACCCAGTTTCCAGGACTGTGAACTGTGTGAGAGACCTGGGCATCCACCTGCCAGGGGAAGGGTAGGGTGAGGCATGACAAGGGAAAGTTTGATGGCCATTTCATTTTCTTGCTTGGGAGCAGGGGTGGAAGAATGATGGATCCTTACAGGACTGCAGGTTGAAACTGAGAGTAGGATTTGAGGTTGGGCATGTCTTTGGCATGGCTGAGGCAACCAGTGGGCAATCTGTGCTTCTAGAGAGCCCCAACAGCGTCCTGGGGCACCATGTCCAGCCTAGGGTGGCTGCCAGAGGCTGAAACAGACTGGGACAGTTTGTAAGAAAACATGAGACCAGGCTGGAAAGCTGGCATGTAGAGAGTAAAAGAGCCTCATGTCTGCTTAAGAGATGGAGCCAGGGTAGCAAATACCCAAGGGAGGAGAGAGAAGAGGGATGAAGCTGGAAAGAAGGGAGTGAAAGTGGGTGGGAAGCTGCCTGGTAATCCCAGGTCCGAGGCTGCAGAATGGTCCCTGAGAAGGAAGTGTAAAGCTTTCACATCAGCCTGGACACGAGTTCTCAGGGAATCAAGCACCAGTCAGAGAGCTGCAGGCTGTGGGGGGTGCCCATGGTGTGGCCTCTCCCCAGGCTGCTGCGGGCAGAGTGGACAGCAAGGAGAATGGGACATCCCTGGAGGACTCCACTCTTCCCGTGATGCTGGTGACGCACCGGCACCGTGGAGCTGAGTGGCAGCCGGGGCCCAGTGGCTGAGCAGCAGGAGCTGAGACATCTGTCCCCAGGAAGGAGCTGCTCAGAGGGGGCGTGGGCAAGCCCGTCCCTTGGGATGTGTCCGTGTCAAGTCACCCCAAAAAGCATTATCTGAGAACCAAGACTATTCATCCTTTCCTGCTGTTCCAGACTTGCAGGACCCACAAACAGGAGCCAGCAGGGCCTGACCACCACTTAGCCCTCTGGTCCTTGGGTGCTTCTCCAAAATATTGCATTAGGGTCATTGAAAGCTCTAGATTAGCATTGGCATTTGAATATCTGCTGTTATCTACGCAAGTAGTGGCCCATTTAATATTAGCATGCACACAGAAGCGCAGCAATTCAATACAAACTATATACTGGTGCGTTGTACTAAATGCATATTAATCCAAAGTGCTTCATAATTCTGCATAGCTGTGTACTGAGTGTGCAGTGAGGTATTTAAATTTGTAGCACCTATTACTACTGACTCACATTAAACCACGTATTTATCAGAATTGGTTTTTTGATGTCCGTAATATACCACCACAAGCTGTGATTCTTTTTAGCCTTCCAAAATCTTTTTTCCCCTAGTTACCATGTCTGTGATACCAGGTCAGATTTGGTCAAATCCTTAGGAGCTCTGGAACAGCAGTGTCCCCATGGGGTCATCCCTGCCACAGGAGGTGTTATTGTGAAAATCTCAGAGGTGGAAGCACTGAGATTTCCCTGCTGACATTTTTCTGCTGGATCAGTCAGAGCAAATGCTCTTGCATTTCTCTACTGTACTCATGTGGCAGAACAGTGCGTGTTTGCTCACTGCTCCCCCAGAGCACACGGAGGGGCTAGAGCTGCTCTGGGGAGTCTGGCAGCCAGGGAAGGAGGGACTGGTGAGTGTGAGGGCTCAGGAGGGCAGCTGTGGCATGTGTGGGAAGGCTGCACCTGGCTGTTGGGAGGGTTTGCATTGGAGCAGCACAAGGAGTGCAGGCACTGGAATGCAGGGGTGCTGCAGGCAAAAGCCCCTGCCTCAAGGAGTGGAAACAGTCAAAGAATGGGAGAAAAACTCAACAGAAGTGGCATCTGGAAAAAATCCCAGAGTAAGGAATAGGCTTCTGCCTCTGAAATTTTATGGTCTTGGGCAAAATCATTCAAGTTCTGGGCAAAAACTGACCCCATCCTCTCTCACGTGCCTGTGCCCCTGTCTGTGCCCTGGGCTGCTGGGCACTCCCAGCCTCCCTGCTGCCCTCACTCAAAGAGAGGGCCCTGTGCTCCCTCCTGGCAGCACATAACCTGTACCACAGCCCTGGGGGTACTGGCCAGGCAGGACATGGCAACAAGGATTGATTTAGCTGTCTGTGGTCCACAGGGGTGGTATTCCGAACGTCCCATCTGCCACAACCTCCATCTCCGAGGATCACGGGTGGTGCCCACAGTGCCAGGCAGCTCCACGGACTTTGTTGGTCTTTGGAGAGTTCAAGTCAGCAAAGCTCCAGCCCTGCAGCACAGCCCTGCAGAGCCAAGGTGTGAGCGTGTCTGGGATTCAGCAGAAGAACTGCTTGGTCCCAGCTGCCTTCCTCGACCGCTGTCTGGAGAAGTGAAGGATAATGTGCTCAGGCAGTCAGTGATGGATGGCAGGGCACGTCCTGAGATGAGGAGACGGATTGCACGGCTTGCGGGAGGAGCGCGAGGGAGGCTGAAGGGCAGGGGCAGTGCATTCCCTGGAGCTGTGCAGAGCTGCTGATGTGGGAGTTGTGGCCCCTGGCATTGCAGCAAGGTCCTGGGAGGCTAGAGGTGTGGGGGAAAGGCACAGGTACGGGGTGGGGATGACGTAGAGAAGCAGAGTTGTTTGGGTTAAGTTGCCTTTGAATCCTGAATGATTGGGATGGGGTGGGAGAGGAAGGAATACCACGGTCCTATGCCCACTGTTGCCCTGGGGAAATAGGCTGCTGTGCCCTCTGCCCTGGGGTGAGCCATTGCCACGTTTGTCATTGCTGAGGTCGGAGTCGCAGGAGGCAGCGGCTGCTGTCCGCCTCTGGAGAGAGCTGAACTGGCAGCCCTCCCGTGCCGGCTCCGCTGGCCCTCTCCATGCTCAGTCCTGGGGGACGAAGCACTGTCCCCGGTGGAGGCAGGAGGAAATCCCAGAAGGGACCATGAAAAATCACACCTCTGCACGCACCTTGTGGAGTCTGCACCTCCAAAGTCCCCACAGGGATTATGGCACCTGGCTACAGGAACAATTAGGAGCAGTAGCAATATCTGAGGGGCTGCTTAGATCCCGCTCCAAGCACCTTCTCCCTGCATGTGTGGAAGACACTGGGGTCAGGGTCTGTCCCACAGTCCTGAGCTCCTCCATCTTCCCCCTACAGCTGCAGAGAGCAACATCCTGCCACGGAGGGGCCCTCCTTCCCAGGGTACAGAAACACCACTGGCTTGGAACAAGGGAAGAGAAAGAGCAAACAGGTGGGGACCTGAACCACCTTCTCAGGAAAACAGCAGTCACAGCCTGTCCGGGGAGGCCAGGGAGAAGTGGTGTTTGTGCCCATGTAGCACAAACTGGGTTGTGCTACTGCTTACAGCATGAGTGGGGGGGTTGCTTTTCTTTTGATGGGCAAAAGAGACCAAAGGAGTGATCTTTCTCCAAAGCATTGGGCAGCTCCTAAGCTCGCCTCCAGCAAGTTCTCCATTTCCCAACAAACCAGGCAGTGTTTCTCGGGTGGAAAGAGATACAGTGAGTCCATTACTGTCCACAGGGCACCTGCTGCTTCTGTCATTTTAACCAGCTCTGTGAGAGGAATGAGTGGGAGTTACTCATTTCTGCAGTAATCTCTGTTTCCCAACAGCATCAACAAATTCAGGCTGTATCCCAAAAAATGGCAGGGGAGAAAAGCAACGTGTCCTTCTAGCTAAGGGCTGTGCTTTATCTCCAAGCAGATCCCTTCTCAGATGTGGAAGATTTGCCACAAGCCAGGGGGACACCCAAAATGTGCCCAAACCCACACAAGAGCAAAACGCTATCCTATCCTTCCCTCTCTTATTCAGCTGGGAGGGAGGAAAGCCACGTGCTGGCACCCAGAGTTTCAAGCATCATCCTCTGAGGGACAGGCACGGCTGAGGTTCAGGTCCAGCAAGTGGGCAGAGGCAGCCCCTGGGGGCCACTGAGACCAGTGCGCTCTTGGGTTAAAGATTAATCCACCCAAGAGGGAAAGTGGGTCAGGGCAGTCTCCCTCAGCTCACTAACAGGTTAATTTGATTCCTCGTTTAGTCGAAGCAGAAGGAAATTGTGGGCTCTGACTCCCACCCTTCCCTTTGATCTGTTATGATTGCTGCAGGCACTTGCTTCTTTCTGCAAGGACTGGATTCAGAGCCCTAAAAAGCTGATGATTGTTTGTGAGACAAGACTCTGGAGCAGGGTGAGATGGATTTGGGGGATGGGCCTGGGAGAGCCCCTTCCCTCAGCACAGCAGTGGCATGGGTCAAAGCACCAGCTTTTTTGCACATCAGCCCTGCTAACCTTGCCCTGCTGCCAGGCTGCAGCAGCAGCTCCCCAGGGCTCGCCATCAAGGGCACCTGGACATCAATGTCCTCCCTGCAAAGTGCAGTGGTGAGTCCAGGTCTTCCTCTCCCTGGAAAACAGAGACACCATGAAGGTCAGCACTAAAATAACCTGTTCCCATCTCTGCTTCCGGTGGTGAGCGTCCAGACAGGGTGTGGGGAAGGGGAAAGCCATCCTTCCCTGGGCTGATGGAGTGGGATCTCTCCTGCTCACCTAGAGCCTGGGAGAAGTTGGTCAAAGAGAAACATGGTGCTGGCAGGTGTCACTGGTGCCTTTGTGGTCCCGGAGCTGTGTGTTTGTCCCATGTGCCACAGCTGCCCTGAACCCGTCTGGTTCCAGCGCAGCCACGGCTGCAGTCTCCCACGCTGTAGGTTACGGCTGCTCAGGCGCGGGAGCTGTGGGATTCACCTGCCCGAGCACCGGGCCGCGTGGATCCACCTGTCCGTCCATCCTGCTGCTGCCAGGGCTGGCTGCACGGGCTTTGGAGGGGGAGAGTGAAGCCATCCGAGTGTTGTTGGTTTATTTTGCAGGCGACGATAATTTTCTGCCTGCTGCACACTCTTTAATTAACCACTCAGAGGATGTGGGGCGAGAGGCGTAATGAGCACTCCGTTTGCATATCAAAAGGCAGCATCATGAATATCCCTGCGCTCACAAGAGCTCCCAGAAGGCAGGCAGGTCACGGGCCGGGACGCTGGCGGCTGAGGCCGAAAGCCTGGCTCGGTGTGCGAGGGGTGCTGTGCTCAGGGCACCTGGGCTGCGCTGGGGCCACGGGCAGGGGGTGGGAAGCCTCAGCCTCGCACCCTGGGGTGGCAGCAGAAGGTCTTTGTCAAGGCGGGGAGGTAATAGGGCACTAAGCAAAGGGGGGTCTCGCTGAGGATTTTTGGCGAAGTTGCCCAAATCCAGCCACATCCCAGGCTGCTCTGCAGCAGTTCCTTTTCTTGACTCTCCTGCCAGCCTGGAGGAGTTGTCCCCAGGCGACCCCTTGCTGGCCAGTGCGAGTGGCCCTGGAAGGCTGCACTGAAGTGGCTGATTGTTCAGATAAAGCTTATCCTGTTGCCCAGGCTGTTTGTTGCCGTACAGCATTTGCACAGAGAAGTCCCTGTAGATCTCAATTTGGCCATGCTCAGACAGCAGGATTAAATGTTCTTTTGCTTCTGTCTCCTGCATGGAGGAAATCAGCTACCCGGGTGATGGTTTACTCCTACACAGGCACTTGTCTTTCTCCTTAACTATCTTCTAATTAAATATAAAAATTTCCCAGGGGATAGGGGAGAACGGCATGCCAGGGCATCCTTGGCTCTCTCTGCATGTCTGGACACAGTGTGCTTACTGGGATTCTGTCCTTGCCAGGCTCTTGAGGTTTTTTGTCAGCAAGAGACTTGTTTTGAACACTCGGGTTAGTCCGTCCGCTTACCGGCAGGCTGAGCAGGCAGCCCCAGGTGGGACTTGTCTGGCAGGCACTTGGTTTCTCTCCTGAAAAGCTGGGGGAAGTCTGTGTAGGCTTTGCAAAGTTCTGGGATGAGGAATGTGATGCCAAGGATTTCTTCTGCTCTGCTCCCACTTTCTCTCAGCTCCCCCTGCTTCCGTGGAGCCTGTGTTTGTGTGGATATCCTCACCTAGATGGTGTCAAGGAGACAAGGATTTGCAGCTTCTGGGGGAAGGGGACAAAAGAATTTCTAAAGCTTGATTTTCTCCCTGGGTCATCCTCCCAGTTAGACAGGACGTGTATCACTGAGAGACACTCCTAGGGGCTGCGTGTAGCTAAGAGCACACAAGCCGAGACAGCAAGAGGGAAAAATGCCCTGGTGGAGGTGTAACAAATACCTGGCTCTTTTCCTCCCTGTCCAGGCGCCCTTGGAAATGCTTTTGAAGGAAGTAACCCTGTCTGAACAGGAATACATGCACTCCCTCAGCTGAGGAAACCCTTCCTGGCTCCCCTGACCCTGCCTGGCTCCCCAGCAGCCGTCTCTGTCTGAGCCCCTCCATGGCCAGGGGAAGGACAGGGAAGGCTTTGTGAAATACAAGTTTGGTAGCAGAGCACATTATCAAAGGGAATTCTACCCTCCAAGTTCATTATCCATGCTGCCAGTCAACAAAATAAACTGATTTCTGTGCTCTGCCTCAAAAACTTTATATAAAAGCCAACCAAAGACACACTTAAGTTGATCGTATTGCAAGGCAAATTTACTACCAGATTCCTCTAAGCCAGCTAGAGGTAGAACAACACAATGATCAAATTAAGGGCACAATTAAGATTAAATTGATAGGTCTGAATGTTCAAGTGCCAAGTGAACACAGCAGATAATCACATCAAACAGTGAGGCTGATATTAGAAAGGATGACATGGTATTCATCTTCCATGTGCTCTGAGATTCAGGGGAACAGCTGAATCACTTTCAGATGGGGCTTCAGACAGTGTCCTGAGGGGATGGAGGCAGGGAAGGAGCTGCAGGACACGCAGGTCCCTAAGATCAAGCACCTGCTGCTGAGTGAAACTCCTGGTACCAGTCCTCCACCTCACTGAAGCTCAGGATTGGGTGGCACAGTGGTGTCATTAGACCTTTTGCCTCTTGGATTTGGCTGTTGAAAAGGCACGCACAGAAGAATAAAGTAGGTTTATATGAGTCTTAGTTTGAAGAGCTGTTGATCCTGGCCACCAAACACTTCCTTGGACTGACAGGGCCTTACAATATGTTGTATATGGATGCTGAGCCCTTGAATTTTAGTATTTTCAGCCTGTCTATGAGCCAGCTTTGTGCTCCCTGACATTCTTCCTTCCTTATTTGCTGGGATCAGAACAAAAAGTCCGTGTAAACAAACTTTCCTGTCATCCCAAAAGATCTCACTTCCTTCTCAAGAGGGTTTCCCGAACTTTTGGTTTTGTTTCATTTCTTCCAGCAATGCTGCTCTTCCAGAGCTCTTTTTCTTGGGCCCATGAACCACCACAAGAAGGATGTATAGGTCACACGGGACCTGTGGTGGTTTGTGATTCGCAGCATGCCCTGCCTTGGTGAGCAGATGTCTGGGATGAGGAGGCCAGGATCTTCCTGCACACGCATAGCGAGGTTTTGTACCCCTCCTGTTTTGGAAATCACTTTCCTGAGGAGCATTTGGCAACTTGTCTGTGAAGCAGGAGGAAGGGTTAACCATGAGCATCATCACTGTTGTGTCTGACAGGGGGGCTCTCAGTACCCACACTCAAAAAGGAGGAGCTGTTACAGTGTGTGTCCCATGCAGGTGCTGGGCGCTCCTTAGTCCTGTCCCTCTTCACTGCCTGTTATTTGCCTCCACTGCTTCAGTGTCTCATTCCCAAGGGGTCAAGGGCAGCCAGCTGTGCCCACCAGCAGTGTTGGCACACGTGTATGTGGCATTAGGTAGGAGAAGAGGCTCTGTCCCCAGGCAGAGGGGACATAGCGGTTGGGGTGGCTGGCACAGCATTGCTTTTTGGGGAGAAATCCTGACCATCCTTGTTTTTTGTCCAGGACAGTTTAATTGAGTTTCCTCAGAGAGAAGCATTTCCATCTAATTCAGCTCTTAATTAACCCCGTGCACCCCAAAGAAGCTCTGCAACCACTTGTAATTTAAATATGAAAAGCATTATTTATCTAGGAATAGCAGTCTAATGGCTGCAGCTCTGATGTTTATAGTCACTAATGATGATGCATATGGGAGAGAGAAGTTGGGAAGGAAATGGAGGGGAAGAGTTTCTTTGCTCTTAAAAGGTACAGACACAGACGTATAAGGGACATGTTCCTAGGGCAGAAATGGACTCTTTCCTCCCCCGATTAAAAATTAGTGTGAAAGGAGCACCAGGAGATTGGAGGACCATATTCCCAGTGTAATAACCTGTGTCCTATAGTCTATGTGACAAGGTGAGCCATAGGGCTGGTGTTGCTGGAAAAGAGGAAAGCCAAATCTGCTTGTTGCAATGGGAAATAGTTTTGTGGCTGATAGGAGCAAAAGGAAAATGCTAGGAGCGTTCTGACCTTTCCAAAGGAGGGTGTGAGAGATGAAGATGCCATTGGCTGATGCACTCACCTGTCACCCCTACAAGCCCTTCTTTGAGCCTGGGTTTTACCCCCAGCAGGGTGACTGCAGGGTTCACTCGCTTAACGCTGGCTCTGTTTGTTGGCATCAAAAACAAAAGGAATGTCCACAAGCACAGCTGCCTCTTTGGAGGCTCAGAGGGAGAGAAAAGCCAGGAGAGCGGCAGGCTGGGGCTGATCCCAGTGTGAGGGTTGGCTGGGGAGAAGCCGGCACAGCCGGGGGCCCGGAGCTGCGTGTGAGCCGGCTGGAGCTGGAGCAGCCCTGCGAGCCTTCAGCTTGGCATTTCCTTAAGGCTTCCCGCTTCCTATTTTGTCTCCGCTCAAAGGTTTTGTGCCTTTCAGCAGCCGGGAGAGCTGAAGCCAGCTGCCTGCCTTTTCACAGGGGAGGTTTCTTCCTGGAGCAGATGGAAGATATTCCCAGTGAGGCATTCCCCAGGGCTCGGCATGGCCGGCCGTGACAGGTAGGCAGCTGTCACGCAGACCAGGACAGGGGTGGGGTAGTGCGGATGGGGGGATGAAGGCCATGTTTGGGGCAGTTCCCCTGCTATGGGATGCTCTGTGCTGACATTTAAGATTGTCAAAAGTTTGCAGGCACAGGGTGCCAAGAAGGAGAATTTCTGTTCCCGAGAGTTTTCCTTGTGCCGCCCTCCTGCTGTGCATTCATTGTCCCATTCAGCAGCGCAGTATTAACTCTTGATTGCAAGGCCTGCTCAGGTAGGAGCTGCTTCTGCGTGGATGCAGACCTGCTGGCAGTGCCTGCCTGGGGCAGGGTAAGGAGCAAGGAGCGAGGCTGGCACAGCACACGTGGGGCGACCTGGCCCCCCAGGTCAGTCAGAGCCCCAGGCACAAGGCACAAATGCACAGAATGTCACCAGTAATAGTGACGCTCTGGGTTACATGTTTATCTAACACAGCATCGAATCTCACTGAGTTTCTGGCCTCAAACAGCTATTTCCTGTGTCAAAACCACCGTTATTTAATCTCACATCGGGTGAAGTGGCGTTTTCCCACTTCATCCCTGTGTTTGTTTCACTGACCAGCCCTTCTGCTAGGCAACAGGGAAAACTGTGCTGTCACCTCTTCTCTCTGTCCCTTGTTCATTTGTAAGGCTGGCTAGTGCCTCCCCTCCCTGACAGTTGGGGTCCCCATCCCTCGGTCTCCCCCTCTTCTTGCTGTCCCCACTGCAGCCCTGCAGCCTGGTGCCCATCCCTGTGCTACTCTCTGCATGCCGCCTGACCTGTCCCGGCTGCATCGAGGCTTCACCAGCCACTTCTGCACTGTCAGCAGGAATTGTGGCCCGAGGTGTTCCTGGGGCATTCCCAGCTTCTTCTGGAGGACGGTACAGAAACCTCCCCAGGTTTACAAAAGCCTGCAAGTTTTATGCTGCAAAGTGCATTTCTTTGCATCAATGCAATTTGTCACTGTGGTACCCATCCATACAGTACCTTCAGGTCTCTCTGACGCTCCTTGCTGTGTCCTGTGCTCGTGAATCACCTGAAAAATTTTGCACTTGTTCCTGCCTCCTGTCTCTGCTCCTCCATCCAGGCTGTTAATAACACCCTTGCATAGCAGGAAGCCTAGCACGTGTCCCGACTTCACCACTGCTAATCTTTTGCCATTATAAACCCAAACTATTTATCCTCTCTGCTTTGGGACTCCTTGCCAGTTTCCCATGCAAGAAGAAGATGGTGCCTTTTGCCCTCTGGCTAATTAGCTTTTTTAGCAGCAGTCTGGACAATCTTTTGTTGGAGGAACTCTAAATAAATAGCCACTTCGTTGTTCTGCATCCGCCGCTGGGCTGATACGTTCAAGGAAATCTGGGAGATTAGTGAGACATGGTTTTCCTCTGAGACATGCACACTGGGCTGTATTATGAGATGTTCTGTTTTTAATTATCATTCCAATCAATTTGGTGCACACAGATGTGCAATTTACTGATCTGTAATTCCCCAAATTACCCCTGGAGGCTTCATTTTTATTTCAGTGTAACATTTGCTACCAACTATCTGCTGTTTGGTTTTTTTGGGGGGAAAGGCTTTCTTCTTGTTGTTTTTTTGTTTTTACACCTTCAGCCATCTGCTCTCCAGAAATCCATTTTGCCTCATTTTTTTCTTTCTTGTTACCTGCTGTAATATCTTGTTGCCAGGCAAGGTTTTGATTTCCCCATTTGGGAGTACCCCTGTGTGCTGCAGCCGAGCTGCAGGTACCTGGAGCCTGTTCTGGGCTGTGACAGCGATCCACTCTGCAGCCAAACCCTTTCTGCTATAACCCCATCTGGGTTTCCCCGCCGTAGCAGGCAGACACCGATCCCACTGCAGCTCCAGGTATACAGCTTAATTAATTAGTGCTTGTATAGAGCAGTCAGGAGGTTCTGGGGAAGATGAACATGTCGTAAGTGCCTTCTTTACAGAGATATGTTATCACTCCTCTCGGGGAGCTGCTGGTGTGAGGCAGAGGCAGCTCACAGACAGGGCTGGCACAGACAGGCCCTCTGTGAGGAGGGGGCACTTGGCTGCATCTCCTCGAGGAGACACAATTTCCTCTCGGGAAATGGGTGAGCAAAGCAAAGAAACACAGCAGGATGGAGGTGTCTGCATCTGGCCAAGAGCTCTGCCACCTGGAGGGGCATTCCCTGTGGGGTCAGGTGCTAGTCTGGCAGACCCCAGTCCAGGTCATTCCTGGACTTGTCCATGCCACAGCAGCCCTGAAAAATTCTCTCCTTATCCGAGCCTTGCCTTTGTGTCCCCAGGGCATCCCAGACCCAAAGGTTCTCCCTATAAACATCCATATCTGTGGCTCACTGGTCGCATGCTCAGCACTGGCCTCCTCCAGGAGGTGCTGAATCCCACACTCCTGGGATGGTCTGTGTCCCATGGGGTGCTGCAGCCCTCCTCTGCTTATACTCTGTGGGTGCTTAATTATTAATAACAAATTCCTCCAGCCCTGCTCTGACATAGGGAGCCACAGACAAACTTGTAGCCCCTTGAGTCTCCCATACTGGACCTAGATGAGAGACACGGGGGAGATTTAAATCCAGTCCTTGTGATGATGGGGGATGTGGGCTGCCAGGACTGCAGGGGGCAGGGGACTGCCCGAGAGGGAGATTTGAAAAGCACAGCGACCTGGCAGTGGCAGTGTGTGCTAGGTTGGAGTTAATCTCCATTTAATTCCTTTTCAGATAATCCAGTCTCGGCTGTGGTCCCATGCTCCCTGACCCCTTAATCCTATTGCCACAGAACCTGTTTAATGGGGAAGCTGGTGAGTGCTTCTGTGAAATGGCTTGGGGCATCCCTCTGGGCCCCAGCTCTTTGTCTGCCCCACTTGCTTCCTCCATTCCTGCCCAGCATGGATCTGGCACTGACCCCTTTCTCCCCCTTCTCAGCTCTCTTTCCTCCCCGCTGGCTGAGAGACACCCTCAGCCCAGAAGTGAAGAGCAGGCAGGGAAGGGGGATCCAGCTCCCAGGTACATTTAGCAGGCAGCTGTGAGGTGATCTGTCTGGCAACACAAGCTAGACACCAGTTCTGCAAGCTTTGCTCTGCTTTGGGGAGGGGTGGTTGTGATGGGTGCAGCGTGGAGGGGGAGAGCAGAGCAGCCATCCCTCGTGTCCGACTTTCAGGCAGGAGGCTGGTGCGTGGCGAAACACCCAGTCAGCAGAGGTGGGGACATCGCTGGGAGGAAATCTGGGTTATAAATTCCAGAACTAGAGCCGACGGAAAAGCCGGGGGGTTTACAGTACAAAATCTCCCCCCCGTTCTCCTCCTTGCCAGGGAGCAGGCTGCTCGTGCGGGGGCCAGAGCAGAGCGCAGCCACCAGGGCTGGGTTCTCCTCACCTCGGTCAACTGGAAACGCATCCACCTCACTGTTCCTACTGGTGCTCACACGTTTGCATTTGTACTTGCAGAGGAGTGGGGTCAGAAGCACCGACCCTGCTGTGCAGATACACATACACACTGCTGAGGGCTTACCTGAGCAGCTTCCCTGGGTGCCCAGTGAGCACTCTGCAGCTCAGCTCAGAGTGTTCTTTGGGGACAGGTTATCTGTTTGTGAGGGATCCACGCTGGCTCGGCTTGGGGGGTCACTGCTGGTGCCTTGCCAGGGCTTGCTGGGTTGCTGCCAGACCATAGAGGACTCCGACCCTCCTCTGTGGCTGTAAAGCCATTCATTCATGAACAAGTTGTTCTTGGGAGTCAGGCAGTCAAGCAGTGTGGTCCTCTGGGGACATGAGCCATGCCTGACTGACAGACTGCTCTCCCTTGTTGGCTTCCCACCATCCTTCTCTGAAAGGCTGGTGGGGTTTGGATGCTGCCATGCCCTGCAAGTTCCCAGCAGGAGCCTTTACCCTCCACTGAATTTGGGAGTGAGAGCACAGATGTTCAGCTCCTTGGAGCCAGACAACAGGGAAACAACCTGTTCCTGTTCCTCTTCACGCTTCCCTGGACTGACACTAAGGGCAGATTCAATCATTTTTGAGCCCGGATGGGAAACAGAAAGGTGAAGTGTCCTGAATTGCCTGGGAAAGTTCATGATTTTTCTGCCTTGCTCATCACCCCGCATCCCTCCTCAGTGGGAGTAAGGCCACAGAAGACATGGGATCACAGGGTAGTGGGTTCACTGCAGGCTCTGAGTGGCTCCCAGGATGCTCTTTTCCATCAGCTTTTCCTGCAGTGTCTCTCCTTGGCTCTCCAGCAGTGCCCACAGAGCTGGAATCCTGTGGAGGTGGTGGATGGCTCTGCTAAAACCATCTTTTGAACCTGAAGTTTTGCAGGGAGACACTTCATCTCTTGCTCCTTTGCTCTTGCATGCATATTCAGCCAGAAAAAGTGCTGTTCCCCTAAGGTGAAGTGGTAGGATATTAATTTTCTGAAGTTCTCGATAAGCTATTGAAGATTAATTTTAGGGAAAGCCAGGGGATATGATGGATTGGAGCCCAAGCTTGCTTAAATATGCAATATTAAAAATTGATCGTTGTCTCTTCTTGTCATACACCCTGCCCCGGTGTCTGGGGCAATCCCACAGTCTGACAAAACGCCAGGAAAATACTCAATAAGCCCCACGCCCAGCTGAGTGCAGGTTTTAATAACTTGTGTTGTCATCATTATTTTTTAAATCACTTTTATGAGTTTTTGTTTTGTTTAATGCCTGGCTCTGTTGTGCAGATTGGCAGCTGGGGGCTGAGGAATCCTCCTCTACCTCCCAGGCTGTGAGACATCAGCACCCAGCACAACCTGCTTCCCTGTCCTCCCCGCCAACCCCAGCCATGGGGGTGATGCTCCAGGTGACAGAGGAGCCACAGTGAAGGCAGCCCATGGTGGGATCAGGGGCCTTGGCCAGGGAGACTGGCAGGTGCAGAGGTTCAGCCTGAAGACAGCCAGAGGTGGTGGATGCAGCCTCATTCACACTCCTGAGGTTTCTTGGCTGCAGGAGGCAGCACTTGGTGCACGGAGGGGAAGTTGCATCTCAGTCTTACCTTCCTCAGTTGGAGCTCTCGGGCAGTTAATCCCTTTACATCAACATGGCATTGTAAACATTCACTCTGATATTTCTCACTTGCAGAGAAAACAACAAAATTTTGCCAAAATGTTGGCATTCATCAACGCAGCGAAGAACTCTTACAGGTATTTTTCAAGCTGGCTGCAAAGTGGGGGTCCCTCTGCAGCATAGAGCCCAAGATGACTCCATCAGGGCACTCAGCAGCAAGAAGAAAGCTCAGTGGGATTCCCATTCATTCCTGCCTGGCTGAGGGAAGTCCAGGCAAAATCCACCTTATCCACTCTAATCAGAAAGCTGCTGACATTATTTTCCTCCCTGCAGTTAATGATTGCAGGAGGAGGGATTTGCTGGCATTTGCACTTCACAGAGATCTGCGAGAAGAGAAAGTGGGTCCCACAGAGGTTTCAGGGAGAACAAGAGGCATAGTGTAATCTGGCATCAGGCTTTTCTAGCCAAGCTCCATTTTCTACTCATAGGCAGCATAACAGTACACTGCAGGGCCTGATGAGACATAACCATCTTCAGGGCCAGTTTGACCACTGGCTACTCCTTTGCTGTCCATCAGGGGTGACTGAGTTGCAGCTGGACTGCAGAGGCATGTGTGTGGGACCCTGAGGGGTGGCACTGTGACCGTTTTTGCCACACATCCCCTGAGATTGGGTTAGCATAAGGAGCCACGGTTGAATACAGAAGAGTAGCATGCTTGAGCAAAGAGCTGTTGTTTGCCAAAGGTCTGGTCTTCCCTGATTTGCACTTGGGCTGTAGTAGCGCTTGTCCTGATGATTCACCCATGCTCTCTTCATTGCAGCAGGCTGAGGGTGAGGAGTGATGCATTTCTGTAGCTCCCAGGGGTGTGCAGACTGTGCTGGGAGTGCTGTGACCCTCATTAGCAGCTCCTGCAAAGGGATAGGCTCAGAGCACTTATCTGGCCAGCTCGAAATAGATGCCAGCTGGCCTCTACAGCTGTGGTCAGTGGTGACCACCTTCTTCTCACCCCTGTCCAGAGGTCCAGGAATGGGGAGGCCCAGTAGGAAGGGTAAGAGCACACCTGCAGCAAGCCCTAGTTTGAACGGACAAGCAAAAGCAGGTCACAGGCAGGGACGTGCTGGTGTGTGTGCTGGGGGACAGTGGTGTGCTCCCTGCCACTGGCACTACTGATGGTGCAGGTGGCTCACACAGTCACTGCTGTTGGTTTTGCTGCACACTGCTTGGAGCTTGGAGTACCAGGGTGGTGGCTACAGCTGCAGTGTGAAACCCACAGTGATTGATGCTCGCTGCTGGCTTTGCCCGGTCCAAGATGTGAGACCCAGGGGAGGAGGAGACATCTCAGCACTTCTCAAAACCCTTGGAGAGAGACTTAGAATGCACAGGGACCACTTCCAGACCTTACCAAGGTCTTATCACACTATGTGATACCATGATTTATGGTATGGGGTTATTAGTCCCATACAAATAGACCACAGTGTTATTAGTCCTATAAAAAATTGAATTCAGACCCAAAATGCAACAGGTGACTTGATGCAAGTACTGAAGAGTGGTGTCAGGCATGGGTGTTACATGGGCAGTGGTGACTTAGGATGGTACTAGCTGAGGACACAGTGGGTCACTGTGGATGATACTGGTTCAGGACACAGCGTTTTTATGACTACGTTTAATGACACAATAGAGTGCGATGCTCTGCAGTGTGACCCCCTCAACACCCAGCAGCTCAGGCAGGTGTGCTGCCACTGTGCTCTTGTGCAGATGAACCATCCTGCAAGCACCCTGCAGGAGCACCAGCAGCCGTGGGACTGAGGGCAGCGCTGTGTTCCACCTTTGGCAAGGCCAGGCAAGGGAAGAAAGGCAGCAGGAAGGGGTAAGGAGTGGGGTGTTTCTTTTCTCCACCAAATGCAGTTTTATTTCTACGTTAAAAATTTATAGAGACCTTCATTTAATATTTATAAAGTGAGTGTCTTGGTGATAAATTACTAAAGAACACAACAGGGTAGCCTTACTGCTTGTCTTGGAGTGGTAGATGGGGACTGGGAGCTCCCTTTTCATCCAGTCTGCCCATGCCCTTCATCCAGCATCCCTAGGTGATATCTTGGTTTGTGGGACTGTCAGGGATACAGGACTGGGAAGAAGGCTCCTCACTTTTCCCAGACAAACTTCAGGGTGCCTCAGACTGAGCTGCTTTCTCCCTTCCACCCTCAGTTTGAAGAGTGAGGCTGCTACGAACCATCAAGTGCTGTGAGGGACCCTGGACTGGGATGAGAAGGGATTTCCAGGCAGCCTGCAGCATGCGCTGGGGACATGGAAAATAGGGGTTCGGGTGAGACCAGAGAGCAACCAGGAAGAGCTCTGGCTGGAGGGACACTGGGTGTCCATGAAGACAACATTTCAAGGTGACCTGAGCATTCTTTGAAAACTGGGCTGGATCAGTGCTATTGATCCTCCTAATCATTTCCTCTCCAACAAAACATGCAGCAAAACTCCTGAACTCATAGACAACCCATCAGCCTCATGCCACAGTGTCCCAGGGACTAGCCAAGAGCCCAAGGACCCCCATCCTGGTGTATGTGGACCTCTGTGACACCTCCAGTTCCTTTGTGGTGTGCCAGAGCTTACACCCCCAGGGGAAGGGACACGGGGCAGTGTGGGGTGTCTGACCCTGGCACTGGGGAAAGCACGTCCCTTCCACACTGCTTCCCCCACCCCCAAGATGGGTTTTCTGGCACGGGCCAGTGGTGCTGGCAGGAGAAAGGGGTGGTTATGACATGTTACCCAAGCTCTGTTCCAGACCTTTCACGTAGCAGCCACACATCCCTGAGTTTTCCTGCTGCTGCAGGTGTCAGACCTGCAGCCAGCACAAGAATGAAAGCATCAGTGTAGGCAAAATATCATAAACTACCTGCATTTCAGCTACAGAGTCACTGGCTGCTCTGGGCCAGGTTAAATGACACTTCCCTGGAGCATTTCAGGAACGTTTTCTCCCTCACTCAAGCTCCCTAACTAGGCCCAAGGAGGCAGCAAGGGAGCAGACAAGGTGGCCGAAAGCAATTTCAGCCCTTCTAAAGAAATAACTGGCATGTACCAGTGACAGGAAATTGTGCAATTAGTACAACGGGGCAATGTCAACAAGCTCTTAACGCCAGTTGTTATGGCAACGCCAGGAAAAGCGATGTCGGTGCTGGAAAAATCCAGAGACTGAGAAACAACAACAGCAGCTACCGCTGCTGGGACAGCTCTGGCTTTGCCTGCGGGGCTGCGCTGCGCTGCAGGCAGCATCCCGAGAGCAGCCCAGGGTCGTGGCCACTGCCCGAGGCCAGCACCGGCCCCGTGCCAGAGAGCGGATGGGCAGAGGTACAGGACCTGATCCGGCACGCAAAAAGCCAGAGCCATCAGCGGGGACCAGGGAAGGCTTTCCCGCATGCAGCTCCATGAAGCTCTTCCCGGTGGCACTGCCCCGCAGGAGGGACAGCCTGGAGCAGCCTGGAGCATCCCTGGACACGGCAGCAGAACATCAAACAGTGGAGAGCTGGCATCCCCGCCTTGGCTCGTCATGCTAGCAGAGTGGCAATGAGTGAATTGCGTGAGAGAGAATACTGAGTGTTTTTCTGCTAGCAGAATTATGGTGCTTTGGGTCTTGCAGCACATTCTCTAATCCTGGTCAAACGTGTGGCTAAGCACGATGACAAGGTGTGTCTCATGTGGCTCTGTGGCCAGCTGGCTCCTTTGCATCCATACCAGGCACAGCCAGGCCTTTCTAGCGCCTGCATGCCCCCACTTTAATCCAGCACCTCACCCTCCATGCCCACAGTGGGGCCAGTGCAGGGGAGAGGAGAGAGGCAGAGAGCTGCCCTGGAATTAGCTCAGCCCTGTGTTCCTGCCTGAGCCACGCTGCAGCTGTGACCTGCACCAGCACACAAACCCTGAGCCACTGGTTTGGCTTTCCAGCTCAAGCCTGGACTTGCCTGGTGATGGCTGAGCAGAGGCTGTCCTCACTCGTTGTCACCAGCCCATCTCTGCACCCCTGGCTCACCTGTGGTGGGAAGTTCAGCTGCCTGGAGGGGCTGTGATTTGTGGGGTGCAGATGGAGGGGGTCTGCAGTAAGGTGAGAGAGAGCCACTGATGCTGGAGCTCAGGGCAGCTGTGACACTCACCAGTAGAAAGGTGGGGAATTTCTCAACATGCGCAAAATGTGCCTCTTGTACCCTGTCCCAAAACTGTCAAAATGGAAAGGATTTGATTTCAGCTCACTGGGGCATACAGCAGCTCCCCCCCCCTCTCCCCCTGTGCTCCTGCAGCCAGGGCAAGTCCCTACAGCAGGGTTCCCCCAGGAGTCATTCAGACTTCTCTGTGGTTGTGCTCTCTGGTTTACCCCAGCATAAGCCAACGTATGCTCCTTTCTCAGCATCAGTAGAGCTCTCTTGGTATGAAATGTGGTGCTTACAGAGCAAAGCAAAAGATTCAGGTTACTCCCTGCTCCCTTTTTGTGTAACATTAGATCTTTTCCGGGCAAAAAAAGCTTTTGCAGGAGGAGCAGGAGAGACTGTCAGATGCTTTCAGAGAGAGCCAGGACTCCCAGAGTCACAGGGAGCACCATCCTTTGCAGCTCAGCTCTGTTGTTGAGGTCTCCTCTAAGGCTTGAGAAGCCGGAGGGGCAACAGCAGGAGGATGCTGGTCCATGAGAAGCTGCTGGGACATGTGCACCCGTGAAAGTTAAAAGCATATGGCTTCAAAGGCAGTAACACTCTGAGCCCTTTGCAGAAAGCTGAGCAATGGAAGGATCAAAGCACTAGAGAGAATTATGTTTTGTTTAAAACTGTGGTCTTACAGCAGCTTTTGAGGGAATCTTAAGAAAACGTAGTGGGGTCTCTTAGAAAACAGCAATGCAAGCCTTGCAGCTGGTACAGTGAAGATGAGCAAAGAACTCCATGTGTTGTTTGTGAAATGTTATTGCCCTTGAAGCAGTAGCTGACTTAGTCATTCAAGTAATTTAAGACACTGGTGACTGAGTTTTTGAATGCAAGGGGGTGCTTCTCTACCAGCTGAGAGCTATGTGTTGTGCTTCCATCTGGCCAGACAGTAACACCTTTCTTCGTTCCACAAAGCATCTTTCCATGGGACTGCTCTTATTGATTTTGCTGGAGCTGTTTGCAGAGCAAACGCTGTAATGTGTCTGTAAGGAGGCAAACTGAGTCCTCGGTGAGGTGGAAGCTTCCAGAAAGCTAATGATCTCCTAATGAACATGGCTGATTACCTGATGCTCTTGCCTGTGAAGGCAGTAACAGCATGTGTACAATGGTAGCTCACTAGAGCATAGCTTTGAAAAACCTCTAGCACTGATCCTTCCCAAAGACAGCAGAGGCATCAGGTCTCTGTGCTTCCGGGCCAGGTGGGATGTGACGTGGTCCATCGGTCCACCCTGCAGGTTAGGCCCGGGTGAAGGAGTGTGACAGCAGAGTGCAGGAGGGTGGGGAAGGACTTGTGCTGCCTCTGCACCCCTCTGCAGCTGCTACATCAACTCCAGGAAGGGAAAACTATTCCAGAGAGGTAACAGGGTGCTTTGATGAGCCTATTTCCTATCCCAGCCCACCTGCTAGGAAACATCTGGAGAGCTTCAGCACGACAATCCCTCCAGCCCAACTGGTTGATTCCTTGCTGGGAATCACAGTGAGCATCCTACATTGCCTGTGGCTGTTTTGGTCTCTCACTGGTTTCCTGCCTGGGATCAGAAGCAAGGCAGGAGTAATACCATGCCTCACAGTGACCCTCAGCTCCATTTCATCCTCGTCTTCTTCCTTCTCTTCATCTGTTCATGCCCTGATCCCAAGTTATCTGCTGGTGTTATTTAGAACTGAGGGAGGGAGACTTTCTCCCCCTCCCAGGGAGCATGGTCATGCTCCAGCCCATGCTGAGCATCAGTGGGCAGGAGGCACTTTGTCCACTCCAGGAGAGCAGCTCCAGCCTGTTAATACATTTCTTTCATCCTTGATCCTAGTGAGGACATGAGGAGAGCATGTCTCTGATGCCACAAGCAGCCCTGGGACACCTATGGGAAATCATCTTCCTCCTGAAGACACCATGGATGTCATGCTTACTTACATCTGTACCAACTCTCTACTCTGCATGAATACACAGAATAAAGAGAATATGTGTGAAGGAACTGTGGGCAGGAGGATGGCACACTGGCAGCACAGGAGGCAGGAGTTCTCCAGCAGCAATCCCAAGCTCACTTTGGCACACTTGGACTCACAGCAGGGAGCAAAAGACCAAAAATCTTTATCAGGGCGGTCAATTCTCTCTTCTTCCTGTGCTCCTGTTGCCTGCGCTCCTTCTCTCAAAGACAACAACCTTGCACCAGGCAGCACTGTTGGTGTGCTGCCAGGACACATGGTTTCTGAAGGTGAGTGGAAAAGGCTCTGCTCAAACACCTACTGCCTCCTTGTACTGTAGTCTAAGCCCAGGAGAGGTCAGAAGCCAGGGGAGGCTGAAACATTGGAAAGGGCTTGCTTCTCCAGCAGGAAAATCTCAGCAAGAGTTTTTGGATATGAAAGGTTACGTTTGGACAGAGGAAGAATGTGCAGAGAGCACCATAAACAGGACATAGGACAGGGCCTGTTGCCCTGGGGTTTTTTGCAGGTGATTTTTGCACCCTTGTGTAAAGTTTTCCAGACGCTTCAGCAAATCTGTAGATGAGAGGAATGATGTCCCTGATTCACTGTCTTCTCAAGGGCCAGGAAGCACAATGTGAAAATACATGGTGAAAATAGTGCATGCAGCAGGACTTCTCTTAATGAATGGTGCAGAGAGGAGCAAGAAAGTAATCTCATTTACCCATCACCATGTGTTTCAGCATCCCGGCTTTTCTGCCTCTGAGGCATGCAACTCAAGGGCCTCTCCTTCCTCCAGTGGTCAACGTTTCTTATGTCCTGGCTTTTCCTCTTGCTCCCAGCTCAATTTTCCAAGTCCTTTGATCAGCTGAGACTGACCTCACCTCCTCCCTCCTCTCTCCGGATTGTTCCTTGGATGATACTTGCAGGAACAAGAGAGAAGGCATAACTTCTCCAGCCCTGTTACTGAGTGTGTAAGTTTAGCTCCCAGAGCTTCCCCTCCCAGTCCTCTTGCTCCTTGGCCATACTGAATATGTGCTGTTTCTGTGCTGCCTCCTTTGATTTCTGCAGAGAAAGCCTTTGCCAGCAGTGGATCTGTCTGATTTTTCTCACTTCACCGTGGCAGCTTTGGAGCTGCCGAGATCCCTGGAGACTCAGCAAGTCTTCAAACAGTCAAAGGAGCTGAGATCCAGTCTCCTGAGACATCTAAGCACAGCACAGCATCCGCTTTTTGATACAATGCTATCAAGACGTTTCTCTGTATTTCTTTTTTTTTGCAAATGAAGAGAATGGAGCTGGTTTCTCTCCTGCTGTTGTTGGGGGCCGTTGGAGAAGGAGGTGTTTTCATTTCAGCTCTTGAGTCAAAGAATAAAGGAGGAGGAGAAGGTGGGGGACAGGAGGCAGGAAAGGAATATCTGAGAGGATGATAAGGGAGAACATCTGCTCATGGCTTTTCCATAGGGTTGCTCCTCTCTGAGCCACAGGAGGCAGTTAAAGGGCATTGCCTGGTGCTGGAAAGCAAAGCCCAAGTGGCAGCAGGTGAGCAGTAATGAAGGGGAGCTGGACAGCTCAGGGGCTGCAGGGGGCTAGGACACACCAGGAAGCCCAGCAGCACTTGGCAGGACAGGACTGAAGGAGCCACTGGCTTTGCTGAGCTTCCAACCAGATGCCTTGACCCTTTGGCTAGTAAGTCGGTGTGGCACAAGCCCATCTCCTCCTTTCGCCCATGCAGGGGAGGTATCAGTTTTGCCTCCTCCCAGTTCTGTGGGGCACCTCGCTGTACCTCTAACGCCATACAAAGCCACCCACAGGGCTTCCTGTCAGGCTGCAGGCTCCTGACCTGTCCTGTGCTCTGCCCTGCTGCCCAAGCCCACCCCTGGCTGCCTCGGCTTGGGAGCCACCTCTGCCACTGCTTCCTGGATCCCAGTCCCTGCTCCTGCCCTGGAGTGCTCTCCATGGAGACTGTCATAGGGATCAAACTGCTCAGACACAGGGATGCTCCAGGTTATCTGGATGAACACCCACATTGTCCCTGGGTAGCACCTGCCAAGCAGCTGGGCCCGGAGCAGGATCTGGCAACACTCTGCCTTGAGTTGCAAGGCAAATGTATTATTCCTAATCCCCACCAAGCTCCTTCCTTGGGTTTAGCTTGTGACCATTAGTATAAAAAACAGCCTTGGCATACAGTACCCCTCCTGTTTGGCTTAGCTCCAAACTTCTGCCCCACTGGACATCCCAGAGCCTTCTGCAGGAGGCTGCTTTGTCCCAGTTCTGCTTTGCCATGCTGTAATTTCTGCCTCAATAAAACCACCTTGAAACCAGAGCCTTGCTGAAGCCCTCCAGGCATGCTCTGTGTCCACGCAGGTACTCTCTGTTCACTTCCCTAGCATGTCCCTTGGCACCAGCACGACAGAGCATCTTCAGCCAAGCTTCTGCTGTCGTGGTAGGTCATCTCAGCAGGGACCTTGCCTTCCCTTGGAGCTGGCTGCAGGTATGGTGCCACTGATAATAGGCCCTTCAAAGTCTCTCTGTACATGCAGGGAATGCGTCAGCTGTTAATACCCATATTTCCCATACTGCCCATACTTATTCCCTGCTTCCATATGCATATTCTCTGACAAGCTTCCTTTCTTCTGCCCAAAGCAGGTTCATTTTTAATTCATCTGTGATTTCCTCTGGCTGCTCAGGGCACACAGACTCTCCGGCTGCATCCCTGCATGAGAGGGAAGGGAGCAATGAAGGATGCTGGCAGAGCATGGCACTTCCCCCCCCACCTCTCTGCACTTGATCCCAACATCTTGAGAGTGCATCTCTCCCTCATTCTCCCCACAGAAGGTCTAAGAAGCTTTTAAGCCCCCCTCACATAGGCATGCACTCCACTCTCCACTAATCTGTGGTGCTATTTATTAACAGACCCAGCAAGGGCTGGGCGAAACTTGTGAGTCATTAATTCAGCTGGAACGATGAGCTAATGAGAGAAACCTTGCAAACTTCCCTCCCCACTCCTGGTTGTTCAGTGCATATTAATCTTCCTGAGTACATGTGCCAGCAGCATCCCCAGCAGCTGAGCACACTGCTGCATGTTTGCTTTATGGGCCGTTGTTACCCGTGCCCAAGACCTCTGCTTGACTTGCTATAGTTCTTCCCAGTGAATTTGTTCCAAACCAGATGATTTAGTGGCAAGCAGAGACCTGGAGATAGCAAGGAGAGGCTGTGCACATTAATGAAGCCCCTGTTAGTGCTTGTGTGCTGTCACCTGGGCAGGGCCACAGCTGAAGTCCCCAGTTCCCTTTTGCCTGGTGGGACCGAGCATGGTCCATCCTTCTGCACATGGTGAGGGGCTCTGGGGTATGAATTTGTCCAGCTGGGCTGGATGATGGCAATTCAGCTGCTATAGGGCAGTCCTAGCATTGCTGAAGTATAATTAATTCTGTGCACTACCCGGGGGATAGAGGGGAGTTTGAATATGAAGGCTGTAAAACTCTCCTGGGTGAATGCATCCATCTTGATTTGAGCTTTGTGAGCTTTCCCAGTTGTATATCTCCTAAAAATATTCCCACAGAGACACAAATTCCTGTAGAGGAACTGAAAGGCTGCCAACAAGAGGCTCACTTTTCTTACTCTTAGAAATAGCCCACAGCACTCTTGGGATCCATTGACCCCCGGCTGTAAACCACCGACCTGCAGCTTGTAGGGGAGGGAAATGAGAGGACAGCACTGTGATTTCCACCCAGAGAAAGCTGTGCACTCCAAAGGTACCAGGGCAGGCTATTAGCTTAAAAACCCCTGCCTGCCATTATAAACCTGGCACCATCAGGCCAAGGGCTGCATGGTCCCTGAGATGCTGGGAACAGGCAGCTGTCCAATCCCTGCCAGGGTCTGGCACAGGACAAGGCTCAGCACACGCTGGGCTCCACTGCACATTGTCCACAGCATGTTTTTCAATTTATCTTCTGACCATAAATGTTTGGTTTGTCTTTAAAGGAAAATTTCAGAGGGCTGGTGGCTGCCACCAGTGGAAGGACAACCACTGGGTCTCAGCCTGGGCCAAGATACAGAATCGAGTGTGGTTTGATGCCATCAAGCAACAACCCAGTTTTAGGTTTGAGCGTGGGAGGACTCTGCTTCTTCTTCAAGCTCAGATGGCTGCTATTGCCTGAGCCCTAGGAGCAGGATGTATTTAAATATTACTGCTAATTGGGAGTATTTTAGTCTGTATTTCTCCTAAAAATTAGTTCTCTTGATTGGAAACTCTAAGTCAAGGCATAAAATAACTGTAGGTTGATAAATGTAAATGTAAGTACTCACAAAATGCATATTTGTTGCTCAAAAGTTAACGCTAAGCCAAGAATTCAGGAGGAACCCAAAACCTAGAATGAAACACAACACCAGAATATGGCAGCAGCAATGGGCTAAGTGCAGCAAAAGGACTGTCCTTGGCTCAAGGATGAGCTTGGTTGCATTTGAGAGTCTGCTGCAAACACCATAAAGGAGAAAGGCTCATTTTCCACCCTTGTCCTAGCAGTGACATCTGCAAGGTTGAAATCTGTAGTGCTGAAAATCCACAAGGACCCCATAGCCCAAAACCAAGCCGAGTTCATTAACTGCCTCTGATGCTGCCTTTAATAAATTGTATGGTTTTTAAATGCAAACATATTTTGAGAGACCTCTTTTGTCCTGTATCTAGGACAGGTAAGGCAGGATCATAAAACCAAGTGCAGATTCTGACTTTGCACGTGTTTCGGTTAATTACCATCCAAATTAAAGCTTATTCAACTGATGAATTTTTAAAAAATCATCTAGTGAATAAATGCAATATTAAGCCTTTCAACACAAAGTGAAAAAAAAATCCAAATAAATGTTCATTACATAATAGCTCTAATAAGCTGGTTTTACTACAGTGGAAGCTGGCAAAAAGCAAGTATTGGGTTTTGCTGACCAGCACCAGTCAGCTTGCTTCAGGAAAACAGGGAAGTAGCTCAAATGTGAAACAAGATTAGAGTGGATTATTTAAAGGCTTCCTGTTTACAGATTTAGATCAACTTGAATTGAAATCAATTCATCCTTCCTGCCTGGAAGTGGTTTGCTGAGGAAAACGATGATGGTGGCAGATCAGAGATCGTGGCAGGTGCGATTCCCCCTTACTACCTTTTCACCTCTCTCCACAGAGAGGTGTTGTATCTAGTTTATATTTTTCAAAAGAAGGCTATGAGATGAGTGGATCATCTATCAGTACTTCTGCTGAAAAGAGACTATTGAGCAAGGCATTTCCATTTAACCTAGGAAGCCATAGCTGCTGGATCATGCCACAGAACTGCATGGTTGGCAATACCCTCCTGAGGTCCTCCCTTTTGCGAGGAGGGAAGCAGGATGCTGGGTGCCTGGCCAGTGTCCCCAGACACCCCAAAACTGCAGGGAGACCCTTGTGTCCCCCAAGTGCCCAGCCAGGAGAGGGCCCCCTCCTTGCCACCCCCTCAGAGCGCTGCTGCAGATGGGGCCGGTGTGACAGACAAATCCCCAGCGCCCCGGCCGTGCCAGATGCCTGGCACGTCAGTGTTGCTAAGCGAGGAGAAGTTTTAACGCGTTGATTAATGCCCTGACTCTGGGTGAGTAATTAGAATTAATGTGGGATATCAAATCAGGAAATCAGGCATTATTAGGAGGAATTAGTGATTTATTTTCATTTTACGCCTGGCTCACCCCAGTCCCCCAACACAGACGGGGGATTTGGCAGGAGATGAAGCTCCTTACTTAGAGCACAAGGATGAAGAAGTAAGTGGTGATGGGAGGAGGAGGAAGAAAGTGGAGAAACAGCTCCTACGTAATTAATCTCATCACAGCCAAGTCTCATCAGCGCCTGTGACTGCTGTGAGCAAGGTGCAGAGCAGCAGGGAGGGACCATTGCCACTGCCTGGAGTCCCAGCCAGCTAAGCTGGAGACGTGGCAAAATCCCAGAAGCCACTTGAGCAGGGAAGTGCCATTCTGCCTCTTCCCTGCTCTGGTTGCTTTTGCTCATACAGACCGTGGACAGGACAAACATGCCAGAGGTAAATCCATGCCCCTACAACAGGCAACATGGCAGCACAGCAAAACAGGGGTGAACCTCACTGGTGCTAATGCTGGGGGTCTTGGTTTTCAGAGGGGTCCTGCTCTGGCACAGCATTGGTGGCCAAGTGGTTTCAAGCCCGACTGGGCTGCAAAGCCTTTGCCCAAATACTCTGCCATGTCACAGATGGCTGTTCCAAAACTGCTGTCAGTCAGCACGTGGTTGCAAGCCAGCACGTGTGGCTCACAAACAGCTTGCAGCAGACAGCTTCCCAAGCCACCATGGGGTGAGGGCAGGCTGGGAATCACAGACTCATAGAGTTGTTTAGGTTGGAAAAGACCTTTAAGGTCACCAAGTCCAACCATTAACCTAGCACCACCAAGTTCACCACTAAACCACATTCCTAACTGCCACATCTACACGACTTTTAAATACTTCCAGGGATGCTGACTCCAACACTTCTTTGGGCAGCCTTTTCCAATGCTTGACAACCCCTTCAGTGAAGAAATTTTTTTCCTAATATCCAACCTAAACATCCCCTGGCACAGCTTGTGGCCATTGCCTCTTGTCCTATCACTTGTTACTTGGAGGAAGAGACCAACCCCCACCTTGCTATAACCTTGGTGGAAGGAGCAGGAATGCTTGGGGTGGCTTAGCAGGGACAAAAGCCAGCAGAAGCATCCCATCAGCCTTTCATCACCCAAACTCTGCATTTGCAGGGAGAATTTAAATGCTAACGAGACCGGAGCTGGTGGTGGGGTAGGAGACCCAGAAGTGCTGGTGCCCAACTTGAGTGCTGGTAGGAAGAAGCAGGGGGTAACCTCAGGGGGCAGTGCCCCAAAAAGGTCCCTTTAATGATCAGACCCATTTTCAAATTCATCTTCTTAGGTAGAAGTTTTAGACGGATTTTTTTCACTCCTTCTTTTTTTTTCCCTGAGATGAAAATGTCATTGGTGTAGTTCATAGTACCCCCTGTAGCAGCTCAGCCGTATTTAGTGCCTTTGATATGTGCTGCACGCGTCCTCTCTCCCTCCCATGCAGTGGGAGAGAGCTTCAGGAGCAGTGCTCAATATGCACAAAGGCTGTCTTTCAAGAAGTTTGTCTTCACCAAAAAAGGCAGGCAACCTTTCTATTTATAATTACTGTGAGTCTACAAACAGGTTAAAAAGCCCTCTCTCTCTCTCTCTCTCTTTCCTTTCTGCTCATTTGCCAGAGAAGAGCGGAAAGCAAACAAGCATAATACAAGATGCAGCACTGTGTGGCTCAGTCAGGCTGTGCAGTGGAAAAATCCTGTGCTGTCCTGGGCATTGCAGGTGGAGCCTGAGTGGCACAGCTCAACCTTTACCTCGTACTTGAAGTTTTCATCCCAGATGAAGAGGCAGTCGATCTGCTCTTGCACAAGAAGAAAGCAAGGCTTAATCAATGAGGTGCCCAGAAAAAAACAGTCCCTGCCCTGGCACACTGTCCTGTGCAGGGAGGCAAGGATGAAGAGCTGGGTTTGGCAGGGTATGAAGACTGCAAGAGTCCTGTTTCCCAAGCAGGAGGGCTTGGGAGGTTTCAACTCCCACTAACATTCATTGACCATGCACTCTCTGAGGAGGCATAAGAAATTGCAGAGCCGACTGCTAAAATGCAGCCTGCTGTGAAACATCACAACTATTTACATGTAGATTTTAATCAGAATTGAGATATATTTGTTTAATTAGCACCACTGTAACACAGGCTTGGATGGAAAAGCTTCAGCAGGGAGTCAGGTTAATGCAGAGCTGGACACTGGGCACCCCAGGAGAACAGACTGTATCCAAAGAACCTGCTACATTGGGACAGCTTGATCACTCCTGCATGAGGAGCCAGAAGAGACTTTCTAATGTGGCACTAGCAGGGCAATCAGCTCTTGGCTTTGACAGAAGATGCCTTAGCCTTAGGAAGAAAAGCTGGGGGCCATCGCAGTGATCTGCAATCCCAGCCCAAGTGTGGCAGGAAACAGCGGTTTTTCACCAAAAGCAGCATATGTCACTCAGTTGAGTTAAGTGAGGCTTAAAAACCAAAAAAAAAAAAAAAACAAACCCACCAAAAAAAAACCAAAAACAAACAAACCCAAAGAGAAAGAAACATGTCTTTGGAATAGTCTGCTTTCTCAGCTAGTGTCTGGAACATTTAGTCTCTGCCTGAAGACACCCCAAGCAAACCTGGAGCAGGAGGGAAGGGGTGAGTGCCAACTGGCATCTGCCAGCCCAAACAGCAGGACACTCTCCAGAGCAAAACCAGGAGCTGCCTCAGCTCCATCTGAAGGGGCAGGGTCATCCAGCTGGGGTTGCAACATGCTCCCAGCTGCCCTGTGGTGGCACCGACAGCCCAGCTATGCAGCTGCACGTCAGCCATACCAACAGCAAAGAGACATGAAGGTACCATGAAAAATCTGCAGATGTCTGCATGTAAATATTTGCCGTATCAGGTGTTTCCAGCCTCACAGAAAGAAACTGGGCATCTGCTCAGACCTGCTGGCAGAGCAGTGGCATTCTGGGGCCTGGGCTGGGGCACAGTTACTGAGGGACACCATGGCAAGGAGCTGATGAGGGGCACTGATGGCAAGGACCAAAGCTGAAGCTGGGGAGAGAGAGGGAGACAGAAGGACTCCCTTGTGAAGGGGAAAGCCCAAAGCAGAAGGATGTGAAATCACCAGTGGGACAGGGTGGATGGCAAGGGACAGAGGTCCCAGCTGGCAGGTGCCTGCTGGCTGTGGAACAGGAACTGTGTCCTCCTCTGGTCATTTTCAGGGAGCAGCAAGGGGACAGTGACTTTCCTCGACCATCTGTGAGGGAAAACTTGGATTACTGCCGGTGTCACTTTCAGTGCTGACTCCTGTACAGGGCAGGAGCAGGCTGAGGATTTTAAATAATGAGGCACGATGCGCTGTGAGCTCAGTGATGGATAGAGAGTGGCATTAAATGGGACTCGGTGCCTGTCTTTATCTTGTCTTTAGCCATCACAGAGCGGGTGACATAAGCACTGAGGCCATGGGAGCTGCTGCCTTTGCTGGCCTGGAGACAGGTAATGCCAGCAGCAGAGTGCAGAAGGAGCTGGGGGCATCACAGACCCCACAGCCCTCTTTGCTCCACAGTGCTCTGGAAGCTCCCTTCTGAAAGGAAGTGTGTTTGGAGGTCCTGTAGCCCTAGCTTACTAAAAATTCTTCTTATGTACATCCTCAGTTCAAAAGAATTTGAGGAAGAACAAGTCAAATCAAAGCTTTTTTTCGTATGAGGTACGCTACCTCTAACATGAAGCTAAAAGATGTGCCCCCTGCCATTTATGTCCCTGTGACCCTCTTCTTTCAGTGCTGTCAGCCCTGATGCTACAGAGATGGGCTTGACTCACCCTGTTTGGGGCTGCAGCTCCTCCTCCCAGGGCAGCACTTCCTCAGGAGCCCAGAGTGGGAGAGGGTGTGTGGGCAATCTCCAGTGTAATCCTGAATGCCCAGCCCTACTGCCGGGCTCTGCAGAGCTTGTCTCGGGGGCTGCCATCCCTCTTGGCACATGGGCTGCCATGCTGCCTTCCACGATGCCCCTCTGCTCCTTCTTGTCCAGGGGCTGGGATAGGTTTGCCTGCTGCCAGACACCAGTGCCCTTCTCCCCCTCGTCTCCTGGAACCTGCAGGGCACACCTCAGCCAGCTCAAAGCAGGGGGCTGCTGAAACAAAGCCCTAAGGAAGGGAGCAGCAAGAGCCACGTGGGGCCAGAGTAAGCACAGAGGTCCCTGGCTGCATCTCAGTGCCTCACCTGCTGCCCAGGACAGAGCCCTGCACTCTCAGTGCTGCAGGATGGGCAGCTCCTGGGCAGGAGAGAAGGCATGGTGGCAAGCTGACCGCAGGCAGGAGGCTGCAGGCAGGCTCTGGCACTGGCAGTGGCAGGCACACAGACAAGGCTGGGCTCCAGTGTGGCAGATTGATAGGTGTCTGGTGGAAAACATCCTACTGATAGGCCGAGAACAAAACGCAAACAGGGAGAAATGACAGCTGTTCCTGTAGCTTTTCCATCATCTCTGCCGATAGCAGCCGCAGCGCCTGCAGCTCCGCGATTGATGCATCTCCGGGGACTCCAGGAGCGCGGATGCCACAATCAGGAAGGATAAAAGAATTGCTGCTGGAACCCAGAGGAGACTTCGGATCCTTATCAGGAACAAAAAGGACATCAATCTGGTGCCAGCACAGGCCTGTCAGATGCAGCCACACACTCAGCAGCCAGCCCGGCAAGGCTGGCAAAGCACATCCGTCGCTGCCAGGCCCCCCTCCTCTCAGGGTAGCTCTGTTTCAGCCAAGCAGCATCGGGCAGCAGCACTGAGACCCAGCCACTGCTTGGCCAAGAGAATCCTTGGCAGGAAAGACGTGGCAAACAGAGCAGGAGATGAGCCTCTTCGGAGTCCCAGCTGGCTCTGGAGGGGTTGGCCCTGTGGCATCATGCAGCCTGACAGACCAGCTGGCTGCCCTGTGAGCCCCAGCCAGAGCCGAGGTGCCTCCCAGTTGGTCCCCTGCTATCCAACCCTCCGGAGTCCTGGTGCCCTCAGCACATGGGACTGCTTTGCACAGCACTGACAGTGGTAAGCACTGACCCCTCCACAATGCACAAAGCTGGCATTTCTTTCAGTTCTACAATCACGTCTAGCTTCTGGGCATGCTAAGAGGTAGGGACGAGGCACATAGCATGCCTGTTGGTTGAAAAGCACCCAGGTCCTTTTGCAAACTGGTCTCCTGGGACTTCCAGCCAAACCCTGCTGTGGGAAGCCCAGCTGCTGCACCTCTGGTCTGTGTGAGGGGCCTGGTACTCACGTGTCATAGCAGACACAAGCAGCATCCCTTTGTCTGCCACTGCTTGTGGCTGGGAGCTCCCCACTTGGGGACACAGTGGGCTGCCATCCCAAAGGACCTTACTGCTGCCTCTCCTGATGCAACCTGGCTGGTATGCCTCCAGCTTCTTCTGGGATAGAATGAACCAGCTGCTCGAAGACCATACCTTTCAAACAAGCAAAGATTAAAGACAGCCTCACTCAGTCTGTCACCTGGGCACTGCCAGGTCCTGGGCTGGCACAGGTGCCTCTGTTGTGGGTGACCAGGGCAGTTGGGCTGGTGAATCTGGAGCTGACCAGAAGGATGGAGGCTGCCAGCACTGGCTCTGAGGCTGCTTTCTGCAGCACCTGTGCCTCCTGCTGAAATCTTACATCCCCAGAGCCAGGTGGGACCTTCTTCACTCTCTGGTGTGCCACAATGGGGCTGAGGGGACCAAGGCTGCTTTCAGGACTGCACACATCCCCATCACACCTTGTCCTCCACCCCAAAGGAGATGTATAACACTAGGAGCACCATCCCCATAAAGCTAGGAAGAGTTGATTGGCATCACCGTGCAAAGAGCTATTGCCTAATGCACCTGTGACAGCTTTTGGTGAAAATACAGCTATTTCTTAAAATCTATTCCCTGTCTGATGGGGGAAGTAGGACAGCACATCAGCAGTCTGTTCTGAGCTGCTCCCCAGCCTGCAGGCTGGCTCGGGGACCATGGAATGTCACGGCACAGAGGTATTCTGGGATGTGCAGGTACACCAAACCTCTTCTTTAAACTTTCCTGCTCATGGTGTCAGTAGCAAAACCAAAAGATTTGGGTGGCATTAACAAAAAAGGAGCTCTGATTTTTAGCAACAGAGGTGTTTTGTTTGGCTCTGTGCACACAGACACAGAGCCCTCACGCATGCACAGCCACAGGGAACCGCACTGATCGAGTGAAGTGTGGTGAGACCTTGCTACGGTGCAGAGCAAGTGCTAATGCTGGGTAAAGAGTTCTCCTCGGTTTAGAACCGAGAGTTTTCAACATCTTGGGGAAATTACATTGTGGCCATTTGAATCTCCACTGCTACTGCCCTCTGGAGAAGGCTGGAGATACTTCTCCCTCTTCTGGAATGTTTGCCTCTGACTCTATTTTGCATGAGCACTTCAGCTGGTACAGGGCCACTGGAGAGCTGAGCTCCGGAGGAGGAAGGGGTTTTGGGATGGGCTTGAAGTGCTGCAGTCCACACACTGGGCCAAATAGGAAGGTAGTAGGAGATACCTGGAAGAAAATGAGGATTTGGGGACAAGGTTTTGGGACTCACAGCAAGCTGGAGAGCTGTAAAGGGTGACCCATTGCTGTGCCTTTCTCAGGACTTGCTGTTTCTTCTGCAAAACCAGTTCCCAATGGCAGGAGCATGTTTTTCTCTCTCTCCCACCTCACTTCACTTTTAAATAAGCTTCTATCCCTCACTGCTTGGAGGAACACTTTGAAAACCTGACCCCGATGCACCTTGAAAGCTCAGAAAGCAGGAAGTAAATAAAAAAGAGCATTTTCTCTTCTAACTTAAAAAAATCACATTTAAGAAAAAAGCCCAGCAATCTCCTAACCCTTCTCGCCCTGATTTAGGAGAAAATTTTTCCTCTTTCCTTTCAAGGCTAGTGCCTCTGGGGGATTTGGAGTTGTGGTGCCAGTGCAGAAGAAACCAGTGTGACCTCTGTGCCCCTTCCTGAGGACGTTCAGTTGTCCCAGTGGCTAGCTAATGCGGTCACCTGCCAGCCAGCCAGCACTTAGTGGCTGTGGGGGACCATAGCACTGCTCTTACTGACATCCTTTCCTGGTGCAGAGCTTTACCACAAGCATGGATGCAGCCACAGAAGCTGTATCTGTGCTGAGAGCCTGGCCACCCTTCTCTGGCCAGGGTGACTTTGCTAATGCAGCCTAATTTATAGTCTGGCCAGGGGCTAATGCTCTCACGCCAGTGGCCCCAGAAGCCTGTCCTGGGCACACAGGGGCTCTGGCAGAGAGGGCATCCAGCCCTCAGAGCATCCATGGATGAAGGTGTCCTCCGTATCTGCTCCCCACTTCTACTCATCAGCTGTAAATGCTGGCAGGAGATCTCGAGCTGGAAGCGGGCACTGGCAGGTAATTGCTAAAGCAAGCAGGGCTGCATTAATTGGGATGACGGCAGCCAGCAATGTGCTCTCCATTAGGCTGGGCTCTGCGGCAGCCTGTGGGGAAGAGACAAAGACGGGAAGAGGGGACAGAGTCCACTTTGCTACAGTGATGCTTCAGGCAAGGTACTGCAAGGGGGCACAAGTCTCCCCCTGGGTACTCTGAGCATTGTAAGCTGCACCTCTGCCACTCACTGTGGCTCCACACCCCGCTGCTGTGGGCGGTGCCATATCCAGCACTGGAGCTCTGATCCCCTAGGGCTGATGTGCGCTGGGGGATCCCTGCCCGGTGGACAGTCCTGCCAAAGAGATGCAAGTGGCTGACGCAGCCACAGGGTGGGAGGCAAGCAGCCATCTGTGACAGGCATGTGCATGCCCAGCAGGGAGGGGCGGGGGATCTGCAGCCCCCTTTTCCGCCCCCTCTCCTCCCACCTGTTCTAGAATCGTGCTTGGAGGTACCGCAGGCCCTGGGGGGATGCTGCAGCACCCTGTCCCCAAACGACTCATTGACGCAAAGGGAAGATATTACTCAGGCAACACGTGAGAGTGGGAGAAGAAGGAGGCGATGCAGGCCAGGAGCAAGGGGTGTAAGCAGAACTGAGGGGGAGCCCAGGGCTGTCAAGGCAGAAATTTGGCCTCTCAGAGCTGGGGAGTGGCTGCAGACCTGGCTGGCTGAAGGCGCAGTAGGATAGAGGGCCACAACACAGCCAGGTGTGGCCCAGGTCCTGCTGCCTGTGGTCCCAGATCTTGCCTGGGGCCACCCTGCCAAGCTGCTAGAGCAGGGATGCTTTGGGTTAGCCTGGACTTGCCAGACCAGAAGGCTCACAGTGCAGTCCAAGGTTGCTCTGCCACTGTGGAGGAACTGGGAGCTGTGGCCACAGGAGCTAGTGGTTGCAGAATGAGTTGGAAAGAAACAGGTTAGTTGCTGTGGCTTGTCTGCAGCATCAATGAGATGAGCAGGGCTGCCACGGGGTGCCCAGAAGATGGGCGGCAGCCAGTGACCACCTGTGCCATCCTCCCTGCTGTGTGTCATGGGCTAGGCTGCTCTGGAGATGGATGCTCCTGAAGTGTCCCATCCACCAGGGATGCACCACTGCCCAGGGAAGGCCGTCACCAAGATGAGGGACCTTGCCCTGTATGGGGACCAGAAAACAGATGCAGCTGCCCAGCGCTGTGTGCTGCAGAGATCAAAGCCACCCTAACCATAGGTGTTCCTTTCAGCTCAGCCACAATGCTGCCCACTGAGCTGTAGGGGAATGGTTCAGTCAAGGGCTTTAGGAGAAATGGTTCAAAAAACCAGTGTCACTGATGTGGGATGTGAGGGCCAAGGGTGAGGGCAGAGCCCCTTCACTGTGTAAGAGGCGCTTGCAGGCACTGCATGGCCCAGAGATGCTCTTTCAGCAGGCTGTCTCTTCCACACCCAGCACATGGAGGCATGAGGAGGGACACCAAACACCTGCAGGAATACAAACATCTCTTCTGGCCCTGCCTGTGGCCCCACAGGTCTCCTCTGACCGCCGGGGGCTCAGGGACCCCAAAGGCAGAACCTCACTGCATCCCATAGTGGGGCAGCCGGCAGGGAGAAGGGAGGAGCTGGATGCAGCTGTTATGGCAACAGAAGTCCTCAAGACAGGGAAGGGAAAAGGCACTCTTTAAAGCATGTTTCCATAGCAACAAGCATCTTCAAAGGCCTCTATAAAAACAGAAATTAAAAAAAAAAGAAGGTTTCCATAGAGGTGGGGACTTCTGTGAGCTGAGCTGCCTCAGGTGCTTTGAGAGTTAAATGAAGAGCCTGGGACGTCCCGGGAGGGGACAGGGCCAGCCCTAAAAGGCAAAGGGGGGTGGGGGCAGAGTTTTGCAGACTGGAGGCTGTGTCATGCCTTCTTCCTGTCCACCATGTTTGCTGTTTTTTTGCTAGGTGGGCCTTTGCCCCAAAAGATGGCCAAGTCTGGCAAAGATGGCAGGAAACAAATAGCTTGGAAAAAGCTGAGGGGCAAAGAAATGCCTATGCTCTTGCTCTGGCTCTTCCAGCCTTGCTTTCCCTGCCGAGGGAAGGACAACATCCCTGCTGCAAGGGCTTGGGAGCTCCACACCTCCCAGGGACAGAAGGCTGTAGATGGCGAGCTCTGGGTCAACACTGCAGCTGGGAGCATGCAGAGGGACTGCCTGCTGAGGACGGCGGCGTGGCAGCGTGGCCATGGCTGATGTGACAGCAGAAGGCCAGCTGTCCTTGTGGGAGCAGCAGTGACAGCCTGCTCTGTGTGGGCATGGCATGGCATGGCATGGCATGGAGCCAGCATGGTCAGGCACCAGGTCCATCCTGCACAATTCTGAACTCATTTTGTGCTGTGTGCGCTCTGGTCCTACAGGAACTCTGCAAGGATGCACAAAAAGGCTTTTCTTTCTTCTTAGCACACACCCCTGATAGAGAAATAAATACCATCCATTCCTGGAAGGGCACAAGCTCCTGACAAAATTGTAGTGGGCCCTGGCTGCACTGTGTGCTGGAGGTGTAGGTTACCTTAACTGGACCCCACAGCAAATGCTTTCAGAAGGGGGCTTCAGCCTGCTTTTCTCTTCAAAGGCAAATTTGCCCCAGCTTTCTCCATTGTGTGACCACAAGCCTTGGGCTCACTTTCCTCGTTCTGTGGGTTTGCTGCCTGGTCTGCAGCAGGGATTGGCAGGGATGAGACACCTCGCACAAAGTGTGTCAGTTCTGCTGCCAGCAGAAATGGGTGTCCATGGGCTGGATTTAGAGTCATGAACCTCATTAGCTGTGGCTGAACTGCAGCCCCTTTCTCTGCTTTTACCACTGCCCTCACACACCCATTTCCAGGGACTCCAGGCACTGCTGTGGCTGTCCCACCCTAAAAACAAAGCCTCCCTTTGCTTGCTCAGCAATGGTGAGCACTGACTTTACTTTGGGATGGAGGGCAGAGGGGTGGTGGGTAGAAGTGCCCTGATGCTGAACAGGTCTTGGCTGGACGAGCTTTTTGAGACTGTGGAAGACCATGGGGGCTCCAAACCTTTGAGAGTTGTTCAATAAAACAGATGAAAAGACACATCCCAGACGGCCTATGCTTCCTGGATCTCTTCAGTGTGGGATGCATTCAGTTTTAGCTGATATAATGTAATGTGTGGTCATTCTTTAAAGAAAAGAGCTTGCAATTAAAAGGAGGGATAATAGCTGTCAGAGTCCTGGCCCTGCAGCTGTCACTGGTTTTCTATCAGAGTACTCCCTGAGAGGTTATTGACTTCCCTGAGAGGAGATCGACCACCCTACAGTGCCTGCCTCCACATCAGGAGAAGATTGTCCAGCCCCTTCTCTGCAGAAATCTGGACTTCCATGCCTCATTTTAACACTGCTGCTTAGCTTGTTGACTAACAAACTCTACACTCAAATTATCCTGATGCAGAATAATGCTCCTAACCCTGCCCGTAGCCCCTTGGGATGCTGGAGAACAACCACTTTTCCAAACCCATTCTCTACAATCACATACATCCACTCCTTTTTGCCTGGTGCAATCGTCCTGCCCATGCTCTGGTCTCCACTTTTACCAATAGATTTTGAGATGTAACATTACCTGAAGGGCACTTTGAGAGGTTTTTTTGTCTGCCACAGCACAACATTGTTGGCAAGTGGTGCAGGAGAGTTTGGCCTCACACAGGGCAACAGGCTAGAGGCATATTGAAAAGGACAAGTAATAAAACAGAAGTGCATTAAAGGGCTTCCTTCAAGTGTGTAAGTGAGGGAGATTCTACACAACCAAAAAGGTGCAGCTTAAGGAACTGTCTGGGCTGGCTGGACACAGCAGAGCTGCATGGCATTTTCCTAGCTTGGAGGAGGCAGGAGGGGAGCAACCCAGAGCACAGCACTGACTGCCCAGGAGTCCCCTGTGCTGCTGCAGGGGCAGGAGGCACCACAGCTGCACGCCAGCTACTGTTAACTCCCACCAGCAGCTCCAGGTAGTAACACCAGGGTAAACCACTCCAGTTACATTTATCAGGCAATCAGAGTCACATCAGCAGCCCCACGAGCACAAAATGAGATATGAGAACCCACGTGCTGGGGAATGTGGAGTTCAGCACGGGGTGTGTAACAAAGCGCATGGCTAGTGATGCTGGGGGGATCAGCGTGATGCCATTCCAAGTGTGCTGGGAAGCATGGGCAGTGGATGAGCTGGAGACTAGATGCACACCAAAGACCTCACTCCTCTCCCTGTCAGCCCCCAGGCACCTGCATCAGGACCAGTTAATGTGGGACATGTTATGGGACTGGCTGTGCCCGTGAGATGATTCCCCTCCAGCCTTTGGTACTTTGTTTTTCTCTAGCCCATCTCCCCCAGCTAGCAGGGGATCCTAGGGATCAGACAGTGCTGGAGTGGGGCAGAAGTTATGTGAGTGCTTGTGTTCAGTGAGCTCTTGGGAATTATCCTTATACCCTTTTTATACCCTTTGATGAATAAGTGGAACCAAGGAAGGGGTGCCTGCCTCTTGGTTCTTACTATATGGACCCACACAGAATGGGGCAGCAGGGAGGCACTGCCACAAGATACATTTCTGTCATCAGAATACAAGCTGCTGCAAGGAGCCCTGCAGCTCCTGGGTTATGTTACAGTAGCCAACAGCTCCTCTGTGAGGCGTAAACTGGCCCTTCTATGCTTTAATCCATGGAATAATTTTCAGGCTGCAACTTGCTGTGCATTGGAGCACTGTCAGCAGCCCTCTTGCTGCTCATATCCTGCGTGCTTGATACACACAGAAAGATAAAAAGGATTGTTTTGGTTTCGCCACAGCAGGAGCACTGAGCCACCTTCCTGGCCCCATGCCCAGCCTGAGCCTGCTTCTCAACCTCACACAGGCTTCTCCTCAGCTGCATTTACCATTCTATTTACACAGAATCACAGAAGATGCTGAGCTGGAAGGGACCCACAAGGATGACCAAGTCCAACTCCTGGCCCTGAACAGGGTCATCCCCAAGAGTCACACCATGTGCCCAAGTGTATTGTCCAAACGCCTCTCGAACTCATTCAGGCTTGGTGCTCTGGGGAACCTGTTCCAGTGTCCAGCCACCCTCTGGGTGAAAAACCTTTTCCAAATATGGAACCTAAACTTCCCCTGACACAACTTCATTCCATTCCCTTGGGTTCTGTCACTGGTCACCACAGAGAAGAGATCAGTGCCTGCCCCTCCTTTTCCCCTCATGAGGAAGCTGCAGACTGCAATGAGGTCTCCCCTCAGTCTCCTCTTCTCCAGGTTGAACAGACCAAGTGACCTCAGCCACTCCTCATATGGCTTCCCCTCCAGGCCCTTCATCATCCTTGTACCTCTCCCTTGGAAGCTCTCTAACAATTTCATATCTTTTTCACACTGTGGCACCCAAAGCTGCACACAGGGCTCGAGGTGAGGCCGCCCCAGCTCAGAGCAGAGCAGGACAATCCCCTCCCTTGCCCGGCTGGCGATGCTGGGCCTGATGCCCCCCAGGACACGCTTGGCCCTCCTGGCTGCCAGGGCACTGCTGGCTCATAATCCACTTTCTGCCAACCAGGACCCCCATGTCCCTTTCCCATGGCACTGCTCTCCAGCCTCTCGTTCCCCAGGCTGTCCACACATCCAGGGTTGCCCCATCGCAGGTGCAGAATCCAGCACTTTCCCTTGTTAAACTTCATATGGTTGGTGAATGCCTGGCCCTCTGATTTGTTAGGGTCTATCTGCAGGGCCTCCCTGCCTTTGAGGGAGTCAGCAGTTCCTCGCAGTTTTTTATTATCTGAGAACTTACTTAGTATCCCTTGCACTCCAGAGCCCAAGTAATTTATGAAGATGTTGAAGAGCACAGGGCCGAGGATGGAGACAGGTCACCAGTCTGATGTCACCCCATTCACTATAACCCTTTGTGCCTGATCCGTGAGCCAGTTGCTCACCCATCACATGATGTGTTCATCCAGCTGTGGGCTGGACTTTTTATCCAGAAGGATCCTGTGAGAGACAGTATTGAAAGCTTTACTGAAATACAAAACGATTACATCAGCTGGCTTCCTTTGATCAGTCAGGTGGGTTGCCTTGTTGTAAAACGAAATCAGGTTTGGTAAGCAGGACTTTCCTCTCATGAAGTCCTGCTGGCTGTGGTCCGTGACTGTATTGTCTTTCAGTTGTCTTTCAATTCCTCCCAGAATAATTTTCTCCATAACTTTACCAGGCCCTGACATGAGATTGACAGGCCTGTAGTTTCTGGGGTTCTTCTTGCTCTCCTTGAAAATCAGGATAACATTCACCAGCTCCCAGACAGCTCAGACCTCTCTGGATTCCCAAGAATTCCTATTCAAAAATCATTGAGAGAGGTTTTGAGATGACATCAGCAGCTCATTGAATCCCATCGGGCCCCATAGATTTGTAGGGATCCAGCTGGAGCAGTTTCAGGATTTACTGGGAGCTGATCATTCTCGCAGTCATGATCCTCCAGCTCAGGGTTCTGAGACCCCCTTTGACCCTCATCTGTGTTGAAGATGGAGGCAAAGAATGCATTAAATACAGCTGGATGTCCAAAAGCATCTCCTGGCTGTGGGCAGCCTTCACTTGCTTTCCTGCTGCTCCAAGAAGTTTGGGAGGTCAGGGCTCCTTGCCCCTTTTCCTCCCATTTATTCATGAGTGCTGGACTCACGTGGGTCCTTCAATCTTCTTATTAATACTCTGGATATGAGAATGTTCAACATCATGCCAACAGGAGCCAGAGGTTAAAAAGGACAAATGTAATGTCATGAAACTTCTCCTGTGCAGCCAGCTGGAATGGCAGGGGAGGAGGCAGCTGGAGAGAACTTTGCTGTCAGCCTCCACTCTGCCCTGGGTTCCTCTGACCAGGACTTTTTCTTGACTTGGGGTAGTGCCTCCTCAGTACCAAGATCCCAAGCCACGGGGAGGCTAAGGATTTCAACTTACTAGTTTTGGAGGACACAGCTCCCATTTGATCCCCTGTGCCCATGCCAGCTCCTGTCTCCCCTCAGTTGCTCACAGGTCCTTCAGGTGAAACAGAACTGGCTGCTGGCTTTAAAGCATCCACTCCTATATTTGCAGTGTGGTCTTCATGCTATACATATTCATTTAGTAATAGCCAAGGCCCAGCGTATTCCCAGCCAAGCTTGACCTAAATTCAAGAGCAAGGTTTATTCCGCAGCTAGAATTGCAGCCGCTAAAGGAAAAAAACAAACCTTGAAAGGGAGAAACTTGGATTGAATTAAATCTGAATCAAAACACAGCCATCTCCTCTGTGTTTCTTTAATTGGAAGTTCAAATTCAGTTTATTGTTCCCAGCTCCATCATTTTTAGTTTCCAGTGTGCTGCAGGATTTGCGATCTCAAATGGCTGTAATTGTTGTGCAGGCAAATTTTAACTACTGTGGCTGCTAGAAATTGAGCAAGAGCTGTGGTGTAGTTTGGATGATGGTTTACTAGGTTCCAGAGTTAGCCCTGGGCAGAAGGTTACTGCCTCTGAGAGGCATTACTGGTTCGTTCTTTCATCACCTGTGGAAGGTATTCACTGGGCTGATTTATTTTGTGTTACTGCCGTGACATTCAGGCATAAAGGGCATAAAGAGGTAGCTTCAACAAACTCTCTTCTCAAGGAACAAGAAAATAGTCAGGGCTTAATAATGACAAGATAAACAGGTCTTACTCACGTGCCTTTAACCACCGTAACCCCTGGAGGGTTAGAGCAATGATATGCTTAATCCTGGCCTGCTTGGCCAACTCTTAACTCTGTTAGTCAGCTCCCTGGAGGAGGAACAAAGCTGCTCACGTATGTACAGCTCTAAGCTATTGGCTGTGCTCCAGAAAACGGTCCTCTCTGCTGCTGGAGAAGGATGCTCACCAAAGCTTTGCTCGTGCTTATTCAAACACAACCCCTGAAGAATTTAATGCTCAACAGATCCCACCTGAAATGTGCAGAGAAAGGAAAATGCCACTTTTCCCCAAGGAGTGGCATGGGCACACTGTTGGCTTCAAGTGTGGGCAGGAGCCAATGCTGGGAGCTTTCTGTTAATGCCTTGTGCTCCTGAAGCAGCTCAGGCTCTGGCACCCTCTTTAGCAAGGCCTTGGGTCCGCCTTCACCATCTCAGCCAGCTCAGCAGTGCTGGAAGAGACTGGAAACAGAGCTGGATGGAGTAGGATGAGGAGGGAGATGCCTCAGCTGGCCCTGCCCAAGACCACATCAGAACAAACCAAGCACCTGAGGGAGCCAGGCAGGAGTTTTCAGAGCCCCATGAGGGGCGAGCACTCTGCCCAATTGGCCAGCAAAGCAGATGCCACAGCAGATCCACCTCTTACCTGAAAAGCCAACTTCAGTTGTGCAGAGAACAAAGTCAGAGCAAAGCAAAAGCAGAGTCCCCCTTTGGTTTCTCCACCTGACCTAGCCTTAAAAACTCAATTTGAAGGTGGCATTAGGGAAGTTAGACATCGTTTATCAGGAGTGACAGATACAATCTATAAATTAGCGTGCTCAGCCTGGGAGTCAGGAGGCAGAGATATCTATCACTTTCTCCCCAGCAGGCTGATACAGGCACACAAATTTGGCCAGTTCCCCAGAGCATCATCCGGTCTCCAGCAGATCTGATGACCCAGAAGTGCTGGGGAGGCAGGGGGGGAAAATTATGTAGGAGAGACCTGGAGAAGAACGGAGCTCCTGACTCTGCCCCACCCTGTCCTCTGTGACCTGGGGACAAGAGGACCCCCAGCAATATGGGGTTCACGTCTCAGTCCAAAGTCCACTACATTCTTAAACACTGTCAAGGCATCTGAAGTAGGAGTTGCAAAATGGCTGCCGTCCATTAGAGAAAAGCTGGCTATCTTAAGATACTTCTACATAGTTTGCATCCAAAAGGAAGGATAATGTATGGAAATAATATTTGCTTTTTAGGTACATAAACTATTGTCTCTGTGTTCAGTAAATCTGGGGTCTTAGCCCAGCCCTGGGAGGTTCTGGGTGGTTTTTGGTGATGCCTGGCGTGACTTTGCTGTAAAAGACACACAAACAAGGACATTCACAACATTGTCATGAGGCACTTGTCTCACTGAATCCCTTTTCTAGTAAAACCCGGGAAACTGGCCCAAATGCTGGAAATGGGTTCATCAGGATGCCCCAGCACAGCCTCACTCCCACCCCAGGCAGCTGGGTCTATGAATCAGCCAGTCCCTGTGGGGAGGAATGGCTCTTGGGGTGGCTGAAGGGACCACTCCCTCCAAGGGACTCGGAAACTAAATGATTAGGGGGCTCAGATAGTGCAGCCAGGAAGACTGTTAAAGGCCTCGTAAATAAGAGCCCATGTAGACAGCAGGTACTGTGGGGCTTTATAGGCCTATAAAACACCCTGAGCTGCCACAAAGGCTGGAAGGGTTGGGTAGGAAATCTAATTTCACAGGATTTAAAGCAGGTGAGAGAGATATAAATGTGTGTTTTTAATAGTAATTAATGCTGCCATTCAGAAGCACTTAAGCACTGGGTTCGGAGAGTTTCCAAGGGCTTGCCTCATAAATCACAGCCCACTACCTGCCTGCCCTGCTCCTAAGGGGCTGGGCTACTGCTCCCTCACCTGACCTGGCCATGGCAGCAGGGGCATTTCCAGCTCCAGGCAGAGAGCTCAGCGTCGCTGCAGCCAGGCTGCTCCCCAGCCATGGCAAGCAGAGCCATCCCCAGCCATCCTTTCGAACTGGCGGACACCCTGGGATGCAGGCCACCTTCCCTCAAGGTTATCCCTCTTCTTCAGAGCCAGAGGGACAAAGCAGCAGTTTCTTCACACATTTTTGCTGTGGGCTGATGGTTTTCACCCTGCCTTGTAGAGTCATTTCTGCTGCGCAGGCAGTGGGGTCCCAGCCAGCTCCTGCCTGGCATGAGTGGAAAGTAGAGGCTGCTGCAGCCCACGGGGATGAGGTGGATAGTGGGGGGTGCATGGGAAACATACAGGAACTGGGCAATGTATTTAATCTGTGATGGTTTGTGTCATGCTGTGATTTCTAATTTGTCACCTGGGCCTTTAAGGCCTGATTCCATACCGTTCTTGGGTGGTGACAGAGGCCAGCACGGGCAGCTGGTGATGTGCCCCATGCCTTATCATCCCCACGCATCCCAGACAGCAGTCGCAGAGCTCCCAGCCCTTGCTGCATTGTGTGCACCCACTCCTGCCTCCCACGGCTGCAGGTGGGCAGAAAAGTAGGACAGCATGACCAGGGTGCCCCTCCACCCCCGCCCCAGCCTCGCCCAGTCCTGCCCACCTGCAGCCCAGTCCAGCCCCAGGCTTGTCTCACCCCTGCCTGGGAAGGCTCCAACCGTGTGCCAGCCCTGCCCTCTAGTGTCACTTCTGCCACAGCCACTCCTTGTAATCCAGATCATTCCCCCAGCACCGCTGGTGCAGATGTTCAGTCGGGACTTAGGTGCGACTGTTTCAGGCAGAGCTTGGCTTTCACGCCAGGGAAGCAGGAAAGGGGAAGGACCCAGGCTCAGGTATTTTCAAGATGATGTTGTAATTTGGAGTGGAAGGAACCTTCATTCCAGTCTCTGCCCATGGTCAAAGCAGGTACCCACCATTTCTGCAGTCCAGGCAAAATCCTGAGGAAGCCAGGAGGGAACAAGACAACCAGGAGAAACCTTCATTAACTATTTCTTATGCACTTCCATTTATGCACAGTGAGACTATCCCAGCTGGAGATCCAGCATGCCCCAGATGCAGAGAGAGTCTGAGATGCAGCTGATTTTATTAGCTGATGGGACACCTGCACTGCTTCCAGAAATAGCTCAGCTTTGCAAAGCCCAGGGCTGCTTTGATGCAGTAGAGCCCCTGTAGAGGTCCTGTTGGACCCCACTGCCTCTCTACAGAGCTGAGTCAGCATGACTGCTCCAGGGACCTGGCACCAGACGCCCAGAGATGGAAGAGCCCAGGCAGTGCTGGTTTTGATCCAGCTTCAAAGCTAGTTTGGATCCAGCTGGGAGTTAGCCCCTTCTGGGCTGAGCTCCAGCAGATTCTGTATGAATGCCCCATGTTGTAGGGTCCAGGAAGGTGTCTGAGCTGGGTGCAGCTGGATCCAAGCACTTTCCAGCTAGTGTCACCAGGCTGCGGGAGGATAGCATGTGGGGGAGGCACCAAAGCATCTTTGCAGCAGCTGTCTGGGCCAACAAAACTGGCACATAACCACAGCTAAAAAATCCACCTAGACCAAAACTGTTCCAATTCCGCAGTGACACCAGGCCTCCTCTGCACTGGACTCCCCTGGTGTTCCATGTTTTTCCACAATGACACTGCAGCAACATCTATTATCCTGCACAATAGAGAGCTACAGCTACCCTGCCAAGGCCATTTCTCCTACGAAGCGGGGGAGTCTGGAAAGAAGCTGCATTGTAATGGGAAGCACAGGTGCTAGAAACAGGTGTTGTTTGAGGACAACACTGAGAGATTACTCAGTTGTCTCCCCTGATACATGTTTACTACCCTAGCAGAGAGAGACCTGATTCAGCTAATCTGATCTGATAAATCAATCTTAGATTTTGCATTGGCCTTCTTCTCCTGTATTGATTATCAGCAAATACTAAATAATGGTATGACAGCTGAGACCTATTGTTACCAGGCAATATCTGCAGTTCAAATTTGAAACCTTGAAAGCTCAAGCTAATTTTGATGAGATACACAGCAAACCAGAGGAATCACCAGTAAGTCCAGTGAAGTAATAGCCTGTCACAATGAAGTAATACTCCTGTCACAGATGAACCCTCCTGGGTTGTTGGTCTCTGCTTGGACACCGCTGTGGCACCGCACTGTCTGTACATAGTCTGAGCATACTCACACACATATATATATGTACAGATATAAATATACTTCCATGCTTGTATATGTGTGTGTGTTTTGATACATATGTGAATCTAGATTGATATCTTGACTTGTAAGCTCCACACTTTATAAATGTCAGCATCAAGGATGTTTGTATGAACTGGAAATCAGATACCTATGCTTGTAAGGAACAATAAATTCTTAAATACACTGGAATGACCTCACTGTTGAGTGGATTTTTTTCCCATGTTCCATTCTAGGTAGTGGAATGAGTCCTATTTCAAACCCTAAACCCAGAAACAAAACTGGCAATGTTTCCTGCTGCTTCATTTGCTCTTCTACATGACTTACAGAGGGCCTGTTCCTACAATAACACACCAGTCGATATATCCAGGTCTCCTGTGTGGCCAGGAAACGCAGTCTGTGCTGTCTCACCACCGGGTTTGACGTACACCCCAAGCCCGTTGCTGTTTTATCAGCCACGCTGCTGGCTATCAGCTGATTTGCATGCTTTCAAGTAGGTCACCTAATTTTAGTGGTAAGGGGAGAGCTCTCCACTCGGAGGAGCAGCGCCTCTCATAATTAAAAAGGTTTTCTGATCACATAGGGAAGAACTAAATAAGATGCAGGAGTGTATGTATGTATGTGTGTGTGTGTGTGCATGCCAACAGCAGGCAGGGCATCAGGCGTGCCAGGCACCAGCAGCAGTGCAGGCACCTCACAAAACACGGGAGCAAGGACACTACCAGCCAGATTTCCCTACGTGAAGAACCTGCCAAAGCTGCTTATTTTCCAGCCTCAGACCTCCACTAGTGATAAGTGTTTATTTTGTAAGCACTCAGACAATATGAAGCAGCACACTCCTAAACCAGGAATAATCCTGTGCAGGCTCCTCACAATATGTGCTACCATGTTCATATACAACCAGGCAGCAGGGCAGGAAAATAGTGAGGTCTCATCTGCATAAAGAAGTGAATCTTTGCTGCTGTAGCATAATAAACATGTTCTGTAAGGAAGTTAAAATTATTTATCATCTCCAAAAACAAGGCTAAAAGGTAACTTCATCTGCCTGTAACTGCTTGCTTGTAAGAAAACATCAGCAAAGCTGTAACAAGATCCAGAGGTTGAAAACTTGAACCAGGCAATGCCAAGCATGAAAAGAAACATGCATTATTTAGTGGAAAAGAACCAGCCATCAGAATAACATGGCTAGTAACGTAGTGAATTCAGTCTCTAGGAGTATTTTTAATCAAAATTGATTTTTTTTTTCTCATAGAAGATCAGGTTTAAGTCAAGTAAGATTTAATTCAGGGAAGCCTAAGACTGATGTTGTGCAGGAGGCCAGGCTACATTGTCTAAACATCTTATATTAGTATTATAACCCACTTATTCCTACCTTTACTCTGAAATTTCTAAATCACCTATGACTTTAAACCACCTTCCCCCCAAAGCAAATCATCCTTGTGAGGCAGGTAGGCAGGCACAGCTATGGCAGAGTAATTCTGCTGGTCACTTTTTGCTCCTAGGAAAGCCTTTATTCAAAGCACTTGTCAAAACCATTGCCATGCTGTAGACAAGCTCTGCCTAGAGAGACTGACCAGCACAACTATCACAACTACTTGATTATTCGAGAACAAATCACTTTTATTTTAGAATACACTGTCAGCACCAGGGAGTTATATTGGCAGAGATGAGAGAGTTATTCTGGTCGATTTTCCCATGCAGACGTGCCATACATGTGTGATAGGGCTGTAGAATAATCCCCCAGGAAAAGCAATGAGGATTTTATTGATTGGGATATTTCAAACTTCTGCAGGCCAAAGCAATCTTCTGTGCGCTGAATGAGCGGACAAGATGCAACTGAAGGCTGGGTTTTTTTCCTTCTCCAACTCCTGGGTTTAGTTTAGAAAAGGCACTTTGAACAACACGAGCAAGTGGCAGAGAGAGGAAAAAATTATTTATATCTGACTCTGATTCTGCCAGAGGCATTGTCATTGTTGCAACATTAGTGGTAGGAGAGGTCAAATTCCTTGAAATTCAAGACAAGTATGTGATGCTGAAGCCACAGGTATGTGTAACAGGCCATGAGGACCTGTGGCACCAACCGAGTGTGCCACACCCAGACTGTTTGCTTTCTTTTCTCTTTCCTTCTCTTCTCTTCTCTTTTTTCTTCTCTTTTCTTTTCTTTTCTTTTTTCTTTTCCTGACTGACACCATTTATGAGAGAAGTGCTGGGCCACTGGAAGAAGGTGGATGGAAAGGAACACAGGATATGAACTAATAAGTAAGTAAGTGATCCTGCACTTCTAGCATCAGGATCAAAGCGTGGCTGGGCTACAGGGAACGCTGGTTGGTCATTTTGATGGCAGCTTTCCCTGCCTTAATGCCAGCCCCTCTGCAGAGCCAGTCTCTGCTGTTTCCATGGCGGGAGCTGCAGGCCTGCATCCACGGGATGTCACACCCCATGTGAGCTCAGGCAAGCTCCATGCATGGGGTGGCTCTCCTGGCTGTGCAGGCAGAGCGGAGAGGTGGGTGAGGTGAGCAGGCAGAACTTACTTGGGGTTGCAAGGGCTCTATGAGGCACCTATCACAAGGTGCAGGGGTGAGAGACGGTGCTCAGAACACAACCCAAAACACTCCCATCACCCTGCAGGGCACTTATGTAGTCCAAAGCAAGCACACCAGCACCAACTTTCTCTGTACAGAGGGAATGTGATTCCCGTCAGCACCCAGATGCTGCTTAGAAGGCAAGGGTTGTGAGGAAAGGCAGCATCATTTACTAAACCAACTGATGCACCTGGGAGAAAAAACAATCAAGTGTGACTTCAGAGATTTGAGAAAAGCACGTTATGCCTGAAACATTTTCCAGCCGCACCAAGTGGCCTAATTAAGGAGATCACTTCTCTCCCCACGACCTCTACTATGCTTCTGTCCTTCCCAACTGCTATGGGGGGCAATTAACGCTGCTGGCTTTGCCTCCAAAATCCTCTTAATTATGCCCTGTGCAAATTGCTGGGCTCCAGGACATTGCAGACCAGACACTTTGCAGCAGTCTCAGCTGAAATAAGAAGCGGCAGGTCATACTGACCAATGTTTGACAGACACTGCTGCCTCCCCTGCCACATGGAATCTGACATTAATTTTAATTTATTTCACCCTGTCTAGCAGTTTGAATTCACAACATGCTAGAGTTTGGTATTGAAAGGCTTCTTTGTTATAAAGTGCCATTAAGAGAACATGGGATGTTTTGGCATGTGAGTATGGGCAGATGGGTGTTTTATACCTGGAATGATGATATGGGACTGTGGGATAACTGCTTTAACATGAGAATGTGTGCAGCTTGTCCTAACACCCAGGCTACTTTGAAAGCAGCTAGCGCCTGTATTGCTTGCAATGCAGCGGGGTAGTGCACAGGTCAGCACAGGCTGCACCTCAGTACTGGAGAGACATCATCGTGGTTAGATATCAAAGTTATTGATGCAGGAATGAGAACTAGGCAGCTGACTCTCGCCTGTGCTGTCCTTGCTTGCACATGTCACCATGCCTACTTCATTTAGGTCGTATTGGGAAGGTTTGATTTACCTCCACAAAAGTGCAAACCTGTTTTCTGTACAGAAGGCTTAAGCAGCAGAGCGCACTGTGCTTTTGACGGGATGCGGGCAAAATCCATGCTAGCAAACCAGGGCATGTCCAACACCCAGATCCCACTTGCTCCAACCAGCACACGAAGGATGCTGACACGAGCCAGCAGACCAGTGTTGTTCCTGACACAAGGACCGCTACCAGTCCCCTCCTGCCACCCACTGACCAGCCACGCCAGGTGGATACGGTGCTGGTCACCATTAATGACCATGGTGAGCATGGCAGCCCCTCCCCAGCAGTCCCACAGCAAGACCCTCCCTCCTGGCTGTGGAGGGTGCCCAAGGACTGTCCTCAGGTGACTGCTCCTCGTCAAACTGCCCCAGTTGCTGTCTGCTCCTGTTGTCCCAAAATAGGTTCTTTCACCTGGTGTGCAAGATGCCAATCCACACACAGAGGTGAGGTATTTGATTTATTTACAATTCTGCATGGAAAGGGGTGCTGGGTGGCAAATCCACAAGGCCAGCATGACAGCTACCAAAACTCCTTACTATTCACACATTTTAGCACACAAAGGCATTGTTTACTATAGAACAAACGTAGTTCATTGCCTACAAGTTACTTAGTTTTTTTATTACTTAGTGTTCTATCTTCTATCGATTGATGATTTTCTCGCTTCTTGTGGTGATCAGTCTGCATGCTCAGTCTTTCTCTTCTTTTGGGTCAGTGGGTTTCCTGAGTTGGTGGTCAATGAGCAGGTGGTTGTAATCTCCACTGTTTGGCATTACCTTTTACCCAGCTGGAGATCATCTCAGCAGAGTTGCTGAATTGTCTTTATTGGTTTCTTCCTATCTTAGGGGTCCTGCCAAATGTCCTTGGGGCCTGTAAATTGTACCTTCTTTGTGTCCCCTGTCAGCTTGCCCCCCAAGCTTTGCTAGCCTCCACCCGGGTCTGAGATCGTTAAAACCCGTCGAGATCTAAATTTTAACAAGGCTATTCTGCCGACAAGTAATTTCTTTTTGACACCCGGGCATCACTTAGAGCTTGCTTGTTCGCTGCTCTCTGTTCCACGGATCAAACCTCCTTTCTTGTTGATTCGGCCTGAAAGTACACGAAATTAAATACCAAATAACAGCCTTTCTTAAGAATTCTTTTATAAATTCCGTATTTCGCTACGGCCGCGCTGCCCCGGGGCGGAGCGGGCGGCGGGCAGCGGACGGCGGGGGCCGGGCCGGGACCTCCCCCGACATGGCGCCGCGGCCGGGGCGGTGCCGAGCGGCGCCCNCGCTGCTCTCTGTTCCACGGATCAAACCTCCTTTCTTGTTGATTCGGCCTGAAAGTACACGAAATTAAATACCAAATAACAGCCTTTCTTAAGAATTCTTTTATAAATTCCGTATTTCGCTACAGCCGCGCTGCCCCGGGGCGGAGCGGGCGGCGGGCAGCGGACGGCGGGGGCCGGGCCGGGACCTCCCCCGACATGGCGCCGCGGCCGGGGCGGTGCCGAGCGGCGCCC
>VXAD01000581.1:288207-324319 GCA_013399195.1 Dicrurus megarhynchus
GAGGGCGGCGGGGGCCGGCGGGCGCCCTTCCTGCTGCGAGCGCTGCGCATCGCCGTGGTGGTCTGCCTCTACTGGTTCACCTCCATCGCCATGGTCTTCCTCAACAAGTATCTGCTGGACAGCCCCTCGCTGCGCCTCGACGCCCCTCTCTTCGTCACCTTCTTCCAGTGCGCCCTGACGGCCGCCCTCTGCCTGGGCCTCAGCCTGGGGGCGGCCTGCGGGCCCCCCTGCGCCGGCCTGCCCCCCCTCCGCCTCGACCCCAAGGTGTCCCGCAGCGTCCTGCCCCTCTCCGCCGTCTTCATCAGCATGGTCACGTCCAACAACCTCTGCCTCAAGCATGTCGGCGTGGCCTTCTACAACGTGGGGCGGTCGCTCACCACCGTATTCAACGTGCTGCTCTCCTACCTCCTCCTCAAGCAGACCACCTCCCTCTATGCCCTCCTGGCCTGCGGAGTCATCATAGGTGAGGGGGAGCAGGAAGGGCTGCACCCATCCTACAGCCAGCCCCGGAGAGACGGTGGTGGGGTGTCCTTCCCTTGGGAAGTCATCCCCACCTGCATGGCAGCTCCCGCTTAGGTGGGGTAGCTCAGGGCTCGTGCCTTGCTCCGTCTCTGGCAACCAAATTTGTATGTCTGGAGGATGTAGGTAGCTCGTTAAGAGAAGAAACTGCTCTCGTTTGACATAGCTCCCTTTTTCCTTTGAGCACTAAAACCTATCTACCCTCTAATGAAGCTTAACTTGCCTTAGCTTTTTTCTTCTTCCCCCTGTACAGGCCATAAAATAGCAGGTGGCTTTCTCCCTGTTCCCAAATCCTTGTTGATTATTAACTTTGGTAACAATAACATTTGTGTCAGCACCACGGGGACCATACAATAGAGCCAGCCAATTGGTTTTTACGATAGGCTGAATGCATGTGGTAGAGGGTTAGCTGATCAAGTCAAGTGTAAAACACCCCCAGAAGATCTGGCTGTGTGGTTAGGATGCGGGGCAAGCCATTGACTGGTTTAACAGGAATGCTTATAAGTCTCCCATTCCAAGGACAAAGTAATCCCAAAAGCTACCTTCTGCTGGAGGGCCACTTAGATGCCAAGAATGGTGAAGTGTTGATTTCAGTCTGGTTCCAGGTGTGCATGTGTTCACTGTAGTGTTAGAGAAGTGGATGGAATCAGATGAAAATAAGAGAATCTCATCCCCACAGAAGAGGTGAACAGGAGCAGAGCTACTGTATTTTCTACCCAAGTGATGCAAGCAATTCCCTTCAGCTAATCTTTTGTTCAGGCATTGCCCAGGAGTGTGGTGCCTGGCAGCCTGACAGGGTTTCTCTAAGACTGAGACTCTGTGCTCCTGGCTCCATCTCCTTTCACCGTGAGAGCATTGCCTGTGTGCCTGTAGCAGCATAGCTGAGCATCCTCTGTGGCCTGACACAAAGCCCTTCCTGTCTGTGCATTGAACCCATTTGTACCTGGGCTTAGTTTCAAGTGCGTTAGGTGCTTTTGCAGGCAACTTCCCTGACAGCCTCCAACAAGAAGCAGCTAATGAAAGTGTGGTGCAGTGCTCCTTCAGTACCTCATCTCCCTTTTATGTTTTGCTTATGAGCTGGATGGGGAGAGGTCTCCCTCTCTGCCCTGGAGATGCAAAGCCTGTAGCTCCTGTTTTGGAGGTGGTTAGAGAGTGCTTTGCCTATCAAAGTTTAACATGAAGATACTGCATACAGTTTCTGCCTTGTGATTTTTTTTTTTATTATGCTTGCTATTACATCCATGTTTTTACTATCTTTCCATCTTCTTCTCTGACCTATTTTTTCCTTCCTGTTAACAGCGGAGAAAAGTCTATAAAGTGGAGGTTTTTTCAAACTTTGAAGAATATTTTTTCTGTGTGTCAGTTTTCAGCCTTTTCAATTAAAAAAAATGGTCTCCTGAAAATTACCTATATGCAATGACTAGAAGGATTAATAATTTATGAACTAGTGCTGCCTGCTCAGTGTGGGAATTAGTCCTCTGAGATTGAATTATCCTCACAATAAATTTCCTGTACTGCCAAAATAAGTCTTCCCAGCACACCAGTCATGGTATTTTGTGCGTTCACTTAATAGAAAGGGGAAGCCCTTGAGCCTGTCTCTTCCTGTTGTTGTTCACTATAAAGTAAATGATGAATTTTTGACTGTAAGTTTTGAGCCTTTCAGCAGTTGTTCAGATGATGCCTGATTTGTTTGGTTGCAGGTGGCTTCTGGCTGGGTGTTGACCAGGAAGGAGCAGAGGGCACTCTGTCATGGACAGGTATATTCTTTGGGATCTTAGCAAGCCTGTGTGTCTCTCTCAATGCCATCTACACCAAGAAGGTGCTGCCTGTGGTGGATGGTAGCATCTGGCGCCTGACCTTCTACAACAACGTCAATGCTTGTGTCCTGTTCTTCCCCCTCATGATGCTGCTGGGCGAGTTCCGCACCCTCTACAACTTTGACAAGCTGGGGAGCCCCAGTTTTTGGGGCATGATGACCCTGGGGGGAGTGTTTGGCTTTGCCATTGGGTATGTGACTGGACTTCAGATTAAGTTCACTAGCCCACTCACCCACAACGTGTCTGGGACAGCCAAGGCCTGTGCCCAAACAGTGCTGGCCGTTATCTACTTTGAGGAGACAAAGAGCTTCTTGTGGTGGACGAGTAACTTGATGGTTCTGGGGGGCTCCTTTGCCTACACATGGGTGAAAGGACTGGAGATGAGAAAGGTGCAAGAGGATCCTAATGTCAAAAGTGGCGAAAGAAATGAGACTGGTGTGTAGGCGGCTCCTGCACCTGTGTTTTTGTGCCTGGGGGGGATAACCTTTGGTGCTCCTTTCCTCCTGGGGAGAAGAAGAGCAAGGAGCATGAAAAAATACACCTGCAAAGTGTATGGGGAGCTGTGTCAGGAACCAGAGCCAAAGACCTGACTGGATGGTGTTTTATCTCTCCCTGTGTCAGAGCCAGGGAGAGCATGTGTTGTAGAGATCAATTGGGGGGTTTTTTTGTGATTGTTTTTTAAAATGGATGTTGTTATTTACCTAATCTGGGAAATTTGTATCTCTGGGCGGGTGGGCTCATATCAAACAAAGATGGGAATGGGAGCTTTGTGTAGTTAGGGATTTAGAATTAACTGAATGAATACAATCCGAAGTTATAAAATCCTGAACCTCCAGGTAAGGAAGAGGCAAATAGCCAGACTGTTTGGGTTAGACTTCAGTAAACTGTTCTGCTGTATAAGGTTTTTGCAACAGCCATTCTTCCTGTTGCCCCATTCAGTGCAGAGGATGGAAATTCTCTCCCTTCTGGCTATGTACAAGTCTAAGCAACAGCAGTGCCTCCACAACACCTTTCCAAAGAGTCAGTATCACATCCTTCTGAGGTTTTTTCCTGTGTTGCTCTACACCTGGTTTCTCAGTTTGAGGAAGCATGCTAAGACTCAGGAATTAAACTTTTAATTCTCTTTGCACTGTGTCCAGTGAGGGGAGAGCATCTCACTCCAGTGGCCTTTCTCATGGAGGCGTGAGCTTGGCCTCTGTGTCTCTCTTTGGCAGGCAGGAGCGGAGAAGTTGCTCTGAAACACTTGCTGCTGTAGGGTGGGGATCCCAGTTCACGGCATTCACAACACTTCTCTTTACCCTCTTTGTAGGGGGTAGGGTTGTATTGAAAACGGAGTTGTTACCCCTTCCCTTGTTTCAGGGGACTTGTTCCGTGTTTACTTTGTAGCTCCTCTAGTGTTTGCAGTCTGCAAACTTGTTCCTTTTTGACTTGTTCCTTTTAAACACCCCCATGGCCAGCTCAGTGAATCCTCCAATGCAATGAGTTTTGCTCAACTGCATCAATCCTTCTCTTGGAACTTGCTGCTGAACAGTTCTGCAGAAATCTCTGCCCACCACCACATCTGGTTCTATGCAATAGTCTGTGCTCCGGTTTCTGATCCCTGGGGTCAGCAGTAACATCCTGTAGCGGGCTGCAATGTTGCACCAGCTTTCTAAATCCCTGGGCCTTTCAAACATAAAGTTACTCTGATAGCTGTACTGGGCAGTCCATGCCATTGCCTCATACCCTGCCCCATGGATCCTAAATGATGTACCATGCCCCGTGAGTGATGTCTGGCCACGCCTACCGAAAAACACTCCCATTTCTGCCCAGAATATGTTCCTGTTGAATTTGGAGGCGTGGAAGGGGCTCCTACTCCAGGTTTCATGACCACAGGTACCTTTTCGATGCAGGCAGCCATTTGGGGTCTTTGAACATTTTTTTGTTGGGTTTGTTATTTTTTTTTTACTGGAGAGGGAGATTTTTGACGTTGACCTGTAAGGGCCAGCCCTGCTGACTGAATTCGGGGGTCGCTCTGTGGCTCCCGTGGGGGTGGCAGCGACATTTCCGGGGCGGTTTCAGGCGGCGAGACCCCGCAGGCGACAGCCGCNCGCTGGGCCCGGCGCCGGCCCTGTGCCGCTCCGTGCACTGGTTCCGCCGCGGGCTGCGGCTCCACGACAACCCGGCGCTGCAGGAAGCGCTGCGGGACGCCACGTCCCTCCGTTGCATTTATATCCTGGACCCCTGGTTCGCCGCCTCCTCCGCCGTGGGCATCAACCGCTGGCGGTGAGTGGCACCGGGCCTGCGGGCCGCGGGTGGGACCGTGCGGGACGAGGAAGCTCCTGCGGCACCGGAGCGTTCTGGGCGTGTCGGTCAGGCCGCAGCAGTACAGGCTTCCGTGTCGGGCCCACTCACTGCTCCCCCCGGCCCTCTCCGCGGGAGAGCGGCTGTGCCTTGTCCGCTTGGCCTCGCCGCGGTTTTCTCAGCGGTGCTGCCTGACTGTGTGGGAGGATGCCTTCAACTTTATGTAATGTCATTAGACTTTCTCATTATCAGTGGGGCGAGTGTATGAGAGCAGCAACCGATGGACGTTTAGCTTTGGGAAACCCTTTTCCCTGAATTTAGGGACACGGGCAAAGAATCCTCAGCTTCGTGACCGCACCACGCCTTCCCTCTGCCCTTTGGCTGCCGGGCGCGCGTAGGCATGTGCGCACGCGGCTCCGTTCCTCCCATCCCTTAGATTTCTTAGGGAAATACACATCGGCTGCTGCTAAGAAAGTAGAGATGAAGCTGTGTGGGCTTTTCCTCATCTCTGCAAATGGAAAAATGTGTAGCATGAGTCATGTCTATGCAAAGATCAAGACCTCATGTACCTGTCGCCAGTAACATTACATAATGCTGTTGTGTCAGGTCTCAGCAGCCCAAACATTTGGAACCCCCAGGTAGGGATTCTCCCCTGCATACAGGTGAAGCAGATCTCCCACTACCCCCTCGGAGGAAGTCGACGGACCTGGCTAAAGATCCTTTGAGAGCTCTTGTAAATGTCATGTGGCTGTGCACTAGGGAAACTAGTTGTAACTGGTTGCCTCTGCCGTGGACCTTAGCTTCCTCTCAAGGAATGGGATTGTATGGGCCATATCTATGTGTTTCTAGAACCCCACAGAACAGGATGGCTTAAAAATTGTAAATGTGCAGAAATTATCTCAGTGTAGACATTCAAATTACACAAAATTATGAATTTTGTTATAGGAGTCTGAAGTGATCTTTCCATAGACCAGACTTTATACAGGCAGCAGCAGGCAGAAATGCCTTTCACGTGCTGGTGTTGTTGCTGACTGTCCTCATTTGGAAGAACCAAAGTGGTGCCACAACTGATTAATTCCTGATCTGTTTAATCCGAGTTTGTTTTCACCAGCGTTGCGAAGGGAGGGAAGCAGTTAGTAGTCTCCTTTATGTTGTAATCATGGAATATATGAGCAAGGAAAGTTTTTAAAAATAATGTTTTCTTGGAGGTGTGGAATTACTGCAGATGTCGGAAACTAGCACCACTGGCTGTTAGGCAGAAAACATACTAGCAAGTTACTTTTGTTGGCCAAAGTTCCATTTATTCCCATTGGGAGTCTTGGCTTTGTTTTGCTATTTTTTTTAATCCAGATACTTTTATTCAGAGTACTGTTCTCCAAAGGCAAATGCTTGTGTTTTACCTAGTTGTCACAAATTTATCGTGTTGAAAATCCCTTGTTATTTATCTCCACAGCATGTGTGAGCCATATGGGACTAATATTTGTTAAGCTTTTTAGAACACCTGGGAGAGTTGATGCTCGTATTTAATAAATGGAAAGTGGGCTGGGACTCAGGGAGTGGTTTGTTTAGGTTACCTGGACTGGGTTCTGGGTGTTCTCCTTTGCAATAGAGTGCCCTTCTTTCTGTGAACCCCAGGGAAGTGCAGAGCTATCTGGAAGTTCACAGTTCTATCTGGAAGCTCACAGTTGACCTTACGGGCGGTGCAGCTGAGGTGAGAGAAGTTGCCACTTCGCAGTGCAATTGCAGCTTAGCTTTCCTTAGCTTTAGGGAGCTGAAGCAGATACTCACTTTTTGCAGATCACACTGCATAGTGGGCATGGAGGATTAAGGGAAAGGTACGGGTTGGCAGGCTCATTTACAAAGGGTTGTGTGTTTGCCAGCAGTGCCAGGTGCTGAGGAGAGACTAAAGTTTTAAAGCTGGTGTCTCTTGCAGAGTTAAACAAAATGAAGTGAAGTTACTATGTAGGTGGGGTGATGTGTGACTGGGAAAGCAAATATTATACATTTGGTGTTTTTTAGCTTAGTGGGGGATCAGTAAGGCATGCCATTAAATGCAGAAAGCACTTACATGGGTTTTTAGAGTTTTGGGGTGAGAGGGAATAGATTAATGTCTTAGTATGCTCTCATCTCTGCCTTCATGGTGCAAGGTGAATTGCAGTTCTCTTTGCAGTTATTCAAAGTACAGATGATTCTTGCCTTGGGAGATCTTGGTGCTCAGTCTTGTGCTACTGGTGAGCTAGGAGAGTACATTTCTCAGCTGTGACATGGTGTATTTGTAGCTAGAACTGTAAAACCTGCACAGCTCTTGCAGTATTTTATTACTTTCCTTGGAGTAATGCATCAAAATTTTTCTACTTCATATGTAAAATCCCTTCTTGCCCCAAAACCTGTAAAAAAATGTACAGTAGGGAATTACATAGTTTATGCATTTCTCCATGTAATGTGGAGAGAGCAGTTGACAGGGGTGTTCTCCCACCTCTGAGGGAGAACGTGGGAGGTGGGTTGCAGTAAGAAGAAAATCCTGAAAACCTCTTGGATCTGGACAAGCACAAATTGCATATGAGTGAATGGGAGCTGGCTGATGCTGCAATCTCATAGAACTTGTTAGACAGACCAGGAATAAATATGAATTCTTGTTTTCTGGTTCTTGTCCAAACATCCAGTTTGATTTGGTGATGCAGGTTTGCTGGAGTCCCATGCAAATTCTCATTTGCCTTTTAGCTGTAACCCATCTGACTGACACTAACTGCTGTTGTTTCTTCTCTGCAGATTTCTTCTCCAGTCCCTGGAAGATCTGGACAACAGTTTAAGGAAACTGAACTCTCGCTTGTTTGTTGTGCGAGGGCAGCCAACAGATGTCTTCCCAAGACTCTTTAAAGTAAGAGAATAATTTTTTGGAGCATAGTGAAGAAAAATTGATGACCTGGTGCTAAACTTGCTTTCACTCCCTAATGATTGGTGATTCCTTCAGCATCTCTTTAGCTATAACTAGTTCTTCACTATAACAAACTCTTCTCCATAACTGCAACTAACTAACTACTAACCATAAGGGCCAGCTTGGGAGTCAGATCCACACGGGAACTCAGACTTGCAAAGAAATGTAGTAGTAGAATGTAACCTAGTATCAGGGTGCTCAAGCTTCTCTTTTTGGATGGTGGTCTTGAACTTTGTTTCTCTAAGTCACCTCTCACAGGGCTGCTCTGTGACACACAGACCCTTCTCTGTTGAGAGCTTCTTCCCTACTGGCCATTTGCTTAGTGCAGTTTTGACTTAGGAAGATTGCTGTGTCCATAGACCTTTGCAGACAACAGAAGAAAGTACACTGATCTATATGTGAATTGCAAATAGGATTTTATGTTAAATTTTAAAATTCAGGAGCTTTTCTGTTAGTTGACCTTCCTTTTCTTCTTCTGTTCAAGACTGTGGTTTAGTCATCTCAGCAGCAGAATATAGCTTGGGTCCAAGCTTCCTGCTGATGTACTGTTTAGGATGTGGAATATGCAGTTGCCTTGGTGGTCAATGATGGATTAGTGGGGTACATTTCTAAAGTGTTACGTCAGTGCTGCAGATGTCAGGGCTAACGAGCATCTCCTTGAATATCAGGGCTTCTCATACAGTATCATTCTTCTCCATCCTGCTCTAAAATTGTATTTCCCAAAGCCTTTGAAGCTTTTTGATGATGTCTTTGATAGTGTTACAAAACTGAATGAAATAAAACATGGCTCCTAATAGCCCTATGAGTTGGAGTTGTCATGTGGGCTGTGCCTTACATATGGTTGACAGAACTGGTGTCCCCAAATCCTATTACCAGCTGCCAAGAAGGAGAGGTAAGTTTGAATCTGTACCCTCCTTTTGTAAATGGTTCTGATGTGTATTTGCTGGAGGAGAGCAGGACTGGATTGAGGAACTGGACTGTGCAGATGAGAAGGGGCACTGATACTTATTTTGGCTTCTTCATCTTAACATGTGACACAAACTTTGTGCTGCTTTTAGCCTTTTCAGAGTCTGGATTATTTTTATCTTTTGATCTGCAGATAAGTTCTGAGTAGTAGTTGTTCATGCCCTTTTTAGTTCAGGGTATTCACAGGATAATTAAAACTTTCTTCGAGAAAAATGCATACTTTGGTTAAAGAACAAAAACTAGTTAGCAGAGTCTGAAGTTTGGAGAGACTGATTGTGTAATCAACCAGAACTGCTTTTTGCTGCAGTCTGTTTTGTCTGGGCAGGTGAGTTGATGACTATCTCATATGTGCTGTAACAGAGCTGGAAAATGTAAAGGGAAGTTGATGCTATTGCATGGTAAATGTATGGCTTTCATGGGATTGAGGCCTCTCCAGAGCTGCTGCACTGAACAGTGCATTAGCAGCAGCTCGTGCCTTGCTGTCAGCTTTTGTGGAGACTTATGTCACATTTGCTACTGCAATACTTAGAGCTAATGTAGTTTCTGCTCTTGCTGCCAGTAGCTGAGCTATGTTGTCACTAACAGTCACTGCAAAGGCACTACTGTGCATGGATACCATGAAAAGTGTACTTGTTAGCAATGTGTTAACCTTTGCAGAAGTTTTTTGTCTCACTCTTTCTGAATAAATGTCTGTAGTTTTACCTCTTCTATCAAAGTGCACTGTTTGTTCACTGAAGTGTTTTCACAATCCCTCTGGTGGTTTTTTTCCCCTACAGTTTTTCTTTGCTCTAGGTTAGATACTAAGAGGCAAGTCATCCGTCATGACTCTTCTTTTGTATATCTGCAGCAATTTATTGCCATACAGGTGACAGGTTTTCTGGTTGGTTGTGCTCTGCTTCCTGTGTACTACTGCATCACACAGAGCAGTGACCTTCTCAAAACTGTAGGAAATACGTGAATTTAAAGTGTTGGATGCTTACCTAAAATCTCTGTAAGCCTTAATGTTTTTTTATTCCATTCCATTCTTTCAAGGTAGTAATGTGTATTTCTTTGAGACCAAATACATCTTTTCCAAGCCTTCCAGTTGATACTGGCTTTCCTATAGAAGAAATAAAAGTTTAAAACGAAGCTGTTAAATCACATAGGAGCAGGGCAGGGCCTGGAATGGGTCCGTCTGACCCCTGCTCTGAGTTATGGATGCTGTCATGTTCTTTGAAAAATGAGTGAAGGATCTCTTTGAGATGTGCATTCATTGGTACATAACTGCACCAATATTGGCAGCAACTGTACCAACCATAATTTCTCTGTCCTTCCTATAATTAATTTTAGGACTGAATACGCAAGTTTAGAAATGTAGGTGGCTTGTACAGTTGTTTTCTGCTTCTAAATTCCCTTCTCCATCTTTGGCATTATTTTTAATGCCAAAGGGAACTAACCACATTAGTTCTTTGTGCTTTGTTTCTGTTTTGCAGGTAGAAAAGTCTCCTGTATATACAGGGGTGATTTAGACTGTCTCACTTGGAGAATGTGGTTCTTAGTTGCATGAGGGTTTTTTTTAAGTGTCTCTAGATTTCTGGTTGTGTTTGCTAAACAAATCTGTGGGCTGCTGCTCTGCTTGATGGCTGTCTTGGGAGGGTCGCTGTGGAAACCATTAAACCTCTTCTCATAGGATTCATTTTCTGAGGAAAACTAGGCCATAGACTTTGAGAACAATCTGTGCTCTAGAAAAGCCTGGAAGAAGCTGAGTGCTCTTTCATAAGGCTTATACCATGTAATTTGTGAGGGATCTATTAAAGGTATGAAGATCAGAATAAGTGCATGGCTTGACTAGGGGGATTGGAACTAAGTGATCTTTAAGATTCCTTCCAGCCCCAATCATTCTATAATTCTGTGATTCTAAAATAACCCCAAAAGGGCAGGACTTTAAATCTGAATTGCAGTATCATACTCTACTGTGCAGACCAGAAAGGTTCGTTCAGTTGCCATCCTATGTCCTACATTTCTCTGTTTCTTGCTGTTTGGGTTGGACATTGGTTTACTATTTATTGTGAGATGTCTTTTAAAGAGACACCAAGAAAAATTTAGAATGTATTGGTTTTACTTAATGTCTCCACATAAAAACACATGGGGTTGAGCAGAACTTCTGTTGAAAGAGTTTTCTGAAATGCTGTTTCTGCAAATGCTGGAAGAGGATGGTAAGGTTACTTTGGGACAGCATCTGCAACAAAACATGGTGTTGGTAGATTTGAGGACTGAGCTGAAACCTAAGAATAGTGATAGACAAGAACTGAACCTCCTCTGATGTGTTTTAAACCTGACATCTACAAATTTGCACAGTAGATGTGATGTTTGCTAGAGCTGATAAAATTGTTGCTTCTTTGGTTATCTCAAATCCAGATTGCTGTTCCTCACAGGAACACTCTCAAAGCTTCCAGGGCTTTAAACTGCTCAGGAGTTCTGAAATCTTCATTTGTAATTGTGCTGGTTAGAAAGAGTCTTCTGTTTGACATCTGAGTGTATTGTTTTCCTTGCAGGAATGGGGAGTCACTCGTCTCACCTTTGAATACGACTCGGAGCCGTTTGGAAAGGAGAGGGATGCAGCTATCATCAAACTGGCCAAGGAGGCTGGTGTGGAGGTGGTGATAGAGAACTCCCACACCCTCTATGACCTGGACAGGTACGGGGAGAGAAAGGGCAGAGGTGCTGCCTGGGCTAGGCTGGGATTGTCACGTCTGCAAAGACTGCAGTCTCCTCCCTTACACTGATCACTGTCATCCTGAGTGAGCCTACAAGGATTACTCTGCACCCTCGCACTTTTGATTAGAACACGTCAAAGTGCTGACAGTGACGTGAATGTACAGAAAGGTGTTGCCTCAAGCTTATTAAACTCTGTACTTGACTGTCATTTAATTTGCTCAGCTGTGTCCTATTGATTGCTCTCCTTGAGCATGTTCTCAATGTATGGACTGCTTTTTTTTGCTTCATTGTAATAAAGGTAGTTGAGCTGTTGTCTCAAACAGGTTATGAAAGCAGGGCTTTGATGGATGTGCAAGGACAGCTGGAAGAAGTAAAACAAGGTAGATTTGGACAAACTTTTCTTATTGTAAAACCTGAATGTCTTGTCTTTGTTGTGTTTGCTGTAGGGGAGGTTTGTTTTGATGTTGAGTTTTATACATTTGCTTATGTATAAATCTCTATACATGAGATTTTAAACAGTGGTGAGTCTTTCAGCTAAGACTCTAGGGTATGCTTGACTTCAATGCCACTACAGTGTTTCAGTATTATTCTTATAGGTTGCTTGCTTTTTTTTTCTTTCCCCCCTTTTTTTCCCCTTTTCTTTCTGATGTGACCTGTGCCAGTAATGCTGAATGTAGAATTTCTCCTATAAATCTTTAACATCCATAATTTCCTATGGGAAGGAGCTCTGCAGTTAGCATATACTGTGTGGAAATGTTTGTCTCTGGAGTGAGGAGGATTCTGGAACCTGTCTTGTGAGCAAGTGCCTCTTTCTAATTATGTATTAGAAAACCATATTTATTACCAGTGTTTATTACATCCTCGCCCCTCTAGTGTCAATGGCCATCACATTCTTCTTCATGTCACCTACGTCTTTTCCAAGGTGGAGAGTCCTAGTTCATTTAAGTTTTCAGGTGGAATCTGTTCTATATCTCTTCTAAGTTTTGTCACCTTTCTTTATACTTCCAGGTATTTCTAGAGGTGGAGAGCAGTGGTGAAAACTACGACTAGTGTGCAAAATGTGGGAGCAACATGGATTTTTAGAGTGCTATAGTGTGTCCTGTCTTTTCCTAATAGTCAGTAGCACTATTTCTGCTTTTTCTGAGTGCTGCTAAACATTGAACTGATGTCTCAGGGCTTCCTTCCAGAATGGTCATAGCTGTTTGAGAGGCTGCTACTGTATAAATAAGTTTAAGATTGCATACCTATGCATATGGAGAAACAACATGACCAACACTGCAATTTCGTCTGATATTTTCGTCAGCTGGTCGTGTGGTATATAGGGAAATTTTTAAGTTGCCTTTTATCTTTAGCTATCCCAGATAGCTTATTGCGTCAGTAAACTTCATCATCATGCTTTTTTTTGTCCCTTCCCAGATATTTTATAAAAAATGTTGAGCAGCACAAGCCCTAGCTCAGCTCTGTGTGGGATTGCTCTTCCTGTTGGAAAAATAGATTCCTTCTCTAATTCTGTATTTCAAAGAATTTTCTGTCTGCATGGACCTTTTCCTTTATTGCAAATTATTGTGGTTTCTTTAATTTTTTTCAGTGAGGGATCTAGTCAGATGGCTTCTCAATTCACGTAGGATATATCAACTGAATCTCCCTTGCCCCAGGCTCAAATGTCTCTAATAGATTTTCAGGCAAAACTTCCCTTTACCAAGGTCAAATTAACCCTCCAGCATATTGCATATATCCATGCATTCACTGTTTCCATTAGTATTTTCTACCCATCTGCCTAATGCTCATATCAGTCTATTCATTTGTCCCTGATGCCCCTGAAATGCTTTTAAAATCTGGAGTTGTATTTGCTTTCTTTTTTCCCTCATAGTATTTGGAGAGCTTTATATTACAAGCAGCAGCTATTAGTTTGTGTATTTCATGATGTCCTTTACAATGTCTGGGTGAATATTTGGTGGCCCTGGCAAGCTTTTGCTTTTCAAGCATAGCATTGTTTTGTGGCACTTCTTCCTGATTTCCCAGTCTGTCACAGCGTCTGATACATTTTCTTAAAAAACCCCGAGAGTCATAACCCACCTAGATACCTCCATAGTGAATACACCTGCAAAAATATATGCAGGGGTTTTCTTGTGCTGTTACAGTCTCTCCTTTCTTTAATGACTTGATCACCTCTTAGCCCTATAAATATCCTGGAACGTCTGTAAAGGGGATGGTTTTAGTTGGGGTTTTTTTGAGTGTTTGGTTTTTTTTGGTTGTTTGGGTTTTTTTGGTTTTTTGTTACTACTTATGCTTTTTTTTTAAAGGTTTCTCAAACTTTCATTTAGATTAGGAGGTACAAGAAGGCTGTGGTTTTTAATTTAACCTACCAAAGTTTGGTAGGTTTCTATCTTTGTCGTCATTTTTCTGAAGGATTCCGCCTTCTGTTATCTTTGCTAATGCTATTCTTTAGTTGTTTTGACTCGTGATCTTTCTGAAATACTTTTTCACATCAGTATGGTATTGTTGCTCCTAGAAGGGTGTTAAATTGATGCATGCTAAAGTCACAGTTAGAGCAGGCAAGTGATAACTAACATTTTCAGCTATACCTTAGCACTAAGACCAAATCATGAAGTGACACTCCTTGTGGGTTCTTGATTTCTGGTTCCATGGAGTGGTCATTTATGGCAACTAGAAAACTGGGTTTTGGCAGGTGATGGGGTGTGATAGATACCCAGTCTGTGTGGATGTACCTGAAGTCTCCAGTTACTCTGACATTTCTTGGTTCTTGGCATCTCTGAGATTACTCAACAGGTGATAATACAGGTTTGATACTGTATGAAGTCTCAGAGTATCTCTCCTTCCAGCTATGTTACCCAGCCTTCTAACTCATGGTATGTGTTGTCCCTCTGCTCACCCTAATGTTTTTCCTGCATAATTAGCAGGTGGTAATAATACCTGGTGGTGGCATCCTATTTCTCATCTTTCTTTAGTCAGGTTTCTGACAAGATTGTCAGCCTGGTTTCAAACAATTTAGACTAATCTTTCACTCCTACATAAAGGAATCCAGCACATCTCCTCTTGTCCCCTGCAGTGTATTCCTGGTACCACCTCCACCAGCTCCTTTCAAACATTTGCCAAGAGCCTGTTCAGTTAATTTGTGAATTTGACCAGTTTTACCCAGTAGGAAGATTACAGTGTGCCCCTTGTTGGCACTGCCAGCATAGCTGTGCGATTATCAGAGCATCTTTGCCCTCCTCTTCCCCAAAACAAGGAGGGGGTATAGAAAATTAATATCAGTGCTGGTAAATACTCCTAAGAAAATCTGAGAATTCCCAGTCAAGATTAGCAATGTTCAGATTGTAGAAGTCAGACAGAAAAGATAATCTCTTGGGTATCAGCTGAGCCTGCTCAAAGCCTTTACTTGACAATTATTCTGTCTGACAACTTCCACATGACAGGTTGTTTTGTCTTTTTCCTGGATCTGCCTGTTTTCTCCTCCTTAGGATCTAAATCCTTTGTATTGTGTTTACTGATGGTCAGCACTGTGGTTTCTGTAATCCCAGGCAGGCTGGGTTGTTCAGCGGGAGTGGTTTAGGTCAGAAAAGAACACTGTGATCTTGTGTGTTTGTAGCATGCATCAGGATCAGCTTTTCCTCAAATACCCGAGCCTAAGTCTGAAATAACAGTAAAATGTGTTCTCATAGGAGCATGTACTAACTTAAAGGAACCAAAGCATGGGGAAGCATGCATACCTTGGTGGTTCTGCAGGTCAGTGCACTATGCCAAATAGGTGGGTTATTTCTAAGGAGGTTTAGTCAAACTTCTGCCTGCCACATCTTGTTATCCTCTCCTGTCTTGCATGGTGTTCTGGTGTCAGGTGTTTTCCCCCACTGCCAATACCCAGCCTGCCATCAAGTAATTTATTCATCTCTCATCTGCTCAGTATGTGTTTCTGCAGAAGTTGAATTGTTTGTTCTTTGTTCAGCATCTGTTGGATGGACAGATTAGTTGGTTATCTCTCCATCTCCTCTTTGAATCTGTAGAAATACTCCTTGTTCTATGTACACAAAGCCCTCCATGAGCTCTCTGGAGCAGAGATTTAGATCAGAGCAATTGCATAAGCTGGTGAGGCTAACGAAATAGTCCGCGTGAATTGGTACTGGGGTGCGTTGGGCAGCCTGCGTGCTGAGTGCTGGCAGCCAGCTCTTCCTCCCGCAAGGAAGCGGGGGAGCACATCCAGTCCCTTGCCAGAACCCAGCCTTGTCATTTGCAAGCGAGCTGAGGTGTCAGGTTTTTGAGGCCAGCAGCTTTCCTAAGCCCATTAGCCATCCCGCAGGGGCACTGCTGTGGAGATGTGAGTCAGAAGCTGACACCTGTGAGGGCGAGCATTTGAGTCTGCAGACACTGCTGTCACAGGTGACTGACTTTAGGATACCTTATAATAATCATAGCAGTGCTGGAACTATGTTTGGTCAGGTTTGGGTTGCCTGCTTTCCTGAGGTGAAGTGTGACTGTGCGACGATGGTCAGAAAGACCCTCATAACTTCTGGCATCAAGGTCAGATAGTGCTGGGCAGCATATTGCTAGTTTGGCAGCACAGCCAGTTTTGGGTGTGCTCGCTAAGCTTAGGTTCTGTGTGATTAATACAGTGATTCTCTGTTCTGATTCAAGAAAACTAGAGCAATTCCCACATGTGGCAAATTGGGCTGGGGGAGATGGATGAGGTGAGGGTGTTAAATCCTGGGGAGGGGTCTCCCTTTTTTTGTCATTGAAAGTCCTGTGGAAGTATATGGTCTGGATTAGAAGGTCAGTATGAGAAAGGAAAGGACTCCTGCTTGGGGAGCTTCCTGTACAAATTTTTGTACAGAAGGCTGAACAGTACTACAATACCCAGTATGTGTGGTATAATATCCAATGTTGTGCAATACCAGATATTCAATACTACTTTTCATGGCAGTATTGTGAAAGGTCCAGATTTAGTGCACAATGCCTGTGTCAGGTGCTGTGAAATGTGCAACTTGTCCTAGTCCTATCTTAAAATTATTTGTGTCCCAGATCCAATAACTGTTTAGGAATTCAGGAGCTGTACTAGGTAACTTCACTCATATTCACATCCTTGAGGACTTCAAGTACAGATGCTGGCATCCATCTGCTAGTCACAGTGATTTGCTCCAAGTAGCTAGCTGTCCACAGAAGTTTTAGCTGTGGATCTTGTGTAATGGTGTGGATCTCGGACTGAACGGCAGCTTTAGCAGGCGTGTGGAAGAGGATTGAAAAAAGAGGCAGTGTGGAAGAAGCAGCTTCCCTGCCCCCATCCCAAGCACCTCAGGGCAAACATGGTGCAGCTTTGTCACGTTTTCTCTTCCAAGCTCTGAATTCCTATGGAAACAAGTGAGCCTCTCTAGAGTGCTGTAACTGGAAATGCCTCACTTCCCATCCAGTGGAAACACTGATTTTCTGGGGATCTTCGGCTGGTCTTGTTTGGAGGCTCACAAAGCAGCCACAGAGGAGATTGTGGTGGGTAGTATTCATGAGAGTTCTATCATTCCGTGCCGTCTCTGGGGTGGAACATGGAGACAGACAGCGAAAAAGTGTATGCAGGAAAGCAGAGGATGTGCTGTGGTGTGGTGATACAGGACAGAAAGTGTTCGCTGTAAGGCAAATGCAAACAAATACATCTGCCTCTGTGTGTATGTCAGAGTGCTGTGCCCACACCGTGGCCGTGCTTATAGCCTGGCACTAAAAATGTACAGTGCTTTGGACTCTGTGCACGTCCCGATGGCCCTCCCTCTCTGTCCTGTTCGTTAATGTCTTTATCTCCCAGTGTTTACAACTTAAAAGCAGAAAACCGGGAGGAAACTGCAGGAGGCTTCATTTTTAATCTGTTCAGCCGTGCTGCCCGTGGGGAAGGCTCCGCTTCCCTCGGCCGGGGGGGTGTGGGAGGCCTGGCTGCCGGCCGGGGCCGCTCCCGGTGCGGCGGGGAAGCCGGGTCACCGCGGAGCACACGTGCGGGAGCGGCCGGCGCCGGCGTGTCGCTCCGCCCCGCCACACGTGCGGCCTCGGGGGAAGGGGCGGCACATGGCGCCGCCGGAACACTCGGCTTTAAGCCCGGCCCCTTGCATAAGCTGTCGATTGTAATGGGTGGGGAAGGCTGCTGTGCTGCAGCTCCTGTGTGAGCTGTGGGGTTGCCTGCCTCCGCTTTATGTAATGCTGGCGATCCCTGTGCTGTCGGCTTTGCTGTTAACTCCTTCCTCTCCTGCAGGAGAGAGGTTAGAAATGGCATCTTTCAGCCTGGGGAAGTTTACCTTGCCGGGGGGGCTTCTCAAAGCTCTCTGTCCCAGGAAAAATAAGACCACATGGCCCCAGCAGGCTGTGGATGCTTGGTGAAGTAGAGGAATGGGGAACCGTGACTGTCTTTTTCCATAGTGTGATCTGACACAGGTCCATACCATGAGACAGGGCTGCTCGTGACCTTATGGCAAGGGGGAGGATGGTGATCTCTCTAATCACAGGGAGAGAGGAATGATGCAAACTGGGATTTGTCTCATCCAAGACAGGTGGAGGAGGGGTCACTAACAGGCCGGGTCTTCTGTGTCAGACAAGAAGGAAGTAAGGTCAGAATCAGGTTAGGATATCACGAGGTGTGAGGGGAACAGATGCACGTCTAACATTTGTCATCTTGGGGAGACAGACAGTAATCAGATAGAGATTTCATACAGGGGTCTGATGAGGAGCTCTGGGAGAGAGATGTGATGTTCAGCCTGATTGAGCTGGAGCTGTTTTGGGTTTTTTTTTTCCCTATGGCGATGAGGAAGTATGTGATGTTTTGTCTTCTGATGTATTTTAGGATTTTGTTTGGTTGATTTTAATATCCCTTTGAGGGATGCATCAAGTGAAATGTAGGTCTATAAGGATTTCTGTATCCAGAGTGAAAGGCTATCCTGAGCAGAGATAGCAAGGTCCAGTTTGGATGTCGTTTCCTTGTTGTCTTCTGTGGTAGTGAGGCTGTTTGTTTCACCTTGTTTATTTTATCTCCAGAATAATTGAGCTGAATGGCCACAAGCCACCCCTCACCTACAAACGCTTCCAGGCCATCATTAGCCGTATGGAGCTCCCAAAGAAGCCAGTGAGCACTGTAATAAGTCAGCAGATGGAAACATGTAAAGTGGACATCCAGGAAAACCATGACGATGTCTATGGGGTCCCATCCCTGGAAGAGCTGGGTATGTGTCAAGAGTGAAGGGAAGGATTACTGCCAGCTGGAACAGGATCTAGTAGAACTGTTTCCAGTGGCTGGCACGTGTTCTTACCTGACACGGGCTGCCTCTAGGCATAGAACAGCCTAATTCTTTCAGCAAGTGCTGGACCTTGTGATAACACACTGGCATCCCTTGCACTGCTGTGGATGCCCAGCATCCCCTTTAGCATTGCTCTGAAGTGCTCTGCATCTGTCCTTACGTTCTCTGCTATACTGAACACGTAACCACTGTATTAGGATCTCATGTCCTCACCAGCTGGTTTCCTGCTACTGCTGTCTCAGACACGTTGTGTAACAGACCTGAAGAGGTAAACTAACTGTGTACCAGGTTTAGATAATTTCATCAGTTATTGCCAAGCAGCACCAATTTGGGAACTTAGCAAGACAAAAGATATTACAAAAACTTCTTTTGCTCATCCTGCTGTGCCTTACAGTCCTGTAAGACTTAAAGAAAGAGAATGAATGCAAGACGTACATCAGGGAAGTGAATCTAAATGCAAGGGAAGAAAGGACTAATGCAGAATACTGTCTGTGTGTCTGTGACTGAAGGCTCCACACCAGCTTTATAGGAAGTATCTCCTGGTACCTTAAGGCACAGTTTCAACAGTCATGTAAAAGCTTGGGGCTTCACAACAGGAGTATCCTAAGGGTTGCAGTTCTGCATAGATCTACCTTCTTTATTGTCTGGCCAAATGTGAGACTGCCTGTAACCTTACACTGCTCTGCTTGCTGCCAGGGGAGGCTCCTCTGTCAGCCCAGAGCAGTGCAGGGAGACTGCACTATTGCTTCCCCCTTTGCAGTGGTTCTTTTGCACTAATCCAGTGCCTTCCCCAGCACCAGCCTCAGCAGAATTAGGAGCTTCACCAGGAGCAGCTGGGCTATCTAGTGAGCTGCTGATGTCAATGGCAAGGTGTTTTGTAAGGCAGAGCTGTAGAGCAGATGTTTCACTGCCAGCTGCTCTAGCCTTTGAACAGAGCCCTGTGGATAGTTCTGACACACCAGAGAGAATGCTGGCTGTGAGCAGTGGGGAAAGTCACCATAAGGCTGCCTGAAGCATTGCAGGGAGAGGCCCTTGAAGTGCAGTGTCATGAGCAGGCTCTCCCCATACCCTACATGATTTGCCTGCTGTACAAGGATTTGAGCAGCAAATAAGCCATGTCAGGCAACTGTAGTATGTACTGTCTTGCTGTTGTTAATGCTTAATCCCATACCTATGCCCTTTGTCTAGGCACGGCTTCAAATCTTACAAAGTTCTTTCTCTCAGGCTTTCCTACAGATGGTCTTGCCCCTGCAGTTTGGCAAGGAGGGGAGACAGAAGCTCTGGCACGGCTGGATAAACACTTGGAAAGAAAGGTAACCCATTATTTAAGCGGTGATTCCTGCAGACTGTGCCTCCAAATGAAAAATGCAGTGTTGCTCATTACCCTGTTCCCTGATCTTCCTAGCAGTGGTCATAGCATTCACCTCTGGAAAGGAGTGTTTGCTATTGTTGGAGTACTCCTGTGATCTTGGGTTGTGTGTGGAGCAGGGAGCTCATGGGATTCCTCAGGCCCAAAAACTTTAGAGCAGTATATTATTTATGCTGCTGTTTGAAGCACATAGGACTCTTTTCCTTGTTTCTACCTCTCAGCTTCCTTTAGAGGAGTGCAAACTTGGAAATTCTCCCGTAAGTTGTTCAGTCCCTGCCACACACTGCACACCATCTCTTTTTATCTTTACCTGAGGTATTAGTGCGAGTACATGCTTACAAAAGAATGGCTTCCCCTTGTCAGTCAGCTTCTTAATAGGGTGTCTCATGGGCTGGCATTCCTTGACCCCCTTGTTGAAATAATCAGATTTTTTTCAATAGGGCTTGTGTTCTTGATTATAGTGCACAAGGCAAACAATTTCAAAGTAATGAAAGGTGGCCCAGCTGCAGAAGCATGACTCAATTTTAACCATTTTGTACTTCTTTAGTGCTGGGTGGCTTGATGTCACTTGTGGAAATCAAAGCATAAATACTTGTGCTGAAGAGGGAATAAACTATCAACATAATGCTCCACAAAAGGGTCTGAATTCCCCCAGTCTTCTTGTTCAGTGTGTGAAATGAGATAGACATACCTGGACATAAACAGTTGTGCTAGCTTGTATCCCAAGGAACTCTCAGGGCTGTGAGCTCCTGTATGCAAAGCAAATTAATCCTCTTGGGCAAAATAACGGACTGGTTTAAATCCTGGGGCAAAGGTTTTACATTTCTTGAATGGGGATTGCCTACTGGAGATCTCTCCCAGCAGTGGTCGGAAGTAAATAGAAGAGACTGTGCTGTCAGACCTGAGTGGCCTCACCACTTGCACAGAGGCTTGCCATTAGCAGTGTCCCACAAATACAAGGGCTTTTTGGCTTATTTCTCCTGAATCTGTCTAGGCATGGGTTGCGAATTATGAAAGACCAAGGATGAACGCCAATTCATTGCTGGCCAGCCCTACAGGACTCAGTCCCTACCTGCGTTTTGGCTGCCTGTCCTGCCGCTTGTTTTACTATCGTCTCTGGGAGCTGTATAAGAAGGTAAGACAAAAGGTTCACCTGGAAGGCAGGCGGGGTTTGAGCACATACAGCATGATGCTGGTTGCCAGACCACGTGCCAGAACTGGTACAAAAGATACGGTTGCCTCCCTAGTGTTTGATTGTTGGGCTGAGCTTGTTGCTACTACAGAGGAGGCTTTTGGGTAAGAAAAAGTAGTTCTCCTGTATAAACACTCACACAGGCCTTAAATCTGGTGGTACCTTGTCCTTCAGTCTGGACTTCCATGTTACAAGCCATGTAGAGCCTTTTACTGTTAGTTTTACATCGTTCCTGTCACTTGTCATTGTACTGAGTGAAGCTGTGTCGGTGCTCTTACTTTACCATCTGGGCTTTCTGATAAGGAGTGATCTGGCATTGAGCTCCTTTATCACAGTGGTCAGTAGCTGACTCGGGAAATGTGTGTAAATGCATGGGTGGCTCACAGCTCAGCTTCTTGAAGCCAGTCCTTCTTATGCTTGTGAATATCCATGTTCCCTCTGCACAGGTGAAGCGGAACAGCACACCCCCCCTCTCTCTGTACGGACAGCTTCTGTGGCGGGAGTTCTTCTACACAGCAGCCACCAACAACCCGAAGTTTGATCGCATGGAGGGGAATCCCATCTGCATACAGATCCCCTGGGACAGGAACCCTGAAGCCTTGGCAAAGTGGGCAGAGGGCAAGACAGGCTTCCCTTGGATCGATGCTATCATGACTCAACTGAGACAAGAAGGGTGGATCCACCATCTGGCCAGGCATGCGGTGGCCTGCTTCCTGACCAGGGGTGACCTCTGGATCAGCTGGGAGTCAGGAGTCAGGGTGAGTCCTGGCATTTTCAGATATTTGCAGGAGGCCGAAAGGAAAACAAAGTCTCCCTGGCATTTGCTGCAAGGATGGGCACACAGGTATGGCTTTTGCTTCATGTGTAAAAGGTGCATGGAAGAGAGGATTTGCTAGCAGGCTCTTGGCCAGCCAACAGCCTGACTTCTACCATGAGGCTCTGACAGCATCACAAGCCTCAAGTAACCATAACTAAATGTGTGTGGGACCCACTGGTAAATATGGACTAGGGTTTTGGGGGCCTTTTAGTTTTGGGGGTTTTTTTTGTAAAAATTCTCTCAGTCCATCTGTTTTCTTTGCAAGCTTAATGTCACTTCTTAACCGGACCTTTCTCCTCATTATAAAATCCGTCACTGTGCCGGTCAGGGAACGCTCCATGACTGTGAAATCTGAGTCTAGAGTCTCTCAAGGAAAGAGGTAAAAGACCCTCCTCTTGGGCCATCTGAAGGGACAGACAGCTACCCAGTGTACATACTGCCCTACACAAAAAGTGGAGGCAGGGAAGCTGACAAAGAGCATAATTGAAAGTGCTGCCTAAAGTGCAGCATCTGTGCATGGATGTGAGTGAGTTACTGCTGAAACCTTTCTGCCTCTCGGTGGTAGTGTGCTGTGGGACCTTCAGAGGGGTTCTTTCTTGTTGCTTTGGTGCACGTTCTTCTGTGCAGCATCCTCTCCTTTCCGAGGTTGGTGCTTTACACTTGTTATGCCTGCCAGGCTAGGATCAATACCCAAAGCTTGCTGCAGCACTAGCTAGTGATTTAGTCTGTAGCTGCATGAGAGATAAGTCAGCACTTATCTGTGTGAGCAGCCCATGCCTCCCTAAGTGAAAGTGTCAGGAAGTGAGATACGTTGAGCAGCCAACTGACTTCAGCCAGCAGATCACCTCTGTGCTGCTGCTTTGTTCTCATAGTTCAGTGCCTGCCATTTGAAATAGCAATCTTGGGTCCTACTGCCACAAAGTCCTGCCCAGGGAAGGTCTCAGTGCCTCTTCCTCCAATTGCTGCAGGTGTTTGATGAACTGTTGCTGGATGCAGATTTCAGCGTGAATGCGGGCAGCTGGATGTGGCTCTCGTGCAGCGCGTTCTTCCAGCAGTTCTTCCACTGTTACTGTCCTGTGGGCTTCGGACGTCGCACAGACCCCAGTGGTGACTATGTTAAGTGAGTGATGTTACTGGAGCTGACCTTTGTTTCTGGATCTGTAAGCCCAAATCAATCAGTGGCTCACAGGTGCACGGCACTTTCTGTGCATTGTGTGTGCTACGTTGCTTTTTACTTGTGTTGCAGGAGGTATCTGCCCAAACTAAAAGGTTTCCCCTCACGATATATATACGAGCCGTGGAATGCCCCAGAGTCTGTGCAGAAGGCAGCCAAGTGCATCATTGGGGTGGACTACCCCAAACCCATGGTGAACCACGCAGAGACCAGCCGACTGAACATCGAGCGCATGAAGCAGATCTACCAGCAGCTGTCGCGCTATAGGGGCCTCTGTAAGTACCAGCAATTGCAAAAGTTTGTGTCTTTAACAGGAAATAAAATGCTGAGAGGAAAGGTCGTGATTTAAAATAGGTATTACTTGTCTCTCTGGCCTGTCCTGTCCTGTTGCAAGAGGAAGCAGTCCCTGCCAAACCTGCTCAGTTGGTTTCCAGGGAGAGCTCCGTTATGTTCTCAGACAGCTAAGAGTGGGGTTTGTTTAGGTCTGAGAGCTGCTGATAGCATGGCACCATCCATTACCACCAGAGGTCCATTCTTCACTTTGGAAGAGAACCTAAGCAGTGTATTCTAAATAAATTCACTTCTGGACCACCGTGTGTGTTTGTGGTCAGCACTGGGTGAGTCTAGCTCTGAACTCCTCCTGCGTTAGGATATGGATGTGCTGGTTGGAGATCACTAAGGTATTTCTGTGTGAAAAGCTTCTCCCAGCCCAGGTGTGCTTTGTTTCTTAACTAAGATCTTCTTGCTGTTCCCTAGGTTTACTGGCATCTGTCCCTTCATGTGTGGAAGATCTCAGTGGCCCGGTCACAGACTCAGCTTTGGGGCAGGGCTGCAGCACCAGTACAGGTGAGTTGGAGCTATTTGTATGCTTTTGAGTTTCATGTCAACTTAAAGATTATAGGCAGGAGATGACCTTTTCTAATAAGAGGGTGTGTAGCTAGGAAAACATAGAGTACATTCACATTCCTTTATGCTTTCTTCAGAAGTCCCCAGTGAGCCTTCATTTCTAAAAGGGCTGAAGAATAAGAGTTCATTAATGTGATTCTTTTATTGCCTGTATGGGATCATACGCAGCCACTTAAGGGAGAAGTGCAGATCACTCTAGGGCTAATCAGGTATAATTAAGCTGTCCTCTGTCAAAGGAGGATACTTTTGTGTTTGTTCTGGGTGACCTAATTCTGCTTTTAACAAAGATTTGTTGTAAAAATTTTCAGGGAGGCTGTGACCAAATGTCTCTGTGCTTGTGCAGTCTTCTTTCTCCCAGCTCTGTGGCAGGGTAGGCCAGGGTGTACTTCTGAGGCCATCTAAACACGGGGGAACCATTGCAGTGACTCTTCTTCCTTCTACAGCAGTGAGGCTGTCTCAAGCAGACCAGGCTTCTCCAAAACGCAAACACGAGGGAGCGGAAGAGCCATGCACTGAAGAACTGTACAAACGAGCCAAAGTGACAGGTCTCCCAGCTTCAGAGATCCCCGGAAAGAGTTTGTGATTGTGAGTAGTTCCTAGTGTGATCTGGCTTAAACTACCTGGTTCTGGAAGCCAACAAGGCTCAATCTTTACTCCCACCATTTTAATGAACAAAATGGACTTTCTTGTGGAGGGATGTGGCTCCTAGGTATAATTCCACAGCCCAGTAATATGGCAGTGGTGTGCCTGCCGGTTGTTTTGATTTTGTGTAACATGCTGTTAGCTCAGTTGTCCAGTGAAGAGCTGTCCACAGCCAGGTTTGCCCGTCTGGCGAGGGTATGGGCTAGAGCAGGAGAGCAAGCAGGTCCAGTCATCTGCCTGCAATGCTCCAGATCCTGGCAGGCAAGGAGCCGGTCACGTGTTTTGCCAACTTGCCAGTATGACAGGGGAGGTCAAGGCAAATTCTCTCTTTTGCTTTCTCCTACAGCCAGCGACAAGCACCTTGCAAGTGAAGAGGGAGAGTGCTGAAGAGGTGACCAGAAGAGTAGGAACTGCTGCCACAGAGGGACTGGAACTTGTGGTCCGCAACAGAAAATCCGGGGTCTCATATAACCGTGTAATTCCAATAGCTGCCACAGAAGGGCGCTGCATTACTTGTGCTTGGGAATATTTGGCTTTCTGGTCTCCAGAGAGCCAAATACATCTCTTCTCAGCCATGCCCAAAATCTGCCCACATTAAAGAGGGCAAGAACCTTCTGTCAATTTGCTCACTCCCAGGTGTATCTTTCTTTTCTGACAATGGCTCAGTGCACGCGACTTGATGCATTGATGTAAGAATCAGCATCTGCACATATCAGAAATAGTGAACATCCTTTCTTATCAATAGTACTAGGTAGTGATGTATGCTGATTAATTCAAATTATAGTAGGAGTTAAGAAGGAAGCTGCTACAGTGTCAAAAATAGAGTACCCATCCTATGAGGGAACAGGGAAAACTCGGTATTTCTTTCATTAGGCTAGGCTGACAAGGAAGGAAATGCTTTCTGAGTTAATCAAGGTAGTGCTTATGTGGGATGGAAACAAAATGAAGGTCAGCTGTAGCACAAGAACAGATACACTTGAAAGGCACCTAAAACTTTCCCTACAAAAGAACCTTGCCACTGCAGGTGAGCCATAGTGCTATTGCCTGCAATGGGCAGCTTCAGAGCTGTTTGACATCTGGGGAAGAGGGACTCTCTGTGACTTCCTGAAAGGAGGTTGTAGCTAGGTGGGGGTCGGTCTCTTCTCCCAGGCAACCAGTGACAGGACAAGAAGACAAAGTCTTAAGCTGCGCTGTAGGAAGTTAAGGCTGGACATTGGGAAAAAGTTCTTCACAGAAGGAATGGTTGGGCATTGGAATGGGCTGCCCAGGGAGGTGGTGGAGTCACCATCCCGGAGGTGTTTAAGAAAATACTGGATGTGGCACTCAGTGCCGTGGTCTAGTTGACATACTGATGTTAGGTCATAAGTTGGACTCGGTGATCTCAAAGGTCTTTTCCAACCTAGTTGATTCTGTGACTCTGAGAAGGAGGAATTCTTCAGAGAATAAGATCATGCCTTGATATGAGCAAAGCAGTATCTCAGAGTAGATCTGATCCAAGTAATAAGGCAGCTACACCTGGGCCCAGCACTCTACAGCATTTCCTTCCCTTAATGAGAGCTCTCAAATGAAGTGACCCGTGTCTGGTGTGTAGCCTGTGCAGTGCCTCATACTGATAGAGGATGTATTACACATCAGCTCCTTGAAGTGAGTCTTCCTCAAGCTCAGAGTCCAGTGTCCATTCTGTTTGCTCTTTTCTGTATTGGCATCTGTGTTTTGAGTTTCCACAGAGTGAACTCCTGTACCTCATGCCCTACCCACTGCTCTGCCTTGCCCCTTGCATTCATGCTGGTGCTTTGTAGCCTAGCGAGGTGATTGTGTAGCTTTCCTGGCTCTTAACCATGTGCTCCTTGCCGGGTCCTGTCACTTGTCAGGTCAGCACAGTGCTGGCAGAGCGCCTCTGCCTGCCACCACCGAGTGCAAGGGAGGGTAGTACTGCAGAAGATTCTCTCTCATGGCTGTTTCCAAGAGGGATTAGACTGAGTAGCTAGTCCCGAGCAATGGGCTGCTGTTGGCACTGTTTTCATTTGCTGTCCAAAACCTTTCATCCCTGCCTGGCACAGATAGTGTGGGGCTATATGTGAGCTTATGCAACTAACTGCTTGCGGAGTACAGGAGTTGTCTCCCACTGGGATAATCAGATTCAGTTTTGGAGCCTGTGTTTGAACCCAGAGCAACAAGGCTGCGAATGGAAACTGAGTCAAATGTACCTGAGAAACGTGAAGTGGTTGAATTGAGTCTGTGGATAAATTTAATGAATAGCTGAATAACCTTTCCTTCCCATTCCCTGGGGCATTTATCTTATGTTCTTTTTCCACAGAGAATCCACTGGGCAGACTGAACAAGTAAACAGTCGCTTTTCCTAACCTTACTTTCTTCTAAACTACTATTCACAGTCTGCCTGTGGATGACCCAGTCATCAACAGGTTTTGTCCCCTTCAGACTGACTCAGCTGTTACTCCCATTGTCTTGGGGGCAGAAAGGTATAAAGAAAAAGAGATACTCCCTTACCCCCATCTTCTGCTGCAGAGAGAAGAAAGGGGAAAGACATGCACTTTGTACATATAGGTTACAGAAATTGTGGCTTCTGTCGTTTGGAGAGTTTCATGCTTAGGCAATGGTCTGTAAATACAACTTTTTATAAATGTCTTTAACCCTCTTTTTGCTGTCATCCAAATTATTTCACTTGGTAAATGGAATTTTTGGGGCTGGATCTGTGGGGGTAAAGAGTCAAAGGGAGGGGAGGCTACATCTCCTAAGTAATCTAGAAGGCTTTGTGGGGGTGGGGGAGATCACATTTGCAAGGTTTCTGTCAGCACCTGGGATATGGATGGTGATATTTGGAAGAGCTGCAGCTCGGGTAGTAGCACTAGGAATGATACAGACACATCAGGCCAGCCAAAGAAAGATAAGGGAAAAGTTTCCTTCAAGAAACCTTTTAAGTAGGCTGGAATTCATCCACTCTGGCACCTTTTCCCAACTGAAATGATAAAGGTGGGTAAAATTCTGTGACAAGCAGGGGATGACTGTTCATTGTTTTTGTTAATGTTTGAAATTGAGCATGTTTGGTTAAAGTACAAGATGCCAGATTGAACAAGTCTACGCCTTAGCTTTTTAGCAAGTTCTTCCTCAGTTGTGGGTGCTAACAGTTTGACTGAGTTCAAAAGGACTTGGCCAGCTCATGGGGAAAGAAAAGCCATCAGTAACCATTAGTAAAGATACAGTCTTAGTTTCAGAAGCAGCAGGGGACTGCTGGAAGCTGATGTAAAGAAAGTAGCATGAAATGGCTGCCATTTGGGGGATTTCTCTTTCCTGGGATAATGCCCGTTTTCTGTGTCTCAGGGCAAGGTGGCAATATCTGACTTGACATAGGCACCCCTGACACAGCTGTAGTGTGAGCTCTTTGCTCAGGCAGAGGGAGCAGTTGGCTTTTGATGCTCTGGGAGCAGTGGCTTTGGGATGCTCCCCAGGGTGGTGTGAAGGCTCCTTTCAGCTGAGGGTGGATAGGCAGAGAAGTCCTACGGAGTTGTGAACAATTGTTCAGCTTGGGTCTCCTGTCGGTGATTGAGCCTTGGCTCTTGCAGCTCTTCAGCTAAGTCATGAACTGATTATTAAATACACTAGACTTAGCAGTCTAATAACTAGCAAGGACACAGAGTCAAGTTCTTGTGCATCCTGCCATCTTCCTCGGTGCTCCTGTGTAGACCCACTTACTGGAACCTCTACCTTAGGACAATTACATGAGGTACATTACTTTTCCTAGTAACCAGCAAGACTTAAAAAGTGCATGTAGCCATGCAGTTCTTTGTCGAGGTTCAGCAGTGGGGCTAATCCGGGACAGAAGTGTCTCAGCCTTTGCCTCAGTTGGGCATGTTCAGATAGCACCAGTCTGAACACCAGCTAAATGACTATTGCAAACAAGCCAACAAAACCAAGACACAATTTTTATTTTGTGTAAATAAGCATTGAAAACTTGGCATCTAATTTGTTCAAGTTTTTGAAGATGCAGATTAGGGTGTTTCAAAGAATGCTAATGGAGAGCATTTTCAACCCCTTGAAGAAATCACACAGACACCACCTGAGAATTTTAACTGCTGGGACCAGAGGCCCTCTGTGGGGAGCAGCTCCAGTGAGCCAATGGGTGCCCTTTTTGACCCCTTGCTCACACACAAACTCTCAGGCTGATTCTTCCTTTGGGGTCGGCCCCATGTTTCCTGTAGCAGAGTTTCAGGTGTCAGATTTATAAAACTAAATAATTTAATGGTACAGCAGCAAGTCAACTCAAGCTGGGTGCCTGTGGAGAGGGAACCTGAACAAAGAAACCCCTGGGCAATTATACCCTTATGACTCATGCACCCACCCCTCTTAAGTGAAATACCTAGTATCTCTCAACAGCAGGTGCTGGAGCATGTCTGGTTTATAAGGTGGGCAACACGTACAGTACATTAGTTGACTGAGGGGGCATGTGGTCAAGGCTCATGGTATTGCTGAATTGTTCTCTTGTCTCTGGCAAGGACCTTCTGGTCTTGAAAAAGGAAAACTTCAGTGCTTGGGGTGGCTCACACATGGCAAAAACCTTTTGAAAACAGCAGCCTGTGCCTTAGAAGAAGAAGAGCCGGGATGACAGCAAACTGAGTCCAGCTTTCTCTACCAAAAGTGTAATAATATAAATTAAAGCTGGTGAGATTGGGTTTGAGGCTCCTTCTCTGCTGGCCAGGATATCTGTTTTACCAGTCAAAGGAGTGATGGTGATGTGGCTCAGGACTGGAAATGGCTAACCTTGGGTTTCTAGCAGAGACTCAACTGCCTGCTCCATGTGCTGGTGCTTGAGAAAATTCCCTTCCCCCATGTCTCATCTGTCTGCACAAGGAAGGAGCTGGAGTGGCTTTAGGAGGGGCTGGCTGAAAGGTCTGAAAGTAGAAAACACCTGGATACGAAGAGATGGGAGCTGGAAATGTGGCCATTGGGGCACAGGGGGAAAGAGCAGTAAGAAGGATGGCTGATGGAAAGAGGGCAGAGTGCTGCTCTGGTATCACAGCTGCATCTAGGTGGAGATCACGTGGTTCAGCTGGGGGAGAGGAGCAGGAAAATGTCTCTCAACACATAACTTTCCCTCAGGTTTCCTTTAGGACTGAGAACAGTTGGTCTGAGGTGAACCTGATGGTCAGCTGGACAATTTGAAAGAGAAAGAAAAATCAGCAGATGCCTTGTGAGCAGAGATGTTGGCTAGGACAGAACTGTGCTCTCTTAATTTGCAGCAGATGTGTGTGCACTCTCCCAGGGGCCCTGTGCTCTACCGTGCATCTAAGGAATAGACCTGGCTGACAGTAGTGCAGCTAGAAAGGTCAAACTGGGTCTCCTGCCAGGCCAGCCTGAGCCAGGGCCGGTGACCTGACTAAAGGTCACGTCACTAAGGGATGAGCTTTTGGTGCTTGGCATCCAAGCAGAAGGTGAGCTGCGGTGGTGGCGATGTGGCTGTGGGATGAGGCAGCATCCTTACCTTCTGCCCCAGGTCAGAGGCCAAATGACAGCCATGCTGCAGAGAAATCATATTTTGATAGGTGGGATTTGTGCTTGGAGATGGAGCTACATCAAAGCTCCCCCAAAGCTCCCTGAATGAATGCCAGTGAGTCTCTTGGGTCCTGCATGTAATACAGTTCAGTCTGTGCATCCAAACAGCAAAGGGGACACTTAGATCGCCCTCAGGAGGCTGCCCCAGGGTTACCTGTGCTTGGTGACCCTGGGGGTGTGTGCTTGTCTCCGTGCTAGCCCAGGATTAACATCTCTTTCCAGTTTGCCTGGCAGGAGACCAAGACTCCTGAGAGAGAGCAGGACTCTATGCCTTGGAGGGCTCTGCTTGCTCTTCTCTGGAGAAGCAGCTGACGTCCTGGGTCTTGGCCAAGAACTAATACCATCGCCTCAATGGCAGTCAGCTCTGTGGTTTGAGAAACACTGATGGGACTGAATGTATCTTTAACATTTGAACTCTAAAGAAGTGCCTCTCGTGCCATCCAGGACTGCCACAGACAGGGGCTGGGAGCACAGTGGGCATGCAGAGAATAGGGAAAGTTCTCCTGTTCAGGTACAGACGTAGCCTTGGGACCTAAAAATACTGATGCTGTCCACTTCTGTACACAGCACAGCCTGCACAGTTTTCTGAGATAGCCTGCAAAGCTTGGGGAGGGGAGGCAGGGCTGAGAAACCTGCTCAGGTCAGTAAGGAAGGGTAGCAGCAACGAGTACCCACCCAAGATAAAATGCTTCTTGGGACATAGCTGGATGCAAAAGTGGGTCTGCCCTTTCTGGGGAGATACCTGAAACCTTGAGATGCATTTTCCCCCTCCTTTGTGCCTGTGAAAGGCGAGTGTATGCTGGTTTTTAATTCCCTTTGCGGTGCTTGCAGCCCTGGTGAACTTCGACAGGGACAGGGTTTGTACTGGGGCTGCCAGACCTGTTGCCAGGTGCTGCAAACCTGCCGTGGGTGCCGAAGCGCAGCGTGGCTGTTCCTGCTGCTCCTGCTGCCTCCAGGCACCTCCCCGCTGCCGAGGAGGCCCCGGCTAGTGGCCCTCTGTGTCCAGCCCCTCGCCCTGGGCTGCTGCCTTCCCGCTCGGCCAGCCGGCCCCGCTCCTGGGGTTGCTCCTCCCGGCCTTGGGAGACCCCGGCCGTCCCTTGCACCTGCCCTTGGGGGTGCAGCCTCCAACTGGGGGCCGGTCCAGCTGCGGGCACATCTGCCCCGCCGGGGCCGGCGTTCCCCGAGGCCCGGGGGAGCGGATGGGGTCGGGGTGCGAGGTGACGCTTCCATCTGTGCCGTGCCTGTCCTGCAGCTGCCGCCGGGAGCCGCGGGATGGAGCCTCCGGGCCGCGCCCCCCGCTCCCCCCGCCCCGGCGGCAGGTATGTCCCTCCCCGCCGGCACCGCCAGCATCCCCCTCCCTTCATCCCTCCTTCCCTGCCTCCCTCCCTCCCGCCCGCCCTCCGCCTGCATGGAGAGAGCCACAGAATGGCGGAGCGAGAGAAAGGAGCTGCATCCCCGCCCGCCTCCTCNTCCTCTTCAAACACCTCTTCCTCATGAAAGAAAAAAGCTTCAGCGCTCTCCCCTCCCCAAGGAAAGCTTTTTTCTAGTCCTTTCCTAGAAATCCCAGGTGCTTCTGCTTCCTTCCTACCCCTATGAAACAGGAACCCCAAGTGAGACGGTGGGAGAGTGCCAGAATTGATCTTCTTAGCAATACCGAGTGCTCCCATCGATTTGGGACGCAGGGGGCTGTGTCTCCTCCGAAACCCAATGAGGCTTGTGGCACGGACTTCCGATGGCATGGGCCAGGCCAGGGATGCCTGGGGGTTTTGGAGCCTCTGGTGCCTGCCGAGGGTAGCTCTGGCACAGGGATGTGCTGGGTGGGTGAGGGAGGAGCCCTGCCCCTGCCTGCAGGTGCGGTGTTCACTTGCCGTCGGGGGAGGCTCTCTGCTCCTGGCAGCCGTGCCCTCATCAGCCATTGCTCTCCGCTTGCCTCTGCCACCCAGGGGTGCTGGGGGGGAGCTGCCTGAGAAGGGGGGAATGGTACTAGCTGTTTTGCATGCTGAGATTTTGGGAGGAAAGGAGGGGCCGGTCAATGCTTGAGACCACAGCTAAGATCATGCCCTCCTCCATCAGGCCCGGCCCCTGAGGCTGGGTAACCCGTGGGTCCCTGCGAGGAAACAGACGGGTGCAGTTGAGCAAAGGTGGTGTTCAGGCAATTTATATTTGAAGGGCTCTGCTTCTGGACCCCCTTTGCTGGTGGCTCCGGGTCTTTGGCAGCTGCCTCCTATTGCAGCGCTGCCTGCCAGAGCTGCTGAGAGCTGTTGCAACATGGCTGGTGTACCCTGCAAAGCCAGCGATTAAACGCTGCCTCTGGAATCATCCACCACGGAGAAGGGGCTTGGCCACCGAGCCGGGGGCCGGAGGCTAGGCTGCTGAACAGCCTTGGGCCTACCCCCTGGCGCTGTCCTGGATGCAGTGGCTGTCCCCTGGGCACCCTCCTGCTCCCCAGCAAACAGTGGTGCCCTGGGAGGGAGAACGAGCTGCTGCTTCTTGCTGTGCCTCAGACCTTTGGAAAAGGAGCCCTGTGTGCTGCCAGCCTGCTCCAGGGAAGAACTGACCTCCGTGAAGGAGGCTGTGCAGCTGGGTGGAAACCTGGGGAATCGAGGCAGAAGTGCAAAATCTTCCCCAGGCACCGAGCTCAGGGTGTAAGATTTGAAGTGGAAGATGATGCAGTGACGTGTCTGAGCCTGGGGCAGGGTCTGGCAGATTAGAGGCGATGTTGTGGCGGGGAGTGTCGTGCGAGAGGGGAGCCATGCTAGTGAAACACAAGCTGGGTTCCATGTCACAGCTTGGTTTGGGCATGTCCTAGGTCCTGCGTCCCTGCTGCAGGGCTCAGCGAGGGGCTGTCCCTTGCAGATGAGCTGGACCCAGCAGCGATGAGTGTGGTTCAGGGTAAAGGCTTAGACGATGGCTGGCAGCGAGTGAGCCCTGCCCTCTGCCCCTGCTTGCTGCCTGCAGGATGAGGTGCTTCAGCTTTCTGCCCTCTGGTACACGCACCTGCTCTCCCAGCTCCGAGTGGTGACACGCCAGCACAAGCATTAGGCGTTGGTTGGCTTGAATTGAGAGAGGGCTTGGTCCTGGCCAGCAAGGAGACTGAAGCTCTGAAGAGACCAAGCATAGTGGCCTGGCAGTGATGGTTTGGTGTTGTCTGAGAAGAAGTGGGAGGAAAAGGATGGTGAGGTGATCCCTCCTTTAGCCAGGAGGTCCTCCAGAGGTGTCTGTTCACCATGACAAGAATAACAGCATTTTAGGAGACAGCAATAAAAAAGTTAGTCTCATCCAGCCTCCCTGTTGTCCTTAAGCTTCCCAAAGCCTCACAGTGGGTGACCGTCTGTGTTTACTGGAGCTCCTTAACATCTTTCTCTGGGACACTGTTGCAGCTCCTTGCCCTGCTAAGAAGCTTTGGAGGTGCTTTGTGGCAGGCTTTCCTGTGAGGGGCTCTCTGGGGCCTCTCTGGGTTGGGGGTCCCTCTACCCAGCACTAGAGGGCAGGGAGGGCAGGTGCAGTGGGGGTGCAGCTGGATGCAGGGCCCTGCAGAGCTCACAGTGCTGCCTGCCCCACTGCCCCCAGGACTGTGGCTCCAACGTAGCTGGAACCTGGGAGGGGGTCACTGACTGATCCCCGCTATCTCCTTCAGCTTTCCCTGATACAAGTAAAGGGCATCCACCTAGCTACTGGACAGGAAGGCTCCTAGGGAAAGAAGCCCTTAGGGAGTTATTTGTATAGGTCAGGAGAGAGGGGAAACTACTCCACTACTCAGGGGGCCCTGTTGGAAATCACAGCCCTTTGTGGAGGGAGGGGGTCTCTGGGGGAAGAAGTTCTGCACATCTTGTCGGGAAGTTCAAAGACACACCTTCAGGCTGAGGCAAAAATCAGTTCTAGCACTGTGGTTTGTTTCATGTCTCTGTTGTGCTCATCTGAAGCTGTCAGGAAAGCCTGTTTGGAGGCAATGAATGAGCTGGGCGTCAGAATGGGGCTACCTGTCTTCTTGTGAGGGGAGACAAAAGGGCTGTCTTCCTCTGATGGAGAGACAGAAGCACCTTCTCCTCAGTTCAAATAAAGCAGTCTCTGTGGCCATTGAGATGGAAGAAAAAGACAGGGGCCAGCCTAATGTAGGTTAGTATTATTTTTTCCACTGGTGCTGGTTACAGGACTTGCACACAGCACCCAACAGCAGACTGTCAGAGTGTGGCTCGGGCTGCTGGGCTTGTTGGAGCCCCCAGCTTCATCACAGCATGTTGCCCTGGCCAAACCCCTGCGTGGAAAATCCCCTGCGGTGGCAGTGGGCTGGCAGGGGATGGGGTCAAGAGAGGCACAGCAGCCAGGAGTGAATATAAGGCTGTTCTTAGGACTGTGATCAAGCTGCTCCTGCCACGGGCAGGTAACGTCTGCCTCCGTTCATGCACCCACGTACCTACTCTTGCTCACAGTTCCTGAGAATCCCAAGTTTATCAGTTCTCATGCATACAGCAGGGCTGCCAGCCTTTGGGTGCCTCTTGGCACATCCTTCAGGAAAGCACCCATAACCTGCAAGGGTAGGGTTCTCCCACCCTCACAAATGGGGACAGACTCCCACATACCTGTGATGCCATGGCCACTGGAGAGGGAATTTGGCCAAAATACACATGTAGGTCCTGCTCAGACTGTCACTGCAAATGATGCAGCTGAGAGGAGTCAGAGCTGTTTCATTTTGCTGATATTTTTAGCCTCTTTGAGAAGCAAGAGAGAAAGGCAGGGGTGGGTAATGCAGAGCCTTCCTTGTATCTCCTAAGTCCTGGAGCATCCATGTGAGAGGAGCAAAGGGCGCGAGTAATACAGAGGTAGAGATTTCTTTATTCATTGCATTAATTGAGGTTTCAAGCAGATGAGGTGCCTCCAGGCAGAGCTGATAGGGAAGATGGAGTCCTGGATGCTGTTCTTGTGGGGCTGAGTGACAATGACCACAGTATTACGAGTGACATTCACCAGTGGTGTGGCACTGGTGGGGAGAGAGCTTGCACCATGTTAGCTCAGCAGGGCACTCCAGGCCCTGAGCTGGGCTCCTGTGGACATCACCCACTTTAATCTGTCCAGGAGCAAAGCTGGGTCCCAAGGTGGTGGGAGATGCACCCATTGCTTGAAGCTCCTGGAGTGGGTGTCAGTGAGGGCAGGAGAGCAGTGCTGTGATGGATGGCAGTGGGGGTGCAGCTGGTGGGGAGGGGGATGCCCTGTCCCCATCTCAGAGTCATGGTGGGTGCCTCTTCTAGAGCTACTTTGGCTTCATCCTGATGGGGCAAGGAGTGAGTGGGTCTGTGAGGCACAGGGGTGGTGGAGGATTATCTGAGGCCACTGTGCCAGCAGTTTGTCACCAACACCTGATAGCCCCTCCTGAGAAAGACCCCTCTTTCCTTCAGCAGCAGAAGAGGGGTAGGAGCTGGCAGAGCAGCTCATCAGGTATTTCTCTGGTCTTCAACATGGGTTAGAGGTTGGGGAAGCCCAGGGATGATCCTGCCCGAGGCGGGAGTGGGTCTGGGGGTTAGGTGGGGGCAGACAGGGAAGGGGCAGTGCTGGCAGCACTGCTCTGCGCTGGCTGGGCTTGCCTCTTGGCGAAGGTACTCCCCTGGGCTCGGAAGTGCAGCTGGCCATGACACCAGTTCTGCTGTGCTGGAAACACTCTGGCCTTTGCACCAGTGAGCGGCCTCGCTCTACCTGCTGAGAAGCCGGACAGACGCTCCTGTCTGTGTCCCCCTGCTGTGGGGGACAGCAGTGCTGCAAGGGCAGGAGGAGGCCAGGTGGTGCGGGTTTCCATGCTGGGGTTAGCAGATCCCCTGTGCCCACTGTGGGTGCTGAGGAGCCGAGTGCTGAAGCAAGACCAGGAGCCAAGCTGGCTGGCTGGCAGGCAGAGGCAGTCAGCATCCCCAGCAGAGTGCAGGGACTTGGCGCTGGCTCAGCTGGGGAGGTTATTTTTTTT